>CM053623.1:185010470-185029775 GCA_028646595.1 Phalanger gymnotis | reverse complement strand
CTTCTCTTCTCTTCTCTCCCTCCCTCTCCTCCTCTCACTCTCTCTCTCTTCCTTTATCCCTCTGACTGTTTTTATTTCTTTCCCTCCATCTCTCTGCCTCTCCATCTCCATCTCTCTTTATCTCTCCGTATGTTTGTCTCTGTTTCTTTGTTTCCATCTCTCTGTCTCTATATCTCTAGAGTAGGGAAACATGCGAAGGAGTCACTGATATTACAACAGAAAGTGTGGATTTCCCATACTCAGGATTATTCATTCTGGATTATTTTCCTGGAGGTAAAGAACAAAGGATTATAGATCGAGATTGGAAGAGACTTCAGATATGAGATCTAGTCCAATCCCTCTAACTCCTATCCTAAGGTCACCCAGGTAGCAAGCTTCAGGGTTGATATTTAAACCTAGGTCTTCTGATTACAGAGTTGGGCCCCTTTACACTGCACCACAACACCTCTCTGTGATAGGGTCAGTATCTACCAGGATTCCTCCATTGTTCTTATCACAGTCCCCATTCATTCTTATTCATATACCTCCTTTATAGATTAGGGAAGAATTCAATAATAGTTGATACCTCAATTTCTCTCTTAAGGGAAATGGTATGTGGAAAAAAAAGATTCTTAAGTGTGTGCTGAGTTATTTATTGAAAAGGCTTGGGAAACATGGCATAGGCACTTACTGATTTCTATAGAATGACCATGACTCAATTAGTCAAATTTTCTTGATCTGACAGTTCTGGTTTGAGAAAATGAGACATAGAATGTGGAATCTTTTATCTACTCTTACATGTTTAGTATCAAAAATGAGAAGCAAATGATAGATGGGCAACTTGATTAGGACATGGTTCAGTAGTAAGAGCACTAAGCTGACTTGGTACACCATAAATTCATGTTATCTAGTGGGCCCTCACCACAGCCAGGCAATCCTAATTTATTTTCTGTTCTACTCACAACAGAAGCTATACTGTACCTTCTCTGTTCTCCTTAAATCTCTCACTTCCCTCATTCCTACTCTCTCAGTTAAGGACCTTGTTTTCACCAAATTGAAACTATTTATTAACAGCTTCTCTTCCACTTCTCATCTCTGTGACCCCCTAACATCATCTATCACTTTCTGCTCTTTTACTACAGCCCCTAATGGAGAGAGATTGCTTTTCTCCAAGTCAAGGTGGAGGCCATGGCAAGAAGATACCCTTGATCCTATCCCCTCCCTACACTATTCTCCAGGAGGAGAAGGCCTGTCGGTAAGGCCAATCTGTAAGTGAAAAGATCTTTCCCACCTATTGAATAGGCCTCAGATGGGGCCAGCAAGGGGAGGCCTGATTAGAGGCAGGCCCACACCCTTTCACTAACTAGGTGTGAGGTCCCAGGCCCCACACCTTTTTGCTAAGTAGGCTCTGAGCCCTCAGGGCCTTGAACAGGGTATAAGAGCACTGAGGTTGGAATTTTGCCTTTGGAGGTTGAAAGAGTATTGGTTACAAGACTCTGGGTAAGCCCTTGAAGCAGACCCCCGCCCCAGCCTTTGAAAACCCAGATGTTGGTGCTTCTCTGGTAAGTATGTATTATGATTTGGTTAGACAGAAATGTTGATCTGCTTATATTGTCTCTGTTTGTAATTTCTGTTTATATTTGCTCTGAAGTTCAGGGTGCAGGTTTTTCCCTCTCAACTAAGTGAATGGTATATGTATGTTTAATTAAAGTAATTAACCCTTTAAAGTTGCTTTCCTTAGATCAAAGACTCTGTGCTAGCAGCCTTCCTATGTGCTGGTGTTGTTGGTCATACACAGCCACAGTAGCAGCAAGCAGCATTGTTGTTACAGTGTCTGCCTTTCCTTTTTATCCCCAGAGTTTAGTATAATCCATGGCACAAAGTAAGTGATTAATAAATTCTTGTTAGTTGATTAATTGGCTGATTGATTTGGAATCATGAGACCTTGGTTCAATTTCCAGCTTTGCCATTTATAACCTGTGTGGCCTTGGGCAAGTTACTTGGCCCTCTTTGGGAATAAGTTTTCCCATCTATGAAATGAGAGAATTGTCTCCTTCTAGCTATAGGTATATGGACCTATTTACCCTAGTGAACTAAATGACTTAGAATATCTCCAGAATGAAGATCATGTGATATTAAATTTGGGGCTATTAAATTTGAAGAAGAGAAAACTCAAGAAGAATATGATAATTGTGTTCAGACATGGGATTAAAATAGTTCTTGTTGGCCCCAGAGGAAAAATTGCAAAAAGACTAATTTAGGCTTGAAGTCAGGAGAAACTTATGTTTTCAGTCTGTTACCACTTGGGGTGTGGTCATTTGATCACAGTGGACAGCTGTAGGCATCTGAGTATAAGTGTGAGGAGGTTGCCAGCATGGGCCAGGAAATACCCAATGTTAACTTGTCATCCTTCTCTAGTACCTCACCATCATCTAGAAGGGTTAGGTGAGACAGGAAGAGGCTCCCACTCCAAAAAGAAGAACTGTCCAAAAGTGGAATTAGATTGTAAGCTCCTTGAAGTCAGGGACTATCTTTGGCCTCTTTTAGCATCCTAAATCCTTAGCACAGTGCCCAGCATATAGTAGGTATACCTAGTGTACACTTACTAAATATTTATAGATTGATTGGAATGTACTGCCTTAGAAGATGGTGGGCTCCTTCTTACTGGGGTTCTTCTAAGAGAGGCCGGATAAATGGTGTATCTGGTATATTATAGTGGGAATACCCTGTAGGTATGGTTTAGGTGATTAGGTCACTAAAGTCCCTTCTAAATCTAAAAATTTGGTATTTAGAGGTACCTCTTTGAAGGATTTTGGGGAAAACATGGACAAGAATTAGAAGATGAGAAAGTATGAAGGGCTTCTAATATGACCTTGGTAGAGAGAAGGATGGCATCATGAGTTTGAAAGAGCCACCAATCTGGAAATAGGAGTGATACCTCCATGAAAACAAATACCATTTAAAGGGCATCTGAAGTAACACAAAGTCCAAGCACACCAAAGTTTGCTTTTTACCTGATGCAGCAATCAGGGTTCTATCCCTGGAGCCTAGGAAAAATAGAACTTATGACATACTATTATGCTGTAATTTGGCTTCCACTCTACTGGCAAACGGGGGAGGCATCCTGATCCAAGCCTCAGAGAACTGCCCAGGCATTTTCAAATGGATTTGCCTCTGGGTAGCAGTTGGCCTTTTCAGTAGGTGTTGTTCAGTACTAAGATTTCCATCTGGGTCATTTTCCCAAGGCACTCCTATCTAAACCAATCCAAGCACAAATAAAGGTACAGCAGGTATTTATCTAGGACTCAAGTATCATCTATACAGATGTACAATACTTTGGATTATTTGAATGACTGCTTGTTGGCCTTTATTATAAATATATTTCTGACGAATTATCTTAAATTTAATTGTAATGGTTTCTAAATCGTACTTAAAACACCAGAAGAGGCAGCCTTGATATAGATAAGCTTTACTACCTTTGAAAGTTAGATGAAAATGTGACCACATGCATTATTCATGTATGATAATTATAACTTCTTCTACTGAAGTCTTTTTAGATGCTTAAATGTGTGTTTTGGGTGACTCAGGGCTCTTGGAGGCTAAGCTCATGGAGAGCAAGTACCAGCAGATCCTAAGAAACTGGAAGGTCTTGTCAAAGGCTTTAGAGCATGGGAGTGGCCATGAACTAGATGTATATCTGTCTTAACCTTTACTGACTGGTTGAGGGGGTGAGGTTCTAAGGAAGGCATGTTAGATTTCGAGTCAGAGAATATGGGTTTAAATCTTGGCTTTGCTACCTTAGCGATATTGGCAAGTTCCTTCACCTTCATAGGACTCAGTTTCCTTATTTGTAAAACAAGGGAGTTGGATCAAACGGCTCTGAGGTCCCTTCCAGATTTACATATATGGTTCAATGATTCCAACCTCAACAAAAGCTTGGAATACAGTCAGGAATTTTTCTGGATATAGCAGCTCATAGAAAAATGTTGTGGAGGGGTTGAAACATCCGTAGCAGGCTAGTGAAATGTTAAAAGTGAAAAAGTTTATTTTACATTGCGAAAGGAATCACAGGGCAGCTGGGTGGTGCAGTGCTTAGAGTCATAGAGCACTGGCCCTGGAGTCAGGAGGACCTGAGTTCAAATTTAACCTCAGATGCTTACTAGCAAGTCACTTAACCCTGCCTACCTTCCAAAACACACACATATGTGTATACATATACATATACAAACACACACACACATATATGTGTATATATGTATATCTATCTATCTATATCATCTGGCTGTTTATCCATTATCTATCTATCTATCTATCTATCTATCTATCTATATCATCTGGCTGTTTATCCATTCTCTCTCTCTCTCTCTCTCTTTCTCTCTCTCTCCATATCATCTGGCTGTCTATCCATTATCTATCTATCTATCTATCTATCTATCTATCTATCTATCTATCTATCTATCTATCTATCTATCTATCTATCTATATGTCTGTCTGTCTGTCTGTCTGTCTATCTCTCTATATTTTCTGGCTGTTTATCCATTATCTATCTATCTATCTATCTCATCTGGCGGTTTATCCATTATCTATCTATCCGTCTATCTATCTATCAAATTTAGATAAGACACAGTCCTTTTACCCTTCAGGAGCTTATAGTCTAGAAAAAGAATTTCGAGTCTAATGTCAGCTGAAAGGGGTGGTAGGGAGTGGGGAGGGAGAAGAATAAACATTTATATTGTGCGTACCATGTGCCAGGTACTGTGCTAAGTGCTTTTACAAATATTTCCTTGGATGCTCACAACTCAGCAAGAGAGGAGCTATCTTTACTCCCTCTGTTAATGATTTCTTGTTTATCTTGCTTTGTGTATATTTGTTTGCATGTTACCTTCTCTGTTAGACTGTAAGCTCCTTGAAGGCAGGGATGGTCTTTTGCCTCTTTTAGTATCTCCGTTGCTCAGCACAGTGCCTGGAACATTTGTTGTTGTTTACTTGTTTCAGTCACGTTTAACTGTTTGTGACCCCATTTGTGGTTTTCTTGGCAAAGATACTGGAGTGGATTTGCCATTTCTTTCTCCAGCTCATTTTACAGATGAGGAAACTGCGGCCAACAGGGTGAGGTGACTTGCCCAGTGTCACACAGCTAGTAAGTGTTGGAGCCTGGATTTGAACTCAGGAAGATGAGAGTCTTGCAGGCCAGGCACTCTATCCTCACTGCCCCCCCCCCCAAATTAAACTAGCAAGCAAATAAACTAAAAGTTATTAAAAGAACCATTGGGGTCAGGAAGAGTGGGACATGACTGAAAAACAACTGGACGATAAAGTTTGATTTTACCATTCCATTGATCGATTGATTAGTTCATCCAAGTTTATTTCACTCACTTAATTCTACAATTTGTTCATGTATGGTGCTATAGAAAGAGTGAAACATTTAGAAGGAGAGGATCTGGCTATGAATCCAGATTCCAATGCTGTGTGATCTTAAAAAGTACATCCTCTCTCTAGGCCTTGGTTTCTTCATCCATAAAACAAGAGAGTTGGACCAAGTGACCTTTAAAGTCCCTTCTGGCTCTAATGACATAATGATGATCATGAGATGCAAGAAGGAAGAATCTGCTGTTGGGAAAACAGTGCTGAACTTACAGTCACAGACCCCAAATTCAAATCCAGGCTCAGCCACTTGGGTAAGCATGTGATCTTGGTAAAATCATTTAACCTTTTTCTAGGTTTCAGTTTCTCAGTAAAATCAGAGAGCTATATCATACTCGTCTCAGGTGCTTCTGGATCTATGACCCTAGGCATGTTTAGCATGTTAGAAATACATTTTCTCGAACCTAGACAACTATTCTTCCTTCTCATGAGTTCACTTGGCCACTCGCTTTCTCATCTAAGGGGATACAGAAACAGATAAAATCTGCTAGTCAGTCCAGGGATACCATGTTTGCTGGTTCATCTTTATAATGGGGCATGAGCCCTTTTAAAATTTGAGATGTGTCTCTCTAGTCATTCCAACTGATATCAGCCTGGAGACAAGAGAATTTGGCGTATGTTGTACATTTCATTTTCCAGATCCCAGAGATCCCTCCTTTCTCCTTCATATACTCCACAGAAAACGACATACAAAAACATGTCCCTTCCTCAAATAAGCTGTTTTTGGTCTATTTCACTTGCTTCCTTATTTTTCCCCTGCAATGCCCACCCCTCCAGCCTAGATTACCTGGGGATGGGACCTATAAAATTGAGTGGATTTTTCCTTCCTAGTTAAATTTCTCTGCCTCCTCTCTCACTCCCACAGCTGTACATTTGAATATTCAGAAGCCAGGCTGGAGGTGGGAGTGAATTATTTTGGGTGGGTTCTTTTTGCTTGAGAGACTCACTCAACTGAGTGGTGAGGGCAGAACTCTACTCCTCGGGGAGTTTCTTCCTCAGTTACTGTTAGAGAGCTCAGAAAAGCTCTGAATTACTGTTCCAAAAGCCTTCCACAGAAAAAATACATCTCTAATGAATTATTCCAAATTAAATTTTAATAGCTTCTAAATCGTACATGGAAGCACCCAGCACAGACTCAGTTTCTGTGCAGAGATAAACTCTATTAGTATGGAAGATGGAAGTATTGCTTTTTTTATGCAGTCCTCTCTTCCAGGGCTCCTTGCAATGTTGGGGGAGACTTTTCAGCTGAGTATGGAGAGGGAGATGGTTCTTTCTTTCCACTCCTACTGTGTACTTTTTGTGTTCAGAGCAGGATTTTTGACTTGTCACTTCTCGGAAAAAAAAGAAAAAAAAAATGAAGCAAAAAACCAGAAGTGTGAGCTTTCTGGGGATGTGAAAAGCTCCATCTGCACATGCCCAATCTGGCAGTAGCTCATGTTAACTCAACCCTCAGGAAACCCTTAGAGAGCTGGAAAGAGCTTGCCACCCCCACACTAAACTTACTTCCTCAGCTTAGTCACAGTGTGAGGAGAAGCGTTGACACTCTCTGTCCTGGCAGGCCTCTTAGATACCAGAGAACATGGGCAGGGTAGGCCTGGGCCTTGGCACTCCCTCCGCTGCGGTATGGTAGGCACCCTTCCCCACCCATCCTGACTTGTTCCTCTTGTCGGAGTGGACTAATCCTTCTGGATGCTGCCTGGGTGTGAGAGAAGGGTGGGAGGGAATGCTGGGTGCTTCCCTGGACACTCTGGCGGCCTCCTCACACTTGTGGTCAGCTCCCTGTTGCTATCAGCTACCGGCCAAAAGACTACACCCCGTGAGGTACAGCCCCAGAACAGCTGTTTAGACAGCCTATATGGTCAGACCAGGTCTGAATATGTCTCCATCTGCCAAACCCCACGAAAGCTGGAGTTTGGGTGGACACAAGGCTCTGTGGGCAAAGAGTGTATAGAATGACATACTTTCAGGACAGACAGCCTGTGAAACTCAGGCTTGGATGTTTTCAGTCATTGCCAGGCTGAGGCTCTGACAAAAAGTATTCTTTAACCATATGTTTGGTGCTAAAATCCAGTTATTTCTCCTATTTAAATATTTTTTTCAGCTAACAAAATTTTATTTTATCTCCCACATCCCTCTCCCCAATGGAAAAAGAAACATAAAACCCTTATAACAAATGTGCACAGTCAAGCAAAACAAATTCTTGTATTGGCTATGTTTTAAAAAAAATTTAATCTCTGTGCCCTGAGTCCATCAAATCTCTGTCACAAGATAGGTTAGTATTTTTCTCAAGACAAATTTTTTAAAGTACAAAAATTGCATCATGTACATCTACAAATCGCATGTTATATAGTGTCAGTGTTGTATAGTGGGGGGCCAGCCAGGTGATGCAATGGAGAGAGCACTGGGCTTGCAGTCAGGAAGACTTACCTTCTTGAGTTCAAACCTGGCCTCAGACACTTCCTAGCTGTGTGACCCTGGATGAGTCACTTAACCCTGTTTGCTTCAGTTTCTTCAACTGTAAAATGAGCTGGAGAAGGAAATGACAAACCACTCCAGTACCTCTGCCAAGAAAATCTCAAATGAGGTCATGAAGAGTAGGACATGGTTTAACAAAAAAGAATCATTTAAGTTTTCTCAGCCTTAGTGTTTTCAGCTGTAAATTGGACCTAGTAAAAAGAGAAGCTGGGTTTAAGTCCCCCACTTTCCACATGCTGGGTGACCCTAGACAAATCACCTAACCTCTCATGTCCCCAGAAACTTTCTAAGATTACAGATGGTGATCTGCATTGTATCTGAACTACCTCCCTGATGATACCTCCCAGTTCACATTGGCACTGCTACGTTCAGTTCTGGGCACCACATTTTAGGACGCTGGAAAGGCTTTGAAGAAGGGCGTCCAAAACGATTTAAGGCCTCAACATCATGTCATATGATGGCTGATTAGGAAAGCTAGGGATATTTTGCCCTGAGAAGAGAATACTTGGAGGACATAAAAGGTGTTATTAAGTATTTGAGAGGCTGTAGGTGGCAAAATGGATAGAGAGCTGGGCCTAGAGTCAGGAAGGCTTCAGTTCAAATCCAGCCTCAGACACCTACTAAGGGCAAGTCCCTTAATCTTGTTTGCCTCAGTTTCCTCATTTGTGAAATGAGGATCATAATAGCACCT
This sequence comes from Phalanger gymnotis, assembly GCA_028646595.1. Lineage (NCBI taxonomy): Eukaryota > Metazoa > Chordata > Mammalia > Diprotodontia > Phalangeridae > Phalanger > Phalanger gymnotis. Next base: position 185,021,206 of record CM053623.1, on the reverse strand, counting down.
ACTTCACAGGGTTGTCATGAGGACCAAATGAGATGATATTTTAAAGTGCTTAGCACAGTGCCTTCCTTCCTTCCTTCCTTCCTTCCTTCCTTCCTTCCTTCCTTCCTTCCTTCCTTCCTTCCTTCCTTCCTTCCTTCCTTCCTTCCTTCTTTCCTTCCTTCCTTCCTTCCCTCCTTGTTTTTCTTGGGTCCAAGTTTTACAGAACAAATCCTTTTATTAAGAGGATTTGTTCTGTGAAGTTTGTATTCAGTCAAAGGGCAGCACTTGAGGACCTAGAGGGCTATATGTGGCCTTGAGGCTGTAGGTTCCCCACCCCTGCTCTAGAGGATAGGACTTAGGCCAATGGGCAAAAGTTATAGAGGCAAATTTTGATGCAATCTAAGAAATACCTCTGTGCTAGAACTGTCCAGCATGGAACAGATATCATTAGTAGCCACTCAGTTCCCTGACAATAGATGTGTTCAAGGAGAAGCTGGTAGAAAGTTGGATTAGTTGATTTCCATGGAATTCTAGGATTCTGACTTAATTTCCTTTGTCTTTCAAATATTTTTATTTTTAGGTTGTGATAAATATCCAAATGCCTCTTTTACAGGTAGACTAGTAGGCCAGCCTGTCCATTTGTTCACTTGTATGAACTGAGACAGATAGTAATTATGTTTTTGATGGCCAGGAATTAGTGTTTGACTCATCCAGAGAATTTGGGGTAACTAGATGACCGAATGAATAATGTTCTTCGTGGGAAATTTATAAGGCAGCAAATGGATGTTAGCAGGTGGCTAATAAATGCTCAAGCAATTTGTTTCTATGATACACTGAGGTAGGACCATTTATTCCTTTTGCCAGGACCCAATAAAATTTAGCCAGCTGTATGCTATCTCCATTGTGATATGAACACTTTATCTTAGAGTTAGTTGTTTTAAAATGAAACTACAGAAAAAGAGTTAGGATTCAGGTAAATAATTTATTTCCAGATAGGTTTGAACTAATCTATCTATCACCAGATTGAATGTTTTAGAATGATTTTTAGCTTCACTAAAAAAGAAACATGTCTCCTCTCCATTAATGCAATGATGAGCACTATGGTCATGCCATAGAAGCCCATTGAACACTAATCAAATATTCTTTTATGGTTTGACTCAGAAATAATCTGTTTACAGTTTGGCATTTGGGGAAGACCATGGAGGATCATTCATCCATTCACTCAACAACTATTTATTGTTAGGAAAATAACTTAATGCTTTGCATTATTTCCCTTTATAAGAGGGCCCTATCCAGGGCAGTATTTTAAGTATGAAGAGCTGAATAGGTCTATGTGGGACTGAAGAAAAGGGTGTTTTGACTGTTTATAGTTTTGTGTACTATGTCTGTTTTATTTTAAGTTTAGGGAAAATGAAACATGTCCTATATTTAATTAATCTGAGCCCTTACATGGGAGATGAGGACTTCTTTTGCTTTTGGGGTGAGGGTAGAATGGAATGACATTTCCATAAGAAACCCTAGGTTGGGGCATTTTCTTTGATATTTGATATTATTTGAGAGACATAGACAGGAATGAAGTCAGTCAATGTGAGTTCTTAGCTTTGGTAAAGAACCACAAAGTTATATACCTTAGGGAGCTTACAGTGTAATAAAAAAGATGAAACATGTGCCTAGAGAATAAAGAATAGATTAACAGAGATGCATAGGGTAGGTATAAATAATATTTAATGGGAAGTCATTCCTAAAAGAGAGATTTTTCTTAAGATATATGATTTCATTGATGTGGGTGCTCCTCTGCCAATATAGACAGCAACCCTTCTATATCTTAGTAGATGGCCTTCATGAGATGTGTCCAAACCTGGTGACCAATCTTCTGGTGATGTTGTTCAGTCATATCAATCATGTTTGATCCTTTGTGACCCCATTTGGCATTTTCTTGGCAAAGACACTGGAGTGGTTTGCCATTTCCTTCTCCAGTTCATTTTACAGATGAGGAAACTGAGGCAAATGGGGTGAAGTGACTTGCCCAGGGTCACACAGCTAGTAAGTATTTGAGGCTACATTTGAACTCAGGTTTTCCTGACTCCAGGCCTGCTGCTCTACCCACTATGCCACCTAGCCATTTATTAGCATTTCCCAATTTATCTAGGTTAATCAAGAGGGCAGTCACTGTGCCCATCCTTGAAGTTTGGTAGGACTTAGCAGAACATGTGTGTTATTGGCATAGCCCTTGAGAATCTAGGTTCTTCTCTATGCCATGACAGGCCATTGGTGAGCCTTAATGGAAAATTTCTTGTATTTGGTACCTTGTCTCCACTTATATGATTGCTACCGTTCATTCAGGTTTGTTCTTGTTGTTCAATCTTTTTGAGTCATGTTTGACTCTTTGTGACTTCATTTGGGGTTTACTTGGCAGAGATACTGGAGTAGTTTACTGTTTACTTCTCCAGCTCATTTTACAGGTGAGGAAACTGAGGCAAACAGGGTTAAGTGACTTGCCCAGGGTCACACAACTAGTAAGAGAGATGTGAACTCCAAGGGATGAGTCTTCTCGACTTCTGGCCTGGTGGTCTATCCACTGTACCGTCTAGTTATCATTATTTCCAGAGCTTTTTAAGTAGTCTCCTTGCTTGTATTTCCTCACCTCTCTAATTCATCCTCCATGATGTTGCCAAAATACTATTTCTGAGGTGCAGGTTTGAGCATGCTTCTCTTCTATTCAAAAATATTCACCAAATTCCGTATTCCCTCTAGCGTCAAATAGAAAACTGTTAGGCTTGGCTTTTAAGGCAATCCCTAGCCTGGCTTGACCTGGCTTGCTAAATTTAGTTTATATGGCTCCCATTTATATAAACTATGTTTCAGTCAAGCTGAACTAGTAGCTGTTTCTGACTTTGACATTCTCATCTACCACCTCCATGTGGTATATAACCTCTGCTTTCTGAAACCTTACCTTCTTTCCTTCAAGGCTGATGGTTGAGGGCCCAGTAGATCCTGCTGGTTGACCCTTCCTGTTGTTAGTTCTGTCTCTAATTTAAATTATTCAAGTCAAAGACCAGTCTGGACTTTACCTCTAAGGTTGCGCATCTACCCGTCTACATTGTGTGTATCTTGCATGTAGGTATTTATTTACATGTTGTCTTTCCCCTTTAGAATGGAAGCTCCTTGAGGGAAGGAAACACTTTTGCATTTCTTTGTATCCTCAGTACTTAATGCAATGCCTGCCATATAGTAAGGATTTAACTGTAGCACATAGTAAGTATTGATAAATGCTTTTTGATGGATTGACATATCTTCCCAGTAGAATGTAAACTTCATGAGGGCAGGGACACTTTCATTTTTAATAAATGTTAGCTGAATTTTTTACTTTTTATTCCAGCAGCTAACCTAGTGTCTGACACATGGGAGGCTTAATCAATGCTCTTTGAATTGTTGAGGAAGGAAATTATGGTAAGTTATATCATCACACAGACTGACCATTAAAAAAGAAAATCTCTTGCCCAGTTTCTTTGGTTCCTCTCGAAGTTCCTTCCTGGGGCCTCTTCCTTACCACCCATTCACTTCTCAACTCTTTGCTGTCTGGCTTTTGAACCACTGGTAGGCTGAAACTGCTCTTTCTGAGGTTACTAGAGAGTTTTTAATCACCAGATCTGATAGCTCTTCCTCTGCTCATATCCTTCTCAACCTTTCCTCAAGATTTGACACATTTGACACCACCGCTTCCTACTTCTTCTTCAATTTTCACGACTCTCATCTCTCTTGGTTCTCCACCTACCTGTCTGACCATCCTCACTGTCCTTTTCTGGATGAACATCCAGGCACTGCTCCCTAACTATGGGTACCACCTATGGTTCCATCCTGCAATTTTTTCTCTCTCTATCCTTTCTTCTGGTGATCATATCAGCTCCCCTGGTTTCCCTCAATATCTCTCTTTAAGTGACTTGTGGAGACAGTATAATGCTATGGAAAAGCACTGATTTTGGAGTTGGTGGAACTGGGTGGTTGGACCGTGGCTTTGCACCTTCTTACCTGCGAGATCTTGCACAAGCACTCTCTCTCTGGGACCCAATTTTCTCACTTGTAAAATGAGACAGTTAGACTAAAATATTTTCTAAGGTCCTGTCTAGCTCTACAGTCATGACTACATGAATTGAAAACCCAAACAAAAAGTGGTTGCTTTGGGAATAAAGTGATAGGATCAGAACGAGACAGTGTCAACCCTGATATCACAATTAGTCAGCGCCGATAAAATTCTCTTTCCTTTGGCTGATACCCATCTTTTGTTGGTTTTTTGCTATCTTTGCTCTTTAAGAAGTCCTACTTCCAGACGATCCATCCTGACTCTGAAATGTTGCCAACTAACTTCACCTTATACATGAATATTTGTTTTAAACTCTCCAAGAACCATGGGAGACATTGACATGCAGAACAACAGGTGCTGGAGATTTCAGAGTCCTTCCCATTTTTGGTAACTTTAAGTGACTCAGAATGGATTTTCCATCCATCAGATTATAACTTACCTCTTGAGAACTGCATTGGGTGAATTTTATAGCCACAAGTTCAAGACAGACATTTTTAGTTTTCTCTCATAAAAAGAAGTCTGAGAAAGCCTTTACTCTTTAATTATTTTTTCTATATGCCCTTATGAAATCCCTGTTATTATATTAGTGCCAACTATTGTATTACTCCTGGGATACAGAGAAAAATGAAATAATGCCTTTCCTCAAGGAGCCTATATTCTAGTAACTTTCATTCTTCTGGTAAATGCTCATAAATGGGAATTATCACAGATGCTGGAGCCCAAGTCTCTGACTATATTCCTATCTGTTAAATGAGTTGATATTTATAAAGTGCCTAGCATAGTGCTGGACATGTGGTAGACACTATATAAATGCTTATTTTCTCCCCTTCCCCCCTCCCCCCATCTCTCGCATTCATTTGCTAATTAGAAAGTCTGGGGGAGGGGGATTGCAAATTATGAAGCAGAGTGTTTCACCTTAATGACTATAATACTGGTATTGCCTCCACACCTGTAGACATGACACAGGAGAGGCACGTTGTTGCTTGCTAAGAGTAAGAGCTGATAGGTCAAGAATGACTGCTTAAGCTATTTCCAGGGGTGAGTGAGTGAGACAGACAGAAAGGGGTGGGTGGGGCAGGGCTCATGGCCATTGCTAGGCTGGAAGTCTGGGCCTCTTCATACGGAGAACCCAGGGGGATTGCCCTAATTAGCAATGGGACATACCCTTAGGTAAAGAGATCAGTCAAGTCAAATCAAGAATGTATTAAGCACTAAGAATGTGTTAGGCACTATGCTAAACACTGTCAGGGGTGGGGAACCTGCAGGCTTGAGGCCGCATGTGGCCCTCTAGGTCCTCAAGTGCAGTCCTTTGACTGAATTGAACCACCAAGAGCAAATCCCCTTAATAAAAGGATTTGTTCTGTAAAATTTGGACTCAATCAACAGGCCACACCCAAGGACCTAGAAGACCACATGTCTCCTCAAGGCTGCAGATTTCCCACCCCTGCACTAGATACAAAGAAAAATCAGTCTTAGACCTCCAGGAGTTCACAATTGAATAGAGGAGACAACATGTAAATAACTGCATACACAAAAGATTTGGGGTAAATTGGAGATAATCTCAGCATTAAGGGGGACCAGGATAGGCTACTACTATTCAGTAATTTCTGACTCTTCATGGCCCCACTTGGGCTTTTCTTGGCAAAGACACTGGAATGGTTCGCTATTTCCTTCTCCAGCTCATTTTACAGATGAGGAAACTGAGGCAAACAAGGTTAAGTGACTTGCTCAGAGTCACACAGCTAGGAGAAATCTGAGGTGGGATTCAAACTCAGGTCCTTAGGTCTCTAAGCCCAGTGCTCTAACCACTGGGCAACCTAGCTGCCCCACTAGGATAAGCTTCTTGAAAAAGGTAAGACTTCAACTGAGACTTGAAGGAAGCTTAGGAATGAAATACATAGCCTGGGCAGAGTAGGTTGGTCCAGGAGAGAGAGGCATGTAGTGTTTATCTCCGTGTCTCTCTCTTTCTCCTCTCGATGTATGTATATAAAATATATAATATAATATATATGTTACCTCTGTAATATATATATACACACATATACACATGTGTGTGTATGTATGTGTATATATTACATATATACATACATATGCATGTATATACATATAATTTCAGTTGTTCAGTTGTGTCTAACTCTTAGTGACCCCATTTGGGGTTTTCTCAGCAGAGATACTGGAGTGGTTTGCCATTTCCTTCTCCAGCTTATTTTACAGATGAGGAAACTGAGGCAAACAGAGTGAAGTGACTTGCCCAAGGTCACACAGCTAGTAAGTGTCTGAGCCTGGATTTGAACTCAGGAAAATGAGTCTTGCAGGCCAGGCACTGTATCCTCACTGCCCCCCCCCCAATTAAACGAGCAAGCAAATAAACTAAAAGGTTATTAAAAGAAGCATTGGGGTCAGGAGGAGTGGGACATGACTGAAAAACAGGGTGAAGTGACTTGCACAGGGTCACCCAGCTAGTAAGTGTCTGAGGCTGGGTTTGAACTCAAGAAGATGAGTCTTGCTGACTCCAGGCCCAGCACTCTATCCACTGCACTACCTGGCTGTCTTAATATTATATATCTATACATAGATAGACATTACACGTATCCCTCTAAGACTATAATTCCATGAGGGAAGGACTGCGTCGTTTTTCATCTGTGTATTCCCAGCATGGAACTCAGCACCTTATATGTATTTCCATGCTTAGATATGTCATTACAGAGCCATAACCATTATTTTTCATGCTTGGAACAAGCTTTGCAAGATCCCAGGGGAGCAAGAAGAAAGAAAAAAAGTGCCTCAAGCAAAGTTTTTAGGATAAATTTGGTTGGGATAAAATATATTTTAAATTCCTTGATAGCAATGACTATTTCATTTTTTTTGGCTATATATTCTCAAGGTCTAGCAGAGTGCCTGGCACACAGCAGGCATTTAATAAGTGCTTGTTTGTTGATTAATTGAGAAAAGACATATAGAGACCCCTGGGATACCAGCTCTAAGAACCCAGCAAAGCTATTCCACTATGTGAGTGGATGAGTAGGGGAAACTCACTTAAGGGTGATGACAGATAGGGGGAGAAAACCTATGCCATTTGATAGATTCCTCATTTATTTTTATTGAACAATTTTAAAACTGAAATATTTTGGTTTTGCAGTACATTCATTTCTGATTTTGTCTCTTTCTACTCCTCTCTATCAAACTGTTTTTTTGTAACAAAGATTTAAACCAAATCAGAAAAAAAATTTGAAAAATAAACCAATCATTTAACTGCATTTGACAGCATATGCCATAATCCATACTTATGGTACCCCACCTCTGCAATGTTAGTTTCTTATTTAAATCAAAATCCCTGTTTGCTTCAGTTTCCTCATCTGTAAAATGAGTTGGTGAAGGAAATGGCAAACCACTCCAGTATCTGCCAAGAAAACCCCAAATGGGGTCACAAAGATTCAGACCCAACTGAAAGGACCGAACAACAAAATTCTTTCTAACTGGGTTCTGAGCTCAGTTGTTTCTATGCTGTTGAAGGAGTGGCCGGCCTAAAAAGCACCCTATAAATCTTAGCGTCTTGGGAAAAAAGCATGCGTAGCTTCACCCTAATTATAGTTCTGCTTTAATGGACCTCATTGCTATGGGTACTCCCTCCCAACTAACCCACGCCTGGCCATCCTGTGTGACTCTTGTCCATGTCCTCCCTCAGTTCAACCAATTGACCCAATGTTTCTTTTGATCTCTTATTATGGTGGACATGCCAGAGGTGTCTATAATAAGTACTTAGTTTATTGCTGATTTTAACTGAATGCTTTTTGCCTCTTTTTGTATCTCCAGTGCTTAGCCCAGTGCCTGGCTCATAATAGGGGTTTAATAAATATTTGTTGATTGGTTTAAACTAATAATAATCACTGGGTGAAGGAAAAAGTGAAGGAGAAGCTAGCAGATACTCAGAAACAGAGACTGAGCCAGAGACAGACGTAGAAAGAAGCACCAAGATAGATCGACACAAACATACACATTCCCCAAAGAGGATACAGCCCCACGATCTGTGCAAAGACAATCCAGTGAAACCCACGCATCTGTCAGGCACAGGTAGGGCTGCCTCTCCTGCTCTCTTTGTTTTCAGCGCTCCCATCTTTAGAATAGGGTTGCTAATCTGCCCCCTGCTTCCTACAGAAGAATGTTTTGAGGATTAATTATATTAAAAATAAAATAGGATCTCTAAAGCTCTTCTAAGATAACAATTACACCTTGCACTTATAAAGAGCTTACTTATTATCATAAGAGTTAGATAGCAGCAGGGGAGGAGAGAGCTTGGGAAGGGGGTCGTTATCTTCTCACTTATCTGCCAAAGAAGCAGGCTTCATCTGCCAGCTAAATTTTCTTTTCCCTCTTTGAAGATTTCTCTTCTAGTTACTCGCCATATTTTTACTCTTCTTAAGAAAAAAAAAATGGTGGGGGGAGTCATATGAGGGGAAGATTTGAGGGGTGGGGGATTGTTCAGCAGTCAAGAAGGGGGAAGGTTCTTTGGTGGTATAGATTTACAGGCAATTCATCATTTATTAAAACTGAAAGCAACAGTCTTGGGCAAGAAAATGAATATGAAACTTTACATACATATATGGAAATGTAATCATTTCTGGCCTGGATGGCGGCTGTGAGCAGTTTATGGAGATGAATTGCCTTCATGCCCTTTATTTTAAGAGAACTTACTCCTAATGCGTGACATATATTTTGAATCCTTCTTAGATTGCTGGACTGCATAATTAAAGGAGAATTCTTCCAGTATGTTGGTCTGCCCCTGAAGATTTAACATAAAGTAGCATTGGTCCTTTGTTCCCCGGATGATAATTTTAAGATTCATTTTAAAAACAGAGGGGCCAGTTTTGCAATTTAGAAAGGCAATATGGTATTATGTATAGAGGGTAGGAGCTGGAATCAAATCCTGCCTCCTGTGGAATCTTAGGCAAGTAAGTCAACCTTTCTGAATCTCAGACAATTCTCTAAGACTGTATGTTGTATGCTGGTTGTTTTCTTGGTTGGTCGAGGGACTGAGCATTGTTTCCCATATTGGAATGTGAGCTCCTTGAGGAAAGAGATTCTTATTTTTTCCTTTCTTTATATTCTTAGGGTTTAGCATAGTGCCTGGCCAAGAGTGAGTTGTTGATTGTTGACTGACCTGAAAAAAAAATACAGGTCATCAATGTTCAAAATTATTTACTTTCATTATATTAAATGCTTCCATTAGCACACAACAATGAATCACACATAATAATACTATGAAAGTGCTATGTCAATTAAAAAAGGGATGTACCAACATGAAAAGGAGATGGCATGATGCCATGAGAAAAGCATTGGCTTTTGGGTTAGAAGACCAGGATTCAAATTCTGCCTCTGTTATTTATCTTACTAACTGTGATTCAAGCAAGTGATTTAATCTCTCTGGGCTTTCAGTTATCTGTAAGATGAAGGGCTAGACTAGATGATCTCTAAGGTTCTAAATCTATGATCCTAAAACATCATTCTGAGCACTACTACGTGTATCCCTAATGCTTAGCACAGTCCTTTGCACGTAGTAAGCTCTTAATGAATAGTTGAATTCATTCATCCATCCATCCATCCATTCTCCTAAAGACTAACCTAGATGACCCCTGAAAAAAGCCAGATCAATCAACGTGAACTGCCAGCTTTTAATTCATTGATAATAATAATGATGGTGATGATGATGAGGATGATAACAATTAATTATTATAGGTTTTATATAGCACTTAAAAGTTTATATAGCTCTTATCTTTACTACAACCCTGAGAAGTAGGTCATATTATTATACTCATTTTACAGATGTGAAAACTGAGGCTAACAGAAGTTAAATGACTTGCACAGACGCACACAGCTAGCAAGAATCCCAGGGAGAATTTGAACTCATCTGTTCCTAATACTGAGTTCAGAGCTTTATCTGCTGGGCCCCTTTGCTGCAGCAGGCTACTCATAGGCATCCTTGCTTGCCATTTTGGGTGCTAAAGCACCTGAACAAAACAATTCATCTTGGTTTCTAGCACACCATCGTTTGCTAGACCAGTCTTGCCTTGAAGAATGCTCTATTGTGCATCCTTCATTTTTGAAGAGGACCAATGACATCATGAGGTGATATCTTGACTTATGGGTGAATTGGATTTAAGTGAGGCAGAGTTGTGCAAAGTAGTCAGCCTCATTCTCCCTTCTAGTCATTGAAATCCAGTGAAATACCATGTGATACACCACAAAGCACTGCTTTTTGATCTGCCCTATGACCATTGACCCAGTCCTAGTGGGCAGTGTGGAGAATATTGAAACAGGTGGCAGCTTCACCATTGCCCCTTACTAAGTAAACTCTATAAGGGCTAAGGCTGCTTTTGAGCAAATATCTTCCTTCCTTCCTTCCTTCCTTCCTTCCTTCCTTCCTTCCTTCCTTCCTTCCTTCCTTCCTTCCTTCCTTCCTTCCTTCCTCCCTTCCTTCCTCTCTTCCTCTCTCCCTCCCTTCCTTCTTTCCTTCCTTCCTTCCTTCCCTCCTTCCTTTCCTTTCCTTTCCTTTCCTTTCCTTTCCTTTCCTTTCCTTTCCTTTCCTTTCCTTTCCTTTCCTTTCCTTTCCTTTCCTTTCCTTTCCTTTCCTTTCCTTTCCTTTCCTTTCCTTTCCTTTCCTTTCCTTTCCTTTCCTTTC
>CM053623.1:184965529-185009970 GCA_028646595.1 Phalanger gymnotis | reverse complement strand
ATTAGCATTTTCAATTGTTCAAGTTTCATGAGATACAGTGAATTTGTGACTGAATTAATCCCATCAGTTTGAAATTCTGTTGCCTGAATTCCAGTTGAGGACAGAGGCTAGCATTGATGGATAGCTGGGCTCTGTTGCTCAGATGGATATACTTAAAATTTGGTTCTCTTTATCCACATGGTAGAACTCTGTTCATCCCCTTACTAGGATGAGCCAAAAGACAGGAGTTTTCATCCACGAGAAAAAGCAGGATACAGACTTTATGGGAAGCATTATGATGAGGGTGAATGTTGGATTTCAATCGTTGGAGGATCCAGGATGATACTTGTGTGGGGATTCCCTCCATTGACACAGACAGTAGCCTGGATTGATGAATCACTGAGGACCAAATCATTCATTATCTGGTGGCCTCTCTATCCTTTGGGGAGGAGCCCCACCCAGCTTAGGCAGGCTGTTCCTGGATGACAGATTCCTGGCCTATACTCAAAACCTTTGTACTTTTCCAGGAGTGCCTCTGTTACTAGGATGGGCTTAGCTTTGGAAGTTTTGAAAGACAGTTGAGAGGATAGTTAGATCATAGACCTCGTAGCAGAAGGGGTCTTAGAGACCATCTGGGCCAGTGATTTTTCATTGTTTCAGTGTAGTGGACCCTTTAGTGAGTTTGGCAAAGCATATATATGTAGTCCTAGAGAACAGGACTGAAGAGATGTTGACTTGTAATTATCTCGAATTAACTGCTTTTTAAAAATTATTTTAGGGATGTTTGTTCCCTAAATCATTTATTTAGCAGAATAAGATTGTTCACTGTGTTTTCTGAAGGCATTTTGCTTTCCTTTCAGAAAAAGTCAGAAATAAGGGATGGTAGTTGAGATCTCCTAAAAATAAATCTAATTTATGACCATTTTTGCATGCAGAATGAAGACAGCACATAGCCCCAGCTTAACAAAGTTGTTCTTCAGAAACATTAATTCTTTTTAATGTTCTTTTCTAACTCTTCTTCTCAGAATCAAGTTTTTAAATGCATAAAATAAAATTCACAGGATTACAAAGAAAGGTTAGTGAAAACAAGGAAGTGATTTTCTCCCCTGAAATTTGTCCATGGACTCCAGATAAGAACCCCTGATCTAGAACCAGTCTCCACATTTTACAGATGAAGAAACTGAGGCCCATGGAGGTTAGCTGCTCTTGTTCAATTGTGTTAGTTGTGTCAAACTGTTTGTGACCCCATCTGGGGTTTTTGTGAGAAAGATAGTAGAATGGTTTGCCATTTCTTTCTTCAGCTCATTTTTACAGATAAAGGAACTGAGGTAAATGGTTAAGTGATTCATCCAGAGTCACATAGCTAGTAAGTGTCTGAGGCTAGATTTGAACTCCGGAAGACGGGTCTTCCAGATTCCAAGCCCAGTGCTCTATCCATTGTGCCATCTAGCTGCCCTATGGAGCATTAGTGACTTGCTAATGGTTATATACATTGTAAACATGAGAGGCTGGATTTCAACCCAGGTCCTCTGACTCAAGAACTAGAGTTCTTTTCACTGGGTCATGCTCTTTCATTGCCATAACTGCTGACTAATAATAGTAAATAATTTTCACATGGAACTTTAAAGTTTTCAAAATGCTTTTCATATATGATCTCATTTGAGCTTTGTAACCACCCTATGAAGCAGTGGATACTATAGTTTTTACTATCCCCATTTTACAGATGAAAAAACTGAGGCTCTGAAAGATAAAATGATCACTCCAGGTCACACGGTTAGTAGATGTCAGAAGTGGGATTTGAACCTAGTATTTCCTGACCCCGGAAGTTGTTCACTTTATCCATTCTATCTACTTCCACCCAATAACTTGGCAATGCATTTGAAGTAGGGAGGGCTGATGTTTCATCCTAGTTAGGATAAGCTTTGGTTCTGAAAAGTCATTCAATCAATGAGTATTTATTGAACGTTCGGAGGATGGACTGTTAAATCCTTGAATAAGAATGACTAGGGCTGCTGTGTCTAAAATGGAATGCTCAGTTTCCACATCTGTCAAGACGAGAGTAGTTTCCCTCTGTTGCTTTGCCAAAGGGTTGTTAGTAATTCCCTTGCCCTAAGTCATATTTCATCTGAGGATAAAATAAAATTGAGATGCAATTAATGAAGAGCCCTTCTAATACCTAAAATAAGTCTCCTGCCTCTAGTTATTCTACCTACTCTTTGGGTGAGGAAGCTAAGATAAATATACAACATGCAAATGGGCAAAATCCATTCTTTCTTCCATAAGGACCAGTTGGATGTTTTCTTGTCTTCACAGAGCTTAAAATGTACTTGTTAAGCTATCTCACCTGGAGTTATCCCTTCTGGCTAGATTTTTGCCCAGACTATTATTTGGGAAATTTAACAAACATTTAATGAGAAGATACTATGTGCCAAGCAAATGCAGGAGTCTACTTACCTTCCCATAGGCCTCTTTGCTCCATAAAGTAGAGAAACCTGTATTTTTTTGGCGCTTCTAGGATTTGGTCACTGAGCTCTTTTCACTGACAGAACACAGTTTTCCTTTGTCATAGCTGATAGTGCTCACCAATTGCCACAGTTCAAAAATTCATTGCCTGGTGTCCAACCTTTGAGAGATGAGCCTTTCACTTAGCTAGAATGGTTCTAAGACCACACCCCTAGATACAGTTTGTCTCTGGGCCAATGTACTTTGGGCAAACCTTATAGAATTTATACTCTTTTGAATTAGACTTTAAGAATCTAGCACTAGAAAATGACTTTGCTAGTGTGGGGCACCATAGAATAGGACTGAATAGATTTTGACTTGAAATTACGGCAAATTAATTGCTTTTTATTTTAGGGATATTTGTTCCCCAAGTCACTTATTTAGCAAAATAAGATTACTCACTACACTTCCTGAAGTCATTTTACTTTCAGAAAAAGTCAGAAATAGGGGATGGTAGTTGAGGTCTCCTAAAAATATACCTGGAGGCAAGTGTTGGGCCTGGACTCAAGAAGACCTGATTTCAAATCCAGCCTCAGACACTTACTAGCTGTGTGACCCTGTGAAGTCACTTAACTTTTGCTTAAATCTGCTGGAGAAGGGAATGACAAACCACTCCAGTATTTTTGCCAAGAAAACCCCATGGACTGCATTGGCATGCTATGGTCACGAAGAGTCAGGCATGATTGAAAGACTGAACAACAACATACCTAACTTATGACCATTTCTCATGCAGTATGAAGGTGACACACAGACCCTATTTAACAAAAGTTGTTTCTTAGAATCATTATATTTTTTTTTTTTGGAAAATTTCATATCTTTTCCTCTCCCTGAATAACTGTAGATCATTAAAATAAAACACCTCAAAACCTTGTTATTCAACTTGTAAAAATTTGATGAGCGTAAATGATTTGTTCTACACTGTTAATTCAAGAACAAAAGCAGACGTACCCATGAATAGGCAGAGATGCTGTTAATAGATTCAACAAATAGACTGAGGAAGCCAGAGACCCAGAACACATACCCTTTATGGTAAGAATGGAGGGAATGATGGTGTCTGCTTAACATCATAGAGGGAAAACAAAGCAACGATTTTTATTTTATAGGAAAACAGGGCAGTTGAATCAATCTTAGGATCATTAGAGTATATATTTAGAGCTGGAAAGGACCTTGGAGGTCATCTGATACAACCTGTTTATTTTATACATGAGGAAACTCAGGGGCCAGAGGGGTTAAGTGATTTACCCAATATACACAGATAGTAATCTGGATTCTACAAAGTTTTTCCCTTTCATGTTACTGGGAATAACCAATGATTAGATGTGGAATCTGAAGAACTAAGTCCAGGATCTTACTAGTGGTGTGATCTTGGACCAGCCACCTGTAAGAACCTATGTTTCCTCATCTGTAAAATTAGGAAAATGGTGCCTATACACCTTTGAAAAATGCTGATTTTGTTCAGAGTGGCTCATACTTGAACTACAAATTGAAATCAACATATTTCTTGTATTTGATCACCTCATCAGGTTTATAAGAATATCATATGAAACAACCTTTGTATTATTGTGGTTATTTTTGCTTGTTTGTTGTTGCCACCTGGATATATGATTTTATCAATATAGGGAGATACCAACACAGATACTTACCTTCTCTAACACAGTCTTAGTTTCCTGGGAGTAATCAGAGGTGAAGAGTCTTGCCTAGTGTCACATAACAAGTAAATGTCAGAGTCAAGTTCTGAACTCCTATCTTTCTAATTCCAAGGCTGGCTTTCTATCCATTATGCCATGCTTACTTCCCAGCTTTTATTAAGAGCTTCCAAATAAATTTCAGATTCCTTAGCCTGGCATTCTAGGCCTCTAAATTGTACAAACTCCCCTGATTTTTCACATTGACATAAAGATCACAACTTTTAAAGTTTGAGCAGTCATTTTGTGTCATTTTACAGATGAGGAAACAAAAGTCTGACAAGGTTAAGTAACTTTCCCTTGTCAAATTCATACAAGGAGAAAGTGGAAAGCCAAAATTCAAACCTAGGAACTCTGAATTCTACATCCAAAGCTTTTTCCAGGGCACCACACTGTCTCATAAGGCATAGTCAAAGTTAGTGCCAAAGTGAAATTGATCAGTCAAAGCCAGATCTTTCTGGTGTTTTCTGCGCCAAAAACCTAGAGTTGATGGGTCCTCAGCATAGCCTGACAAATGAACAGCAGCCTACACCCCTTCCCCCACCCCCTATTCCATCCCCAACATACAGGGGATGAGTATTCATGGCTTAGGGGAAAAATACTCAGGGAGACTCTATGCCCAAAGTTCCATGACTCTACTCAGAAACAATGTCCTACCTGTTTTCTCTCTCCTGGATTCTGGCATTTTGCACAGACAGGTGACTCAAAGCCAGCTTGTAAATGCCAGCAGGGAAAGCTGGGCTTCTCTCCTTCTATGTGCTTCCAGCAGACCCAGGGCAAGAGAGGGGCTGATGGACTGATTCTCAGGATTACTGACCAAATATGGTGCCTTCTCACTGAAGTCACTCAGATGTATTGCCCTCTTTCCTGCACTAGCACAAAGTATGCCATAGTTGAGTTCCAGACTACCCCTTCAAGCTTTGTTTCACACTAATCTCCTTCATGTGCCCTCTAAACTGGACAAATTCAACTATTAATTGTATTATAAACAAGTTCTGTGTTTATTACCTCCATGTGTTTGTTTATGGAAGTTCCTATATCTGGGATCCTGTCTCTCCTCCTACCCCTACTTCCTCCCTTCACTAAAGCTATATCTTTATATCTATACTGATATCCAAATCTTTATCTATGTATTTATCTAATACAGGAGGGGGGTTGGCTAAATTTATGACTTAATCTCTATGGGGAATTTCCAGTGTAGAAATTTCCTCCATCAGGGTACATCACTATCTCAATTGTAATGTATAGTCTTGGATAGGTTTTGAGAGTTTAAGTGATTTGCCCAAGGTTACATAGCCAGCGATGTCAGAGGAAGGACTTGAAATCAAGTTTTCTTAAAAAAATCCAAATCTGACAAAAACCAACAAACAAGCATTTCCATATACAAAGAACAACAAAAAAGTGGATTGTATATGAAACCCCATATCTTTCTCTCTGAGATTGCCTTACTTCCTTTTAAAAATATATTTAATACATTCAACAATGTTTCAAAGCTGTGCTGTTTGTGGCTATCTATCTCCCTCTGGTCTTTTCTGTGTATTTTAAATCTATCAGGGTTTAGCACCTAGATTATTACTTTAAGGGGAGATTTGACTGATATACACAGTTGACCCTGACTCTTACAAATGACAAAGTATTTGTACAAAGTATTTCCCTCGCAATAGTCTTGTGAGTTTGGTTTTATGATGATACCACCCCTCCCTCATTTTAAAAATAAAAACCATAAAAACAATGTTTAACATTTGTTTTTGTTAAAGTTTTGAGTTCCAGATTGTATCCCTCCTTCTCTCCTCCCCCCTCCCTGAGACATTAAGCAATCTGATTTGGTTATACATGTGCAGTCATGTAAAACATTTCCATGTTAGTCATTTTGTGCAAGAAGACTTAAACAAAAAAAGAAAGGAAGGAAGAAGGGAAGAGAAAGAAATTAAAAAAAGGAAGAAAAGAAAGAAAGGAAGAAAAAAAGAAAAAGAAAGAAAGCCAAAAGTAGTATGCTTCTGTCTGTATTCAGACAACACCAATTCTTTCCCTGGAGGCAGGTAGCATGTTTCATCATGAGCCTTTGGGATTGTCTTGAATCATTGTATTGCTGAGAATAGCTAAGTCATTCACAATTCTTCATTGTATAATTTTGCTGTTACTATGTTCAATGTTCTCCTGGTTCTGCTCACTTCACTTTGTATCAGTTCATGTAAGTCTTTCTGGATACGCCCCATTTTACAGAAAAGAAAACTGAGGCCTGAGAAGGGTTAAGTAACTCCCCTAAAGTCACACAGAAAGCAAGGGAGCTAGAATTTATGTCCAGCTCATTGGATTCCCAGGCCAGGGTTTTTCTATCATACACTGCCTCTATTCAAGTCCTGGTTCAAGGTCATGTCCTCTGTGAAAGCTTCCCAGATCTTCTAGGCTAGAGAGGAATGACTTCTAGTATTTTGTATCTTATGTTCTCTGTTGTGTTGTAGTTGTTGGGTACATCTCTTAACATCCCCTATTCCATTATAAGACACTTGAGAGCATGGAAAGGATTGTGTCTCAGTTATCTTTGTATCTTCTTTAGTGCCCTGAACACAGAAGATTCATAATAGATGTTGGTTGAATGACAATATTAGATTACTAATATACTTAACTATATAAAGAGAAAATATCGATGAATCATAGGATAAGATTATAAATTTAGATCTAGAAGTCACCTTAAAGTTCATGAAGTCTCATCTATCCTTATTTTACATGTGAGGAAATTGAGTCTCCGAGAAGTTATGTGACTTCTGCAGTGTCATATAGTAAGTACTGGAGGCAGGATTTGAACTCGGGGGCTTCCTACCTCCAAGTCCAGTACTTTATAAGAATGGTAACCTTCATTTAATATGATAACATTTTTAACCTGATGTCAATTTCTGCACACATATCAAATTTTAATGAAATCTTTTTAAAAATTGTAGAAAAACACACACTTGAAAATTGCAGTTTTGGCTCAGCATGGTTCAAATCTGAACCACGAATTGAAATCAATGTGTATTTTGCATTTTTAAATAGCCACCTCCTTCAATAGTCCTCATGGAAAAAACAGAAAAATATGAATATGTGAATAGTTGAATTTAAGCATGGACGTTTTGCCAACTAGTATAAACCAGTTTCATCTATAAGTGACATGAAGGGTAATGACTTTTTGCCTGTGATATGGCTGGGGAAAATTTGAATGCTCTGTTTTAAGGATAACAATAGGTAATAAAAATTGGATTCTTTAGATAATCATTTTTATTTAGATATGTGTGTTTAATCCTTATGACTAGGAAGGAAAAAGTAAAATATTATAAAAGGTAAATTATAATCAGTTGAAAAACTCTTCTACCAATCAGTCCTTTTGGGCCTGTATCGTACAATGATGAGATCATCGATGTAGAAGTGGAAGAGACATCATAGATGTCCTCCATGTGTTTTACTGATGCCCAGAGTGGTTAAGCGACTTGTCCAAAGTCATACAGGTAATAAGTAGAAGAACTGGGATTGGAGCCTAGGCTGTCTCCCTTTAACTCTAAGGCTCTTTCCCTAAATCATACTATCTTTGACTATAGTTGCTGTTCACCATTTTGGATTGCCTTCTTAATCATCAAGAAGTTTGAATACTCTTCAAATTAAGACCATGCTAAATGCAATTGTCTACATGTGGGGCATTATGCCCGACAGAAGTCACAGATGGGTTGTTGGACTGCAGAATATGCCTACCTTGATGAGCTCAAAGATCTCCTAGAGTATTGGCACAATTATTTGAAAATTGGCAATTTAAGATCCACAAATCAGTTTTTAAACTGTCTTATGAATAAAACCTAATTGGGATAACTTGAGTTGATGGTTTGTGATTTAGATGGGCCAATTGTCTTTGTAAGGGACAAATTATAAAATGTTTAAAACTTATATTCTAGAAAATTGGTAATTATGTGTGGTATATAAGATAATCATTTATTAATCATGATATTTTATAAAGAACCCTCCCCTTCTGCAGATGACTGCAGGCAGCACGAGATAACTGAAATCTTTGTAAACCTTGAAGAACTATATAAATTTGAGCTATTATTATCATAATCCAGTTTTATTCTACACCGATATTACATCTATCTATCTATCTATCTATCTATCTATCTATCTATCTATCTATCTATCTATCTGTCTGTCTGTCTGTCTGTCTGTCTGTCTGTCTGTCTGTCTGTCTGTCTGTCTGTCTATAATTTCTACATCTGTAGGGCTCTATTTCTAAATTGCTATGATTTGATTATTGATCATAACATATGTGATAATAGCTGATATTTGTAGAACCCTTTAATGTCTGCAAAAACCTTTTCTCACATGATCATGTTTGAGTCTTCTAACAACCCCCAGAAGGAGGTTCTCTAGCCAAGATGATCCTCATTTTACAGACAAGAAAAGTGAAGAAGCCTAGAGAGGCCAAGCACCTTGTCCATGGTCCCATATCTAATAAATATCTGAGACAGGTTTAGAACCCAGGGCTTCTGAATACCAAATTCTGTACTCTATTCATTATGCCACACTGGAGTAAAATCACATACTATTTTATAGATTTAAAAATACTGAGGCACTGTATCAGTGGGAACTCATGACATATGAAGCACAGCTGGAAGGACCTTTAGAGATCATCTAGGTTAGTGGTTCTTAACAATTTTGGGGTATGATGGACTTTTTTGATAGTCTGATGAAGCCTATGGACTCCTCATGTTTTTAAATACCTAAAATAAATAAAATTACAAAGGAAACCAATTATATTGAAATTCAAACATCAAAAATACAAGCATAAACATATATATTTAAATATATATGTCATCTATCTATCCATCCATCATTTATCTATCCACTTGTAAATCAATCCATCATCTAGCTATCCATCAGCTCTCAATCTATCTGTCTATCCGTCCATCCATCCATCCATCTATTCATTACTCTCTCTACCTCTCTTTCTCTTTCTCTCATCTGTCTACTCATCCATCCATCTCTCTATTCATCTTTCTCTCTTTCTCTGTCTCTCTCTGTCTATCCAATCTCACAGATCCCAAGAACTCCTGATCTAGTCCAATTCCCTCAGTTTACAGATGAGGCCACTGAGTCTCAGAGGAGTGTGATGACTTTGCCAAGGTCCTTTAGGAGGAAGCAGCTGAACCAGGACCTGAAGTTTCTGAACCTGGCTTCTGATTCTCAATTCAAGTGTGATTCTCACCACTCCAAACTGTCTCACTGAGAACATCCTTCCAAATATAAAAGGGTCCTCACTAGATTGAAATCCTATTCTATGAGGGTTGCCTGATGGTTATCCAATTTGGCTTCAATGTGACCCTTCCAGATTTCGCGGCTTATTTGTTTAAAGTGACTTTAACAAAGCTACCATGAGGAAGGTGCCCCCCCCAACCCAAGTAAATAAAATCTCATATTTGTTCTGTTACCCTAATAAGCTTAATAACAATAATCCACAAACATCTGCAATCATAAAATAAAACTTCATTACCATTTCAATACGGTTAATACAAATCCTCAGGTTAGCCAGTGCGCCAGCTGTGTCCGGGTGCTCTGCAGTACAAAGCAACAATTCATTCCAAATTACCACTCTGGGTGAGTGACTCTTTATTGCTGGCTCCCATCCCAAATATTCCCGCTGTTCAGAGCTATTGTTGCTCTTCACTGGAAGCCTTTCATTTCCTGGGAAAGCTCAAAGGATTGTCACCATGGAACTCTGTGGTAGACTACTACCTTCAGATTTTCTCATTTAGCTACCTTCTCTTTTCTTCAACATAGAGTCCTCTTCCATAAGAAAGACCCACAGTCTTCCCTTCCCTTCTTTCCTTTCCATCTGCTGAGAATTTCTGTAAACTCTACCTCCCACAAGTTCTTAGAGAGATGGAATGGATTAATGGATAGAGGGGTCAGCCTTGGCATCAGGAAAGACTAAGTTGGAGAATGTGTTCTTGATTCTATTCTTAATATCTCTGTGTCCCAGACAATAATTGCAAACATTTATATAGCACTTTAAGGTTTGCAAAAAGATATCTATCTATCCATCTATCTATCTATCTATCTATCTATCTATCTATCTATCTATCTATCTATCTATCTATCTATCTATCTATCTATCCATCTATCTATCTATCTATCTATCTATCCATCTATCTATCTATCTATCTATCTATCTATCTATCTATCTATCTATCTATCTATCTGATAGATAGCTCTCTAAGACTATGATAGAGTGGAATAAGCTCTGACTTCTGACCTAGAGGACCTAGGTTGAAATCCTGCCACTGTGAAACTTGCCACCTCCGTGACTTTGGGGCGGGGCAATTAACCTTGCAAAGCCATCTTTATTCTCTGGTGTACAATGAAGATGCTAGATGAGAAGGCCTGTGATCTCTAGACTCAGGGAACATCCTCTAAAAGTGCCTTCCAAACATAAGAGGGTTGGATTTGTTGGCCTCTGAAGACCCTTTCTGTTCTACTTCTGAGTCTAAGATCATTCAATTATATAATCGTAGAGCCAGAGCTGGAAAAGAACACAGAGGCCATTTAGTCTGACCCCTTCAAAATGTTGAAACTGAAGCCCAGAGAGGGATAAGGAACTTGCCAAGGTCACATAGCAAACTAGTGACAAAGACTACAAGATCTAGAATGGATCTTGGAGACCATCTAGTCCAACTCCATCATTCTACAGATGAGGAAACTGAAGCTCAATGAG
The DNA here is from genome assembly GCA_028646595.1 of Phalanger gymnotis. Lineage (NCBI taxonomy): Eukaryota > Metazoa > Chordata > Mammalia > Diprotodontia > Phalangeridae > Phalanger > Phalanger gymnotis. The sequence continues at coordinate 184,999,074 of CM053623.1, read as the reverse complement.
GTTAAGGCATTTGTGCAAGGTCACACATGTCACACGTGGCAGAGGCAGAATTCGAACTCAGGTTCTGAGACACTAAGGTTCTTTCCACTAAGTCAAGGCTGCATCCCAATCTGTATCAGGGAGAGAATTTTCACACGGGTGCTTCTTTAGACTGATCAAATCACAGTTTTGGACTAGAAAAAGGTCCTAGTGGCTTTACAAATTTCCTCTAGGTTGTGAGCCTACCAAAGTACTTGTAAATGTTGAATTTTAAATTTCCAGCATAAATTTCCAACTGTATAATTAATAATAATAATAGTAAGCTGGTTGTCCTTCCTTCTTGAAGAGGATCAAGGTGAAATCACTATGTTAGGATCTAGGTATAGTGTGTCTGACTGTGGTTGATCGGACCAGTAACAATAAGTATTAATAACAATAATTAGCATTTACGTAGTGCTGTAAAGCTTGCAAAACACTTTGCAGGTGTGATTTCATATGATCCTGACAACAACCCTGTGAGGTAGGTGCTGTTATTATCCTTAATTTATAGATGAAGGAATTGAGGCAGAAGGAAGTTAAGTGACTTACCCAGGGTCATTCACTTAGTAAGTATCCAAGGCAGGATTTGAACTCAGGTCTTTCTAAATCCAGGTCCAGCATTCTATAGACTTTGTCGCCTAGTTGTGAAGAAGAGACAGCTCCCTCTCTCCGATTCCTGTCAGGAGACCTTTAAGTCTGCCCCTACCATCTAATCTGACAGAGCGCTTCCTTTTGAAGGTTTATGGCTCCTGATCCACTGATTAGAAACCGAGGATTGCTATTTGTCCTTCTTAGAAATCAGACACTCGATAACAACAATATGGCACCCACTTGGAGACCGAATTTCAGAGGCAATTCATTTTCCTGCCACCAAATACTTATCTTTCCCCTTTCATCTGCAGCCCAACCCCTTGCAACCCTGAGCACAACTCAGGAGAGGAAGCTGGAAGGATATTTGTTCTCTGACCTACAGACAATATATAATGCTCAGGGAAAACATTGTCTAGGCTGACCCATCCATCTTCTGGATTAACTGCTTTGACCTTGGTTTGGCAGAACAGAAACCCAATCCAGGGATTGTCTCCCTCTGTTAGCCCATGGCATTAGAAGTCTATTAACTGTCAAGGCAAGGGCTATAGAAAGCATTTCCTTGACATGCAATCACAATTCATGACTTGGGATTTAGGAATGATGCTGGATGCATTACAGTGGCCACTTATTGTGAGGTGTATAGCTTTGCATTGTTTTCAGTTGTGTTGATTAATTAATTAGCTAGCATTTACCAAGGGCCCATTATGTGCCAGTGACGGTTGGCTAGGTTGTACAGTGGATAGAATGTCAGGTCTGGAGTCAAAAAGACTCATCTTCATGTGTTCAAATATGACCTCGGACACACTATCAGCGTGACCTTGGGCAAATCACTTCAGCCTGTTTGCCCCAGTTCCTTATCTGTCAAACAAGCTGGAGAAGGAAATGGTCAACCACTCCATTATCCTTGCAAAGAAAACCTCAGATGGAGTCACAAAGAGTCAGACACAAGTGAAATGACTCAACAGTGACAACAACCAATGTGATAGTAATACAAAGAAAAAGATGGAGTAATCCCTGCTCTTAAGGAGTTATGTTCTATTGGGGGAGATACCATGTACACATAGAGGTATATATACATAGGATCATAGAATGAGGGTCGGGAGGGGTCTTAGCGGCCATACCTTCATTTTGCCAAGAAGGAAACAGAGACCCAGAATGGTTAAATGACTTGGCCGAAGTCATACAGACAGCTACTGGCAGTAGTGAGATTCAAACCCAAGTCCCGTGATGCCGAACCCAGAGTCCTTCTTCCCCCTTCACTATGTCTCTATAAAGATAGTCTGGTAACTTTCTCCCTACTCTGGGGCCATTTTCAGAGGATCATTATCATTTGCTAGGGGATTTCCCCATCCCTAGTAGTGATTCAGCACAGAGGAAGGGCCCTTGCACAGGAATGTGGCATCTGATTTAACCCAGGGTTAATCCCAGCAGTATGTGCCAGAGATTCCTGAACTTTTAGGAAAAAAATGGACTTGATGGGCCTGCATTGAAACTGGCTTTGAAACAGGCCGCTTGCGCTTCTCTTCCCTCCTCACCCCTCCTTCTGCCTCTCACTATAATGCAGTTCTGGCTTTGAGATGAAATGCAGCAACTCTTTCATACAGCACGTCACACCCTACATCTATTTCCCAGACAGAAAATGAAGGAGACCATTTGAGCCAGATGAAACTCTGTTATTGCCCGGTAAATTTACGCAGGCAGAAGGTAAGAGGGGAGAAGAATCTGTCTGCAGGGTCCCATTGCACATTACGGAGATAGTGGTTGGGATAAAATTGGCAATAAACATGGTAATGAGCTCATTTTCATAGATTGAGTTCATTAATCTTCTCATGGGCAGCTTTTAAGTCCTGAAAAGACTTTTACGCTATACTGAACAGAAAGGAAATGGAGTCATGTAAAGTGGAAGTGGGGCACCCTGAAAAGCTGGCTCATTTCAGAACACAAGAGCTAGGTGGGTTAACCTGCTATTTGTCGCTCCCTTCCCCTGCTCCACGCGCCCCCCACCCCCTCATCTTTCCCCCCTATATAATTATCTTGTTGGCAGCTAGCAAACAATGCTTGACATGCTTTTTAAGATTGAAAAATACAGTGACACCTGCTTAGGAAGTCCACCCACAGTGCTACAGAAAAAGCAGCGTTTTTGACAATTGGTCTCTCAAAATAGATTCAGGGTAAGCATAGGAGTCCCTGGAGATGCTTGAAGGGTCAACCCAGGTGACCTCATAATGCCTGCTAGGCTGTTTCTTGGAGATCCCAAGGGCTCCTCTGTACAGATTCCTCTTAGGGGATTCTTAAGATCTAGGGTCACCTCTGGGGTCCCTATTAACTCTGAGGTCATGAGTTTCCATGGTGACTTGGAATCCTGGAAACCTCAGGAACCAGATTTTCTCGTTAAGGATTATATTACTAACAAACATAAGATATTTGGTTCTAGGGCTGGAAGGGATCTTAGAGTCATCCAGCCCAATAGCCCATTTTACAGATAAGAAAACCAAGGCCTAAGAAGGTGCCCAAAGTCACACAGGGGATTTGAATTTAGGTCCCCTGACTCCAGGGCCAGAGCTCTTTCCTCCAAACACTCAACTTCATGATCACCATCCTTGTGACTGTTTAGGAGAGAAGTTCCTAACTTTTTTTTTTTGTCATGGATCCCTTTGTCAGTCTGGTGAAGCTTATGGACCCCTTCTCTGAGTGAGGTTTTTAAATAATTGAAGGACATGCTGAATTTCAGTTAGAGGTTAGTGAAAATAAAAATGCAATATTTTGCCTATTCAACTTCATGGACTCCCCTGACATCTATCCACAGACCACTTGAGGGGATGGGCCAATGATTCCAGAAGAAAATCCCTTGTTTCTACACCAAAGCCTTGATCACATCCCTTGGATATGTACTATAAACCCCTTAAAGGCAGGGATTGTCTCACTTCTCCCTTTGTAACACCAGCACCTAGACTAATTCCTGACATGTATAATTGGATCGTAATAAATTCTCGTTGCTTAATTTATTAAGTGGTTTGAAGATTTTTTTTGTAATTGAGCAGGAGATGGCTGAGTACAGACTTCAAATATATCAACTGGTCAGGAGTTCAGCAAAGTTGGCCACTTAGTTATGGAGGGAGTGAACCCAAGTTCTCTCCTGAGCTCATTTTATTTCAAGAATTGTAGGAAATGAGTAATAAATTGGAGATGGGACTGCTATGTGATATACGTCTAGTCAGTGCCAGTAATGATAGCCCACATTTCTATAATGCTATAAAGTACATCGCATACTTCCATCCCAGAAATCTCACGAGGTGGGTAGTTAATTTTATTATCCCCATTTTTACAAATGAAGAAAACGAGATTCAGAGAGGCAGTGACTGGCCCACAGTTATACAATGGGTCATCTTTATCTTCTAACAAAACTTGGGTCAGATACCAACTCCTTTATGAGATCTAGCTGATCCTTCCAGTTTTTGATCAATTAATCAATAAATAAGTATTTATTATGTACCTACTATTTGCCAGGCACTATGCTAAGAGCTTGCAGTACAGAGACAAGTGGAAAAAAATCCCTGCCTTTGAGTAGTTCATATTCTGTGGAGCAAGACAGTATGTACATATATGTACAAAATAGATACTAGGTTATATTTTTAGAGAAGAGGGCACTAGGAACTAGTGGGATCAGAAAAGACCTTGTGTGTTTTAACTGAGTTTTGAAAGAAAATAGGGATTTTAAGATGAGGAGATAAAGAGAGGGTGTATTTCAGGAACTGGGGGAAACTAGTGGAAAGGCATGGGAGACTGGAAACACATTGTATGAGGAACAGTAGGCAGAATTAATGCTTTTTTCTTCTTAAAATTACTTTGTATAGAATTGGTATTTCTATATGTGCAGGCTGTATGTCCCTGAGAAGAATGTAAGCCCCTTGAGGACAGGGACTATATAATTTTTATCTTTGTATCCTATCACAGTGCTTGGCATATAGGAGACAATCGATTTTTGTTCAATTTAATTGAGTGTAATGGAATAATAAATGTTTGAACTAAACCTGGACTCCAGGTCCCCTTATTTCAATTCTAACTAATTATCTTTCTTAGTGCTTCCCTTTGTTTGAGGCACACAAATGTGAAACAACACAATGGGATGGGAAAAGCACTAGTCTTGGAGTCAGAAAAAATATGGGTCTTAGTACCTGTTTTGGGTCTTACTAGCTATGTGATGTTGAGCAAATCTTATCCAATCCTTACTTTTCTCATCTATAAAATGGGATTAATGATATCCTCAAGACAAGAAATAAATATGGGTTCTTGTTATAGCAAGTATGAAATGACAAAGATCTTTCCTCGAGGAATTCTGGGTTTCATGGAGAACATGATATCTGAGCTGGATCCTGAAGGAAGGAAAAGATTTCAACAGTCACAGATATTGGGTAACCCATTTTAGGTGCAGGGGGTAGCATTAGGGAAAGCCTTGACATGGGAGAAGATGAGATTGGGGAATGGTGAGCAGTCCACATTATCTGGGAGAGAGCATGTATACAGACTTCTAGTCAAGATGGCTACCTGAACAAAAGACAGACCACTCAACTCCCATATTTCTATTCCAGCAAAACCTGAAATTTGAGTGATTGAATAAGGATCAATTAATCACATTAAGTGAATTTTTCCAGCCCAGAATTACACAAAGGGTCACCCCAGGACAATAAAAAAGAGAGCCCTTCAGCAAAGTCACCATCAGGGCAGGGAAGGCTTTTGGGACACATATAGATAGATCACAGAGCTCTTTCCAGAAGGCCCTAACCTTGGGAAGGGGAGTTAGTGAAGAAAGAAGTGAAGAAAGAGTCAGTGAAGAAAGAGTCAGTGATCCAGTGTAAGACCAAGGAATTCTGACCACCCTATCCAAAAATTCAATGAGAGTCAGAGCTTGGCACTGGCACAAAGTCCCAGTTCAGGAAATAAAGTTGGAGAGGTGAGTTAAACATCAATAAATACTTAAATAAAAGAATTGTAAATCAATATTCCCCCAAAAGAAGGAGCAACAGCTCCACAACAACCATGAGCAGAGACTCAAAGGAAATAATAGATTTTCCACAAGACTAACAAATATCTACAAGAAAAGAAGCAATAACAGAAACCTTCCCCCAAAAGCTATGGAAATAAGAGCAAGCAGAATAAATAGCTTGGAAGACAAAGTGTTAGGCATTATCTAAGAAATGGATTCCCTGAAAACCAGAATAGACCAAACAGAAAACAATGACTATGAGACAGCAAAGAAAAAAAAATAGAACAAAGTCAAAAGATTAAAAAAAAAATAGAAGAAAATGTAAGATACCTGTGATATCTATACATATATATTTATTTCTCTCTGTCTCTCAATATAGGTACCTCTCCATGTCTATCTATCTATCTATCTCCTGGAAAATAGGTCAGAAAGAAATAATTGAAGAATCATTGAATTTCCTGAAAATTATGATTAAAAAATCCCATTTTTCAATAAATCACAAATGAAAACTCTATAGAAAGAATTTATGGATCACCTCTTGAAAGAAACCTCAAAAGAAAAAAAATTCCAGGAATTTCATAACCAAAATCCAAAGCCCCTATGTCAAAGAAAAAATACTACAAGCACTGGAAACAAGGTAAGTGGCTCAGGTATTGAGGAACTACAAGCAAGATCACCCAAGAGCTAGTAGCTTCTACCTGAAATAAGAAGAGATCTTGGAACAGTACAGTATTCCAAAAGATTAAAGAGATAGGCTTGCATTCAAGAATAACTACTGGAAAATCTTAATATAGTCTTACGGTACAAAAACAAAATAAGTGGGCTTTTATTGCAGTGATGTCAAACTCAAAAAGAAATAGGGACAACTAATGCATACATAAGGAACACATGTTGACAGTTTTAAAATGAAATGTTATCTATGTTTATTTTATTTTAATTTATCTTGTTAAATATTTCCCAATTATGTTTTAATCTGGTTTAGGTCACAGATTTGACAGCTCTGGTTTAGTGGAATAAAGAACTTTTTTTTTTTAAATGAGTTTTGGCCAATTTATTAAAAAATACTTTTGTGCAGTTTACTTTTCACTGGTCTGTTTTGGCATGCTTTTAATGATATAAGAATCACTTGGATCAGTGATAGCCAGTGTACATACTCTGTAGTACTTCCCACCCGATTTAATGTTGTGGCCACTGTAGTGATTTACTCCAGTTTTGGCCAACATAGCATAATATTCAATCTCTGATTTCCTCAAGGCTAGACAGTTGTTGGCTAAGATAACCAATCTGGCTTTGCCTTGTCTGATCATTTTCAGGACCTCTGTAGCCTAGCACCTATTTGTCACTTTTCATGACCAGCTAGAGCTTTGAGCTGATGGACTTCAGTGACTTTTTCATCTTCTTTGCAGCCAACGTCTTCCTGCCTGTGGTGCTGGAGGACCCTCAGCCAGAGACTTGCCACCAAGGTGGCCAGGAAGCAAGAAAGGGGAATAAAGGACTTTCAAGCAATTCTGATGAGAAAACCAGAGCTGAGGAAGAGCTTGGAAATGGCAACATCTGCATCAAGGGAAGCCTAGAAAATTAAATTTACTTGAGCCCCCGGAAGGAGCTATACAATGATCTAGTGCTAACATAATGAGGAGGAGTAACAAGTAATCTTTATGAACTTTAATGACTTCAAGGGATGTTGAAAATGTTCAATTGTTTCTGTTCTGAGATTTTGAAGAGGGGACAGAGAAGAGAGGCAGAAAAGAAATACACGAGTGTAGAAAGGGTCAGGAAGGGCAAGAACTTGCCATTTCTCATAACTGGGGTGTGAGAAAGGAATGTGGAAGAAGGAATGGATGCAGTGGGCATCATATTTATATAACTCTTATCTGAAATGGATAAAAGAGGGTTGAACACACACACATCTACAGTAAGCCAGTCAATAAATATTTATTAAGTACCTACTATGTGCCAAGCACTGTCAAACAGTAGGCTCATTCAGTTATAACTAGGGATTATGTGCTGAGGGCGGGGATGATAAATTGACTCCAGGGTAAGAAATATCAATGATCAAATGAGATAATATTTGGTAAAAAAAAAAGTGTTAGGTACAGTGCCTGGCACATAGAAGTCCTTTATAAATAGTTATTCCTTTCTTTTTGCTTCCCCAATATGAAAAATACCCTCAGTTGGGGGAGGGTGGAGGGTGAATAGAACTTCCTCCCACCCCTGCCCCAGAACCTTGATATAAAGCTTCTATGAAGTAAGGGAGAGTAAGCATGGGAGAGGAGCTTGACTACATATACTGAAGCATTACAAGAACTTTCGGAAATTTCTAAATTTGCTACTCTGGAGCAAAGCTCTGGTGACCCTACCCTAGTTAGGGCTCTGGGATGTTCAGTAGGTAGTGAATCTTTCGGCTATGGCAATCTAGAACTGTACATTAGAATCAAATTATGTAATTTTTTCAGAAATAAGTTGACCCCAATTTTCCAATTTTTTAATTGAATTTTGAAGGAAAAAAAATCTAAATATGTGGTACTTCTAAATACAATACTTTTTTTTTTTAGTAAGCTACTTACTAGACAATTTGGTAAGCTACTTGCTAGACAATTCATTTTGCATGAGCTAATATATGTAAATATTGTCTTATGACAAAGTACAATCTCTTTGAGGTCAGAGGCTTTCATTTTTGATGTTTTATTTTCAGCACCTAGCACAGTGCCAGGAACACAGTAGGCTTTTTTTTTTAAATTTAAAACCATTCATTTATTTATTTTTTGAGGGGCAATTGGGGTTAAATGACTTACCCAGGGTCACAAAGCCACAGTAGGGATTTTAATAAATTTTTGTTGACTCGAATATAGTTTTTTTTTTTTAAGTCAAAGTGCTACCTTTCGATTGTTTCAGACACGAGAAAGGTATGGAGTAATCGCTGCTTCATGATGACAATAGAAAATTCTCTAGCTCTGAATTGGTGCTTATTAAGCATTTGTTGAATTAAGCAGTATTAGTAATAATAAACTGTAGTAGTAAGAATAATAGTTGGCATTTATCTAGTGATTTAAGCATTATAAGGTACTTTATAAGTATTATTTCATTTGATTCTTACAAACAGCTCTGTGAGATAGGTGCTTCATTTTATAGATGAGGAAACTGAAGATCAGAGGGGTTAATTAAATGACCAGCCCAAGGCCACACAGCTAGGAAGTATCTTAAGGCAGTATTAAAACTCAGGTCTTCCTAATTATTTTCCCAATGGCAAATGATTGGTGAGCAAAAGAAAAATGAACATTGGTTCACTAAGCCAATATGTGTAAGAGACAGAATTTGAACAGAAGTCTTACTGACTCTGAAACTAGCTAGCCCACTAGGCAGTGCTACCCATTTTACAGCTGAGGATACTGATTCTCAGAGATGTTTCATATGAGATCATAGATTTAAAACTGGCAAGGACCAAAGAGGTAATGTATTCTAAACCCCTAATTCTGCAGATGAGGTAAATAAAGTTAAGTGACTTGCCCCAAATCAATCAAGATTTGAACCCAGATCCCTTGGCCCTGTAGCCAATGCTCTTTCCATTTGGTCATGCATCCTACTCTATTAAGTGACTTGTTGATGGTCACATAGCTAGTTAGTGTCAAAAGTAGCATTTGAAAGCAAATCCTTTTTTGCTCTCCTGACATTGTGTAATGAATTTCTAAATAACCATATACATTGGCTTTTGGTTAATTCTAATTCTCCTTGACCTCAATGCAATACTGACGTCTTCTCAACTTTCCTCAAAATAGTGTTGATGTTTTCTAAAATTTCTTTTAAAAGGGTCTCTCAACCTCCCTAGGAAGATGTTTAGGAGTAGTGATTTCATTTAGAAACCACATCCATATTTCATGACAAAAACTTGTTAAGTACTCATCAGTGCATGCTACTCCTCTGCACAATATTCAGGTCAAATAAAGAAGACTGTTGCCAAGAATTTGTAATTTTAGATAGACAACAATAGCTTTGAAAGAGAATTACACACCTGAATTATCCCTGAACCAAGAGTTGATTGAGATAAGCAAAAAAACCCCCAAAACCCCAAAACCCAAAAAATCCTGCCATTATGCACAGGATACAGGATCATGGACCACAAGTATCTTCCTGCCCTGTTTGTGACATACAGTGAGCTTGGAGTACAATATCTCATTGTCTCATTATATAACTTTTTTTTCTCTTTTCCATGCTCACAAAATAGACACATGTAATCTGATTAATGCCCTCTAAGCTGGTGATAATGTCTCCCTGAACACATTTGGATAGGACTTAGTGAGATCTTGATTTGCCATATTCAAGGTTCCTTTTTTTCCTTTAAAGGTCAGTCCAATTATGCCATCATTAGAAGCCTTTCAATTTTCTTTGCTGAGTCACGCTTCCTTTGAAAACCTACCCTGACCTTCTCAGGATGGAGGTAGATTTGATTCAACGTTCCATGTAGGGAAGAACCTTACACAATTTTCAGTTTCAGCTGAGTATTCTAAAAAAAGGAATGGGGGGAGGGGGAACAACCCAACCCACAACACACTGCCTTTGTATCGGTGGTTTGAAATAATGCATGGAAATGAAAAAATGATATTTCAATCCCTGGGGAGATCTGCCATCTATTCTGGATGGGTCCCACCTTCCCCTCACCTTTTTTGGAGACTACAGATTTCTTACTTATTAGATATAGCCCAGAAATTCATTTGTACATGCTTTATTTCAACAGGCATTACCTACAATATAGTAGACAAAGGTAATTGTAATTATATTAATTGTAATCGTAATTGTCGATTACAATTGTAATTGACATCTTAAAGTCTTCATTTACTGACTACTTACTGGCTATGTTAGCACCTTGCAACCTGGCCTCTGCTCTTGCTACTCTCTTGGCACTGCCTTCCCACAGGTCACCAACGATTTCCTAATAATGGTCTTTCCTCAGTACTAACCCTGCTTGATTTCAACACAGTATTTATCATTCTTGGTCACTGCCTCTTTGATTCCTGTGACTCTGTGCTCTCCTTGGTTCCCTCCTGCCTTCTCAGCTTATCCCTCTGCATCTCCTTTGCTGGTACCTCAATTTTGCTGTCCACTCCAAATAAGAAAAATTATTTGCATTTCTATAGCGTTTTAAAGTTTGCAAATGTTTTACCAACATTATCTCATCTGGGCCTTACCACAACTCTGGGAGGTAGGTGCTATAATTACACACATTTTAGAGATGAGGAAGCTGAGTCTGAGATGGGTTAAATGACTTGCCCAGGGTCACCTAGCTAGTAAGTGTCTGAGGCCAGATTTGAATTCAAGTTTTTCTGATTCAGGTGTTCTATCTACCAGTCACCTACAGGTCTCTTCTCTATATTCTTGGGCAAGTCACTTAACCCCAATTGCCCTGCCCTTCCCCCTTCCAAAAAAAATAAGCATTTATTAAGCACCTATTATGTGACGGCATTGTGCTGGGGTTACCAAAAAGGCAAAGAACAGTTCCTTCCCTCATGGAATTCCCATTCTAATAGGAGAGATATGGTAAAAAGAGGACAATTCTATCAGGCCCCACAGATACAGGCCATCTGGTGGGAAGTTCCTCTTGTTCATGAGCCTTCTACTTAGAGGTCTATATTTAGGCCGGAATGGTTTGGGGCACACTCTCCAATCCAAACCCCATTTCACCTGAGTCTGCTTCGATCCTGGGTAGCTCAAAGCAAAGTTGCTAAACCCAGTGCTTCCTGCTGGGGTTCCAATCCATCGAAGGTTGGCCTCCATAGGAGCAGGAGTTTCTGGGCTGGCCTTCATTTGCAAAATGTAGCGACTGATCCAGCCATGGATTGGAATTGTTCTTCATGCATTTGTGCTGAGCAATCATGTCCTTTTTACTTTGGTGCCTAACATGGTCGGGAGCTAATTAGAAAGGGGAATAGAGGCAGCTACATGGTAAAGTGGGTAGAGTATGGGCTTGGAGTTAGGAAGACTTGAGTTCAAATGTGTTCTTAGACACTTACTATTGTATGACCCTGGGCAAGTCACTTAACCCTGTTTGTGTCAGTTTCCTCATCCATAAAACGAGCTGGAGAAGGAAATGGCAAACTAGTATCTTTGCCAAGAAAATCCCAAATGGGATCATGATGAGTAGGACATGACTGAAATGATTGAACAACAATAATAAAAGAAAAGGGGACAGTTGGTAGGTAAGGAACTGAGTTTCTCTGTAGGGGGAATCTACTGACATACACACACACACACACGTATATATATATATATATATATATACATATATATAATATGTATATATAACATATAACATAGGTATATTAGTATGTATATATATATATATATGTATATATACACACACATATACACACATACACGCACACCATGGCAATTTTGACCATGTCACTTCTTTCCTCCAAAGCCTTCACTAATTCGTTTAAGATAAAAATATAAATTCCTTAGCTTGGCATTTGAGGCCATCCACAGTCTAGTTCCTGTCTACTTTTCTGGATTTTTTTCCCCCCATAACCAAACTGAGATCCTAGCTGTTCTCTGAAGACATGTAATTTCTCGGTGCCATAAAAATCAGCTGTCTTGTCTGCTTGGAATATACTTCTTCCTTATCTCTGCCATTTATAATCCTTATCCTCCTTCAAACCCTGCTTCCCCCAGCTGACTGTGTTCTCCTCCTCCTCAAATGTACCTAGAATAATTTGTTCTCTCTTTTTTTCTTCCTTCTCTCACTACCTTGTACTATACTTTTTTTTTTTTTTTTTTGCCACTGAGCCACATCTTGCAATAAGATATAGGTTTCCTGAGGGCAGGGATGATTTTTCTTTCTCAGTTTTTTGTTTTTGTCTTTGAATTTTCACTGCCTACACAGTGCCTTGCATAAAGTTGGCACTCCATAAGTGTTTGTTGAATCAATATTATGCTCTACCTGAGCGAATGGGTGAGGGGATGGAAAGCGAAGTGACCCTCCCTGGGCACACCAGCTGGCATGAATAAAATCAATCTTGCTGACTCACCAGATTGGCTTACTTTGATGCACATGGTAGGACATTCCAGCGTCCCCTAGAGGAAGAATTTAGGCCGTGCAATTTGGTCTCGATTTTTCAAATTACACAAGCAATTAGAAGCTATTTCACATAAATATAATTTTCTTCAGCATCTGTTGAATTCTATTCGTTCACAAAATTTAGCAGGAAATTAAAAGCAGGAACACTTGCATAGCATAATGCCTAATTGGCCAAGTTTGAAATAAAACCTCATCCAATTTAGTCTCCAAAACTTTTTCCAAAAACCATTAGGCCCATCAAGTTTATATTACTAAAGTCTACTTTTATAAGTCATAGGATCATGAATGGAGAGTTGGACAGGACCTAAGAGACCATTGAATCCAATTTCTTCCTTTTATAGATTAGGAAATTGAGGTACAGAGAAGTGACTTGCCTAGGGTCACACAGCTAGTAAATATCTGAGAGTGAATTTGGATGTTTTCTTAAATCCAAACCAAGAAGTCTAGTCACTGGGCCACGTATGTTAGCCCTATTAGGTTTTATCCAAGATCCTTTGAATCTGTCACCCAGTGTGTTAGCTCTTCCTTCCATCTTGGCAAGCTTTGAAAACTTGCCAAATGCGCCTTCTACATCTTCACACAAGTCATTATTAAAAATGGGGTCAGGATAGGCCTGTGCTGCTAACAACCAAGGTCAATACTATTTCATTTATCCATACCCTTTGAAGACCCTTTGAATATAATCAACCACCTGATCAGCTATGAATCCATCAGATATTATATACGATCCACATTCCTTCACATTGTTCAAAAGTCTGGCTGAAATCTAGATATACTATACTTTTAGGCACCAAGTCATTTATTCTCACCCTCGGTTTCCTCATCTGTGAAAACAGGGTAATAATAACACTCACCTCATACACTTGTTATGAGTGTCAAATTAGACAATATAAAGAAAAGTGCTTCGTAAATCTTAAAAGACCGTATGAACATTAGTCATTATTATTGTTGTTGCTATATTTTTCTGATCTATTAGACTAATAGCCTCATTGAAAAAGAAAATTAGATCGATTTTTACTTTATTTATTCTTAGTGAACCCATCCTGGCTCCTAGGGATCATTAATATTCGTTCTAAGTGCTAACACATAAAAATCTACTGTAGAGTTTTGATGGGGATTGAGGTCAATTTCACTTGGTTTACATATTAAAGAATACTCCTTTCCCCCCTTTGTCTCTTTTTGAAATCAAGATTATATCTGCCAATCACTAGGATCACAGAGGATCATGGTTTCAGTGTGGTAGGAACCTTAGGGGTCAGTCAGCAAGAACGACTCCCTCATTTTACAGATAAGGAAGCTGAGACTGAGAGTTTGCCCAAGATCACTTAGCGAATAAATGTCGAAGGTGGGATGTGAACCTAGTGCTTCATGACTGCAGCACCAGATACTCACTACTTGTGTGATCTTGGGCAAAGTCACTTAACCGCCCTTACCCTCAATTTCCTCATCTTTAAAATGGGGATAATAACACTTACCTTGCAAGTTTATTTTGATATCAAATGATATCATACATATACAGTACTCTATAAGACTTCAAGTACTGTACAAATGGTAGCTATTAAATACTACTTTTGGTGGCTCACCTATTACATGAATAAATTCTTTCAGTAACCTCGAAGTGAAATTTATTTGATCCTGAATACACAGGATCATTTAAATCAGGTAGGGTGTCCCTTTCGGCAATTCCTTCTCAATCATGTTTGCTTTGTGGTGGTTGGTGGTAGGACAGGGATAGGGGCCAGCTATATTGCTATGAGTGACTCCATTTTGGAATTAGTGTCCATTTCAGTGTAAAGGAGCAGCTGTGTTCAACCCTATATATTCGCTTATACTCTATGCCAGTTTTTATTTGAGGTCAGCCAAATGACAAACATAACCCTCCTCCTTCTCTTGCACTTGGTTCAGCAAAGGCTAGCTGATTGGAAAGTTCCTATCCCACTAGCTCCCTCATCCCCCAAATATAAAAAAAAGTTGCCCCAGAGGTACTGGCCAACTACTTGTAACCCAGGATAACTATACACTTTTCTGTATGCTATTGTAGAAACATTTAAAAAATCTTTTTTTTAGTTCAGCTACTAGGTGGTGTAGTCTATAGCAGATAGAGTACTGGGCTTAATTCAAATCCAGCTTCAGACATTTACTAGCTAGCTGTGTGACCCTGGGCAAGTCACTAAACCTTGTTTGCCTCAGTTTCCTCATCTGTAAAATGAGATGGAGAAATAAATGGCAAACCACTTTAGTATCTTTGCCAAGCAAACTGCAAAATGAGGTCCCTAAGAGTCTGAAATGACTGAACAACAATAACAAAATCCTTTTCTAGACTTTCCCATTTAGGGAACTACAAGGTCAAGAACAAAAACAAAGGTCTCAGGAATGTGGATTAAGTGTGTTAATCAAATTTAGAATAAAGAATATCTCTTTCTCTTGATAAAATTTTAGCTTTTTCTATTTCTCGAAGTGATTAGTCCACCTAAGGGCAGTGCTCTATTTCCATTCTGAAAGGATTAAAGTATTAATCATTGGAAAGCAGCCCTTTAAATCCTCAAGGGTGTGGCCCTGGGAGGAACCGAGTAGGATAGTTTGAGTGGAAAATTAAGTGACTAGTCTAAAATGTTGATCCACAATCTATTTTAACATACTGTAAACTTTTCTATTTTTTAATTCCTATAAATGTTACTACAACTGTCTTGAGGTAGAGAGATGTCTAAGGGCATGGGAGAGACTTTATCGGTTTGAACCTTTCTATCTCCGAGCTAGAAATGTTTGGATTTAAAATAATGTTAGGCAGACTTGGGCCTAAAACACAGAATGTATTCAAAGGTTTGCTTGTCCCATAAAGACTTGCCTTCTCTGTGAGCTGAGGTTTCTTCATGCCACGGTTTGTAATTATGGACTAAATAAAGGTTTTTACTAACTTGTTCCCTAAATGGCAAGCAGGAGGTTTTCTTTCCATGACAGGTCTGCCTTTTCAAGATTGGAAAATGCTGATACAACTTATAAATCTTTTCCTTGTAAAGGAGGCAGAAGTAAAATTGGAATAGAATAGTCATCTGTTTAAACCTTACTGTATGGCCCAAACAGTAGATCTCTTCCTCTCTCTTCTTTTTAAAAACTCTTATTGCCCTACCTACAGAATGTTGTCTTCTTTTGGTCTGCAGAATTTCCCACAAGTCTCAAATCATTCCTTAGCCTTTCTGAAACCCTCCTTTTTAATGCATTTATTCTTGTTCATACTTACCTTCTTACAGCTTTTACCCATGTCCTTTGAGGAGTTTTTCCAGTATAAGAATACGAAGGTTCTGTGCTTTGCCCAGTTAGGAATTCTCCATGGGGTCCTCTCTCCACAAAGATTTTGCCAATCTGCTTAGCTTAGTAATTCTGAAATCCCGTTATCTGACCCTGTCTCACATGATGAAGTGCCTTATTCCTTGAGAAGACTAACCCCTTCTACATGTTTAAGGTATCCCATTCCATCCCTCCCATCTCCTCCATCAGATTACCCCTCCTTGTCATCCCCACTCTTTCACTTATTTTTAATATTTCCTCAACTATTGGCTCATTCCTGCTGCCTACAAACATGCCATTGCTCCCCTATCTTGAAAAAAAAAACCCTTCAGCTGGTTCTTCCATCCTCTCTAACTATCCTATATCTCCTATGCCCTTTGCAGCTAAATTCAAAAAGGTTGTCTACAATGGATGCCTTCACTTTGTCTCCTCTCATTCTCTTCTTAACCCTTACAATCCAGCTTCTGACCTTGTCATTCCACTGAAATGCTCTCTCCAAAGTTCCTAATGATCTCCTAGCTGCCAAATCCAGTGACCTTTTCTCAGTCTTCATCGTCCTTGAGGTTTCTGCAGCCTTTGAGGCTGTTGATCATCCCTCTCCTCTTTGCTACTCTCGTCTCTCTAATTCTTCTTCTATTCATCCACTAAAGTGATTTTCCTAAAGCACAGGTCCAACCATGTCACGCTCCCTCTTCCCTCAACTTGGTAAACTTCAGTGGCTCCTCATCGCTGACGGGATCAAATACAAGATGCTCTTGGCATTCAAAGCCCTTTATAAACCAAGCTCCTTCTACCTTTCCAGTCTTCTTATCCCTTATTTGCCAACAGGTGCTCTTCAGTCCAGTGACACCACTCTCCTTGTGGTTCCAAGAACAAGACTCTCCATCTTTTGGCTCCTGGCATTTTTTTCCTCATTGTTCCCCCATGCCTGGTATGCTTTCCCTCTTCGTCTCTGACCACTGACCTCTCTGGCTTCTGTTAAGTCCCATCTAAAATCCCATCTTCTACAGGAAGCCTTCTCCAACCCCTCTTAATTCCAGTACTTTCCCTCCATTAATTGTTTCCTATTTGTCCTGTATATAGTTTGTTTTGTATATGTTTGTTTGCATATTGTCTCTCCCATTATATAGTAAGCTCCTTGAGGTCATCTTTCTATCTGTCTCTTTTTTCTCTCTCTGTCTCTCTCTGTTTTTTCTATCTCTCTCTGGTATGTCTCTTTCTCTGTCCCTCTCGTGTGTCTGTCTCTGTGTTTGTGTTTCTGTCTTTGTCTCTCTTCCCAGTGCCTATTAGCACAGTGCCTGCCTGGCACATACTAAGCTCAGGGGTGGGGAACTTGTGGCCTCAAGGCCAAATGTGGCCCTCTAGGTCCTCAAATGTAGCCCTTTGACTGAATCCAAACTTTATAGAACAAAAATCTCTTAATAAAAGGATTTGTTTTGTAAAACTTGGACTCAGTCAAAGGGCCACACCCAAAGACCTAGAAGGCCATATGTGGTGGCCTTGAGGCTGCAGGTTCCCCATTCCTGTACCAGAGGATTAATAAATGTTTATTGATTGGCTTAGTAGATACCTACTAAAGAGTTGCTTGAGGTACATAAAAATGAAGAATGAATTGCTAACACTGTTAGCTGTTGGTAGTCACATCCAGATCAAGGGATAAGAATTTAGAGTTGTAAGGGCCAGAAGAAGTCATCTAGGACTAGAACTCATGCGTCCTGAGTCTGAGTTCACTTCACTTCCTCCTTTGCCATGCTGTCTCCCCAAATGTGGAGAACTCACCATATTAAGGTCCTCCCCCTGCCATTTCTTCGGATTCATTATCCACTTAAAGTATTCAATGTGAACCTACATGCATCTTGAGACACCTAAGATTATTTTGAGACCAGCATCAGTGTTCCAGCTATCTATTATGAGGTTTAGGAATTAAAGACAGATCAGAGTTTCAGTGTAATAAGGTAAAGGAACATGATATGGCAAAATGTTACCCCGCCCCCCCCCTTAAGTATTATGATTTCTAGTTCTCCATGAATTAAATTTGTAACAGATGGGAGATAATATGGGTCAGCTGGTAGTGGGAGGCTGCCATCTACTAAGCACCTGCTCTAGGGGGTTGTTCCTTCCCAGTAGGAGCTACTCCCTCTTCTCCTCCCCCGTTCTTGTCTTTGTAGTAGTTCAGAGATAATTTCCATTGTTTCAAAATAAATTAGAAATTCATTAATAGTTGGCTTTGTTATTATGTTTCTATATCAAAGCAAATGAGGTACCCAGATCATCCATAGGGAAGATGCTTCTGTAACCTTTAAACTATTCATTAAAGTAGAAAAGGAATCTGCCCATGTGGTTTAATTGGAGAAGCAATGGAGATGCCCACACCCACTCCAAAGTATCTCCCATTTGTTGTTTGAAATATGCCAGTGAGAGCTTAATTTCTTGAGCTGAGGGGCTTCTGGGCAGCCTGGCTTAGGAAACAGGGAGCTGTCCTGTGGGTTAGAAAGACTTGGATTCAGGTTCTGCCTTTGGCATATACTTGCTGTATTTTTCTGGGCAAATCACTTAATCTCAAAATGTTCTCTCCAAAACTCTTTAATGCTATAATTTGCAGAGCAGGTACTGACTGGCATTTGTAGGAATTTCTTTCTCACTAGGAGTGCCCCAAGTCAGTGAAATCATCAATCTAATTAAAAAAAGAAAATCAATGTTAGATGGCTCTTGTCTTGAAATGTAAGTATACCAGGGATTAATATGGTAAGTCTATTTTTAGTTATTAACACTTTAGTTTATTAGATGACTCTCTTGTCAAGGCTAGTAAGGGGGGGACTGGGGCACTGGGCAGTCCAGATTAGATGGAGTGTTGCCATGGGGAGTGCAAGGGGGACCAGGAGCTTAAAGGGGGCACCGGGTGCCTGATTGGATTGGAGACACTAAGAAGAGAAAGAGCAGCCCTTAAGGCAAATCACGATGGAAGCAAAGACAAACTTTTTGTTAATTCATAATTGGACCAAGGGTCAGGCCTTCTTGGGGGAGATGAAGGTGCAGGGTGTGGCCTCAGAGGTTATCTTAATCAATTCATGTCAGTCATAAAGACTAAACTAGCTTGTGGCCGTAGTTGTTGAGTTGTTTCCAGTCACGTCTGACTCTTCATAACCTCATTTGGGGTTTTCTTGGCAAAGATGCTGGAGTAGTTTGCCTTCTCCTTGCCATCTCATTTCACAGACAAGGAAACTGAGGTAAACAGGGTTAAGGGACTTGCCCAGGATCACACAGTTGGTAAGTGTCTGAGGCCAGATTTGAACTCAAGAAGATGAATCTTTCTGGCTCCAGGTTGTGACAGATGATTAATTGGACCCCTATTTTATTCTAATCAGTATTAATCAGTTTGATATGATTCCATAGGGGTAGTAACTATAAATTCTGTATGTTAGGTCCCAGGGCTGTGAACTGAAGATTATAAGTTCACTTGCTTAATCGTAGGAAGCTCTAGAGTACCTCTACCCTTGTTTTTGCTTTGTTATGGTAACCAAGCCCATTGTGGCAGAGGTGACTCAATGACATGGAAACTCCCTCAGTTATTTTTGTTGTCTTTCTGTCCCTCATCATCCCTCTATTGCCCAATGTGGGGAGACGGCCATGAGCACTTCACCAACAAGTAGCCCTGTTTGCTGGTCTGTGGCCTGCCTGTCTACCACCCATCTACCATGTGGATATTTTGACATCATATCCATCCGCCCATGGGTCTGCTCAGGGGTTTGGTAGGACCTCCTGAAAGGTCAAGACAAGTCTGTTAAGGTCTGCCGATTGGCTCGTTTGTCAACTAGTGGGATTCTGTATTTCGTGTAGACCCTCCTGGAGGATCAGGATCGAGATCTATCAACCAATGAAACTGCATTTGTGGTTTGCTTCATCTGTATTGTCTGGGTATCAAGCACTACAAAACTAAGGCCGTGGAGGAAGGAGACATCTCAGATAATGAGGAAGATCTGAGGTGTACTTCATTAGAGGGGTTCATGGACCCTTTAATAAAAGTGCTAGACGCTCAGAGCTCTGCCTCAGTTTCTTTTGTTGTAGGTTGGACAATTTTGGACCCTGCAAGGCTTAGCACTATCTGCTGTGCCACCTAGTTGCTCTGTGCCTATAGACATGATTTGAAAATAGTTCCAAGAATCCCCTTGCGTGCTATAAAGCTATGAATTGAGTGGTTCAAATGACACAGCAGAGTACCCAGGAATCTATGCTCTAGTGTGTGACATCCTATTTTAATCAACGACGGAAAAAAGTTGATCAGATTAGCAGATGTCACAAAGCTGAGAAGGAGCAGCTAACATGCTGGATGACAGAGTCTGGATTGCCAATGATTTTGAGAGGCTACAATATTGATCCGAGTCTAAGAGGGTGCAATATTATGACGATAAAGTCTTATAATTTGGTTCAAAAACGAGGTATGACTAGACAACGGAGGACCTCGAGCTCAACATACTGGTAGTGTTATGTGGAAGGTAAAAAACTTTATGTAAGCTTGGGTTTCATCAAGGGAGGAATGGGCATGTGATAGTCATTCTTTCCTGCTCTGATCAACTGGGGTATTAAATTCTGGGTATCCTATGTTAGGAAGGCCCTTCATGAGCTGGAGCATTTTCAGAAGAAGGCAGCCAGGATCATGCAGGCCCTTGAGATTATATCACATCAGGATTGGGTAAAGGAAACAGGGAAGTTTAACCGCAAGAGGAAAAGAGTATTTGTCATTGGGAAAGGGAATTAAACCTGTTCTGCTTGGCTCTAGGTGGCACAATTAAGAGCAATGAGTGCAAGCTGAGAAAAGGAAGATTTTTGGTTCTACTCTATGTTTAAAAAGAAAAGAAAACTTCATGGTAATTGGAGCTTTCCAAAAAGTGGAATGGGATATTTTGAGATAATAGCATCTACGTAGCACTCTAACTCTTGCAAGGTGCTTTATGATTACTTCCTTATTTCCCTGGGAGATAGATGCTGTGTTATTATCCCTGTTTTACAGATGAGGAAACCGAGGCAGACTGATGTGAAGTGATTTGCCCAAGGTCACACAGCTAGTAAGTCTAAGGCAGGATTTGGACTTGGGTCTTCCTGATTCTAGATCCATTGCTCTGTCCACTGTGCCACCTAGCTAGCTAGCTCCTCTTCATTAAAAACTTTTGAACAACACAGATAACATTTGGTTGGAGATGTCAGAGAAGCAATACTTGTTCAGGATGAATTGGATTCAGTCTCTGAATTTGACCTGATTCATCATAAATCTAGAGCTAGAGGGGAACTTAAAGATCATCCAGTCCAATACCCTCATTTTATGATTCAGGAAGCCGAGATGCAGGGAAGTCAAACCAGCCAGTCGACGAGCACTTATTAAGCACTTTCTGTATACCAGATACCACGATAAGCACTGGTCCTTTGATGTAAGGTGAAAATGAGTTCCCTCTACTGAAGGGGTTCATATTTCAATGGGGGCTACAACCTGCGAGTAGCTATATTCATACAAGATATTTACAGTGAATGCTCATATGGATGGTAAGTGGTGGAGCCAAAATTTGAACCCAGATCCGCTGACTTTAAGCTGCTGCAATTATTCTCAGGCACCATCCTTTCTTGCTTTAGGAGGCTGTGACTCTATGGGAAAAAATCATTCATTCAATTCAATAAATATTTATTGAACACATTGTAGCTTGGTAGGGGTTGCTACGAAGTTATAGAAAGTTTTGCCCTCTAGTTGGGGAGTAAACAACAGGACACAAGTACCATTCACGATAGATAAGAAATGATTCCCATGCCTTCTCATGCCCTCCTCACCCCAGCAGAACAATCTTCTTCTTGCAGGAAACTCCATGATCTGGGGGGTAGAGAAAGTGTTCTACAGACTGAAAAGGAGGTCTGGAATGCAAGAGGGGTCAGGGTAGGGAATTGGGTTGAAAAAGATACAGTGGTAGAACAACACTAGGGAATCAAATGATTTTCTTTTCTTTTTGAGAGATTAATTTTGCTACTCTTTCCTTTTTTTTTTTGACATCATTGTCTTTCCCATTGACTTCTCTCCTCCCTAAGACCTCTTCTTTGTAACAAATAAGTATAACTGAGAAAAACAAATCAATATATTGACAGTCTCTGAAGGAGAATTCTTTTCCCTATGGTAAATACTGCTTAATTTTAGAAGCTCTACTTTGCTTTACTCCCTATGTGCACGTACATGCATATACACACGTATATGCTTAGGTGTCTGTATATATATCCAGGTGTACACATGTATGCTTGTATGCACACATATGTGTATGTGTATGTGTATGTGTATATGTTATATATCCCTATGTGCATATATATTACATAAATCTATATATACATATATGCATACATTGGGAGTAAAGAAAAATACACATACACATATATACACATTACTTCCTATGTGCTTCTGTACTCCCTATATGTACACATGTATATTATATGTACATTATTATTATATTATATAGCACATATACGATATGTAATATAGTATATACATATACATACATATGCACTATATGTACTATACACATATACTATATGTACTATATATCTAATGTATGTAATCTCTGTATATACATATATGCATACACACATATACACGTATACATAGGAAATAAAAATACACACACATATACATACATTATTCCCTATGTTCTTCTGTACTCACTATATATACATATATACACTGTATATACTATATATACTCCCTGTATATATTTATATACACACAAATATATGTGCACACATAGAGAATAAAGAAAAACATATACATATCTCTTATGTATAAATATGCACACAATACTTTACTCCATATGTGCTTTTCTACTCCCTACTCACACACATACATATATATATATACACACACACATAAAGAATAAAGAAAAGTATACATGCATATACATATATGTATAACTCTATCAGATCTATACACATATACACAGCTCTACTTTTCTGTGTTCCCTATACACACACACACATATACATACATACATACATACATACATACTTACATATATACATAATATGCACATAGGGAGTAAAGAAAGATTTTTCCTCCCACCCGACCTGTTTTAATGGCACTGTCATTTTCCAGGCTTAAAACCTTGGAGTCATCTTTAAATCCTCTCTCTTTCTTACTCCATACATCCAATTATTCATCAGATACTGTTAATTCTGTCTCCACAATGCCTTTCAAGGTAGTCCTTTCTGTGCTCACAGCTGTGACCCAAGTTCAGCTCTTCATAACCACTTACCTACACTATTACCTATATTCTGCTCTAATTGGTTCCCCTGCCTCCATCCTCTCTCTCTTCCAAGTTATCCTCGAGACCACTGATGGCATAATTGTCCTAAAGTACCCTTGTTCAAAGATTCCCCATGACTCCTCACTGCAAAAAAGACCTTTGCCTGCCACTCAAGGCCCTCCATAATCTAGTCCCTGTCCTCCCTCTCCTTTCCCCTAGCTGTATCTTACACTACTCTGCAAGTCTACTATAAGGAATAGGGTCAAGGATGGGACCTGTGATTTCAAGGCACAGTCTCTAGATACCGTGGATATGCAGAGAAAAACAAAACAAGTAATGGCTCTCAAGGAGTTTATAACCCAGTAGGAGAATTAAGATATAAATACAAAAAAAAAGAATAATACAAAGAGGAAAACAGCTACATCAGGCTACTTGCTGTTCCTCGCATGCCATGCTCCATCTCTGTCTATATGTTTGCCCTGGTTATTCCCCAGGCCTGGAATGTTCTGCTTCCTTATTTCTGCCTCTTAGAGTCCCTGGCTTCCTTCAAGACTCTTCTTCTTCCCTCAGAAAAAGGAGGAAGATTGTATTAATTACTTTTGTGATTCTCAATAGTGAAGTAGTGAAAGGATATGAACCAATAGAAATTGAAGAGTAAATTATTAACGATTAAATTAGAGCGCTCCAAATCGCTAATAAGAAGATAAATGCAAATAAAAACAACTGCATACCTGGCAACTTGGTGACGATGTCTAAAGATGGGAATAAATGTTCGAAGGGGGTGTGGACATATAGGAGCACTAAAGCATCATTGGTAGAGTTGCAAACTAGGACAACTGTCCTGGAAAACACTTTGGAATTGAGTGAAAAAATGGCTAAAATGTCCATTCATTTGACTCAGAGAGTTTATTACTAGGTAGGCATATGCCCCAAGGAGGTCATGGACAAAAAAAAGAAGTCTTCTGGAAATTACCATATTTATTTCAGCACTCTTTTGTGGTAGGAAGTTGAAATAAGGTAGATGCCCATCCATTGAACAATGCTCAACTAATTGTGGTATGTGAATGTAATGGAATAATGGAAGAAACCACTAATAAATGAATCTCGAGAAGCATGGGAAGATTTATAGGAATTGATGTAAAATAATAAGTAGAACCAAGCAGGAAGCAGGGCCAAGAGAACAAGAGACACGATTACTGTAGTGTAAATGAAAAGAACAGCCACAAAGCACGGGAAAATCAATGTTACTAATTAACAATTGCTAATGTTGTCTAGCAACTCGGTAGCAGAGTGGATAGAGTTCTGGGCTTGCAGTCAGGGAGACTTGAATCCAAATGAGGCCTCAGACACTAACTGTGAGACTCTGAGCAAGTCACTTAACTACTGCCTGGCTCAGTTTCCTCAACTGTAAAATGGAATTTAATAATAATACCTACCTCCCAGGGTTGCTGTGAGGATCAAATGAGATAATACTTGTAAAAAACATGGTGTCTGGCACACAGTAGGCTCTTAATAAAAGTTTAGTCTCCTTTACTTATAACTCTCCCTTAGCCTCCAATTATAAAGAACAAGTTTGGCCCCCCAAAGGGGAATGAAAATATATTTCTCCCCTGGTTCTTTTGCTGAGGTGTTTGTGTGTGTGTGTTGGGGGGTGGGGATGGAAGTGAGGAGTCCATGTGTGTGTAATATTGCACAGTGTCAGATTTTTTTCAATGTATTGGTTGCATTTTTATGTTTTTTTTCTCTTTTGTTTTTGTTCTTTTGTTCTTTTCCTAGGAAGATTTGTATGAACTGATACAGAAGAAGTGAATAGAAACAGTAGAAACACACACACACACACACACACACAAACATTTCCATATATTAAATCTGAATTTATATGTAACATACTATCTACATAAATGTTATTGTAAAATAAGGAACTTGAAAGTATATGATCAGTGCAATGACCAACCACAATTCTAGAGGACCAGTGATGAAGAATAAATACTACCTTAATTGAGAGGTGATGGACTCAGGATGGCAGAATGAGACATATAGTTTTGGACATGGCCAATGTGGGGATTTGTTTGGCTTGACAATGCATGCTTGACTATGCACATTCTATGTAGCCATTTTGTTTTTTCTCTTCAGTTGGGGAAGTCAATAGAGAGAAAATTAATGCTTGTTAATTGAAAAAATGAATTATGGTTCTTTAGTTGGGTTGGGGGAAACATATAGGGAAAAATCTAGGCAATGTTAAAGCAAAATATAAGAATAAAAACTTTTAAAAAAATGATAGTCCCTACTCCAAAGGAACTTATAGTTTCCTACTTTCTAGTACTTTACATTTATACCAGTTATGTTTTATTTTATTAGATCAATTCCATTATTAGCTTGTTGAGATCTTTTAAAATTGTGTCCTTCCTTTGAGAGAACATGTTAGCACTTCCTTCCATCTTTTCGCCGTTTGCAAATTAAATAAGAATGTCTTCATGGATATTTTAAAAATAGAGATAATGATAAAGAATGTATTCCCATTATCTGCTTTGCCATTGCACCCTAAGATCCATGGGAACGTTTCATCTAATTTGCAGCTGAAACTTCCTATATGCATTGCCTTCCCATCTTAGAATATGACCTCCCCGAGAGCAGGGCTGTCTTGTCTTCCCATTTGTATGCACAGCTTATGAACTTATGTATAGTGTTTTGCACATGGTATATTTAATAAATGTTTTTTTCATTTATTCAAATAACTGATCAAATGTTGAATAACAGAGTAAAAGAGATACCCTGGAGTTAAGTTCATAGACCTGTAGCCTACAGACTTTACTCTCTTCTGTTTTGGAAACTTGAGACACCATTAGCTTTTCTCCAGGTCTGTGGCATGTCTCAGGTCTTCAGATCACTGATAGAAATGACACTTGCCAGTTCTTTTGCTTGTTGGAGATAGGGTCCATCTGGCCCTGGTGACTTCAGTTTATCAAGGGCAGCCAGGAGCACTCTGGCCAGTATCTCACTTATCTTCAATTGCCATTCTATCAACCATTTTCCCTTGATCTCTGTCAGTCTGAAGATAATTTTCTTTGGTAAAGAAAACAAAAGCAAAATGAGTGAGCTAGTTTTATCTTCTCTCTGACACTCTTTATTATTATTCTTTCTACTTTGAGGCTTAGGGTGATTCTTTAATCTTACTTTTGTCCTCAACATAGCGTAAGAAAAAAAAAAGCATTTTTTTTGGGATGTGTTTGCATTTAGCTTTCCGTCTGCATTTTCTGTGCTTTAATGTTCCTGACACTATTTTTACAGGCCTGTACCATGCTTTTGTATTTATCCTTAGTTTATTCCTCTTACTTTTACCTTATATACATGCCTTTAAAAAAATCTAGGGCAGCTATATGGCAGAGAGGGTGGAGTGTGGGGCCTGGAGTCAAGAAGACTCACCTTTATGAGTTCAAATCTAGATTTATACACTTGCTAGCTGTGTAACACTGAGCAAGTCACTTAACCCTGCTTGCCTCAGTTTCCTCATCTGTCAAATGAGCTTGAAAAGGAAATGGAAAACCACTCCAGTATCTTTGCCGAGAAAACCTTAAATGGGGTCACGAAGAGTCCGATTCGTCTGAACAACAAAATCTAAATTGGTCAATGGGCTTCCTGTGCACCCTCATCAGTCTCTTTACACACACTCTTTTTTCTTCAGATTTTTCAAGATAAGACTTATAAATACAAAAGAACAGGAAAACTGCACAAAGTTTGCCTCAAGCTCTATATCTGTGATCATTCAATCTCGTAATGATTTTCCTTCTCCATTCACTACCATGTTAGGTCTTGTTACTCAAAGTCTTCACACTAGTGTTGTAGCAAGCTGAATACTAATAATAAGAAATGATCTTAGGGAAATATTAGGTTGCCTTTTTGTTTAGTTTTTGGATTGTCCTGTTTAGAGATTTTTTTTTAAATTTTTGCCTAAAATGGAACACCTGGCTCCAGTTGTTTGCTAATTTACATAGATATGGTAAACTTAATTGAGAAACAATCAAGTTTCTAGGTTGAGCCTGGCATGAAAATGAGATAATGTAAGTAAAATTCTCTGTTCCATTGTTGTGAGATTTTTGTATATAGTAGTCACGTTGTCTCTTCATGTTCACATCTTCTATATGCATATATACAACATATATATGTATATACACAACATACATGTATGTAAGTATACATACAAAATATATTTATGTATACACAATATCTGTATATGCATACATATTATATATATGTACAATATATGTATAGACACACACACACACACACATATATATATATATATAGAGAGAGAGAGAGAGAGAGAGAGAGAGAGACAATACATTTATATTCATTGTTGTTTAGTTGTTTCAGTTGTGTCTGACTCTTCATGACCTCATTTGGGGTTTACTTTGCAGAGATACTGAAGTGGTTTGCTATTTCCTTCTCTAGTTCATTTGATAGATAAGGCAATCAGTTAAATGACTTGCACAGGGTCATACAACCAGTAAGTGCATGAGGCTGGATTTGAATTCAGGTCTTCCTGACACCAGTCTCAGCATTCTATCCACTGCACCACCTAACTGTCCATACAATGGATACAACTATAGTATAATACTTCTATCCTTCTATTAATTAAATGTTTTATAAAAACTTAACATTGAACACAAATACAGGCATCTAGGCTTAATTAATAGCCACTTTCATCCAGGAAGAGGTCCATAAGCACCCAGAAGTGTTTGCCCCAACCATCCACTCAGGAAAAAAGAATTAGATGGATAATGCCTATTGTCCAGCTGTGTGGCTAAACTATAGAGCTCATGCATCAATATAATGCAGAAATGTTTTGCACAAGCACTGCAAACAGGCAACAAGTAGGGGCCAGAAATTACAAAGCACCTTGAATGACCCTAAATTTCTTCAGAAAGAAGTTTCCTCTTTTTAGTACCAATGTTATACCTGTGTTGTTTTGTGATTATATGAGTCATGGAACACTTGGTCTCTGAGGAATTTGAAATGAATAACTCTGTGAGCAATGGATTAGATCATAGTGGGTGTGAGCAGGATACCGCGTGTGACAAAGATGGAACTGAAAAGGGGAACCAGAATAAAGGACGTCTGTAAAAAAAATGTTGACCCCAAAAGAAGATAGTCTGGTCACAGGATGAGAGTGAGAGGTAACTGATAAATATCTCAATGTGTTATATGAGGTGGACAAGAGTTGCATAGGATAGACAATTGTGGATGAGTTGCAAGCTGATAAGGGAGGAAACATACAAATTGATGAGATTAGAGATCTTTTTGAGTATTTGGGGAATTTCAACACATAAAATAGCATATTTTCATTCGCACCCTCAAAGTCCCCATCAGGATTCTTTGTCTGTTTGTCCTAATTCACTTTTCCTCTTACATGAAAACATACATTTAGTGTGTTTACAATTGTTCTGTTTTTTCCTTTCTTTTTCATTATTTCATAAAGTTCTTTCTAGATTTCTTTGCATTCCTCATACATTTGTCTTGATTGTGTGATAGCATTTTCATTTAGCAACATATTGAAATTTGATTATTTTACCATCCTTCCACTTTAATACATTGATGACCAGAAATCTATAGATAGCAAGAATCTTCAAATTATCAAAACATTCATTCAAAAATCTTCAAATTATCAAAACATTCATTTTACAGTTAAGAAATCTTGAGACCTAGAGAGGTTAAATTGCTCAAGATCACAGAGGGAGTACATTGCAGAGCCATAAAAATCTTTGAAAATATGACTTCTCTTTTGTTTGTTTCCTTTTTGACAATACTTTTTGGATCTGTTCTAAGCCATATAATTACTGAGACAAATGAAACTTAAATACCTTTCCCCACTATTTTCCACTATACAGGGTGTTCCTAAAGTCAGGACACATAGGCAAAAATGCATATTTTCAAGAAATGAAATGAATGAAATTTTCAACATTTCATTTAATTGGAATATTAACAAATAACATCTTCAATATGATTTCCATCATTTGTGATACAAAGGTTGATGCGCTTTGCAAGATTCACGTGAACTTGATGCAATAACTCCATGTTGTTGTCAATTTTAGCACATTCACTCTTTATGCATTCAATTGTGTTGCATCTGTGATTTTCATTGAGTATACCCTCTCCTTTAGTATACCCCAGAAAAAGAAGTCAAGGGGGTTAAGGTCTGTAAATATTCCAATTAAATAAAATGTTGTTGAAAATTTCATTCATTTCATTTCTTGAAAATATGCATTTTTGCCTATGTGTCCAGACTTTAGGGACACCCTGTATTTCTTCCATTCGGTCTCACATGTTCTCTTTCCTCACCATTTTCCCAATTTCTCTGGTCTTTTCCAAACCTTTGCCACCCCAGGCCATTCAACTTAGTTTTAAAGGTCTGTTTAGCCCTAGACTAAATACCATCTTCCAAGGGGATGTACTGCAAGCTCTGTGATCATTGTTTTCTACCTCTCCTGAGATGGTCGCACAATAGAGAGGGCTGTTTTATGAATGGGAGAAGAGGGAGAAGGAGGGAAAGGAACTGTGCCAGTTTCTATTTAATGACCTGCAACTTGGGATGCCTTTTCTTATCTATGTCAAGAAAAGGGCAGACAATTCATTTACCAAGAGGAGATATTTGCTGAGTTCCAAAGGTTTTGCCAGATGGGAAGGGGATACAAGAATAGGATCCCCCATTGAGGTTTCTAAAAAGAGAAAATGGATGAATATGGCATGTGAATACATATGGATAGAGTGTGGATATGGATGCTGAAAGAAAGCCTGGAAATGTAGGTCAATGTGGCTGTAGTATTAATAGAAATTTGGAACACATAAGCATAAAAATAGGTCTATCCATGAAATATTCCAGGAGGATAGATCCACACACACACACACACACACACACACACACACGCACACTCACATAGTCACATAGTCACACTCCCTTCATATAAATGCACATTAGTAGTATGTGGAGATTCTAAATACAAGAATTTTATTTCTGAATGAAAAGGCTTCCCTTCCCATCTCCCAACCTCCATCCAAGTTTCTATTTGTACATTTTAATTATGAAATGCTTTGTCTCTGAATTGGAACTACAACAACAGCCTGATAGATCATTATTCTTAGGCAGGACTGCCTTGCCTTAAAAAAAAAATGTCTTTATTGATGTATTTTGTATTTTTTTTATATTGCCAAGATATTCCTAAGCACGCCTTCTCCTCCCCCTTCCAGAGAGTCATTCTAGATAACAAATGTCTAAAGACAGAAAAGAGGAAAAAAAAATTAGCATAATTGATTAATATATTGAAAAAGTCTGAAAATATGTGCAACTTACAACACTTATAAATCTGCCAACTCTGCAAAGGTGTGGGATGGAGATGTCTTTTAATATCTCTACATTCAAGTCATGCTTGATCTTTCTGATTTTGATGTATTTATTTCTGAATTTTTTGGTTTGTGGTTATTCATTCCATTTACATTGCTCTTGTCACTGTGTATATTGTTTTCTTGGCTCTGTTTCTTCCACTCTCCATCACTTCTTATAGATCTCACTATACTTACTTATATTAATCATTTCTTACAGCATAGTAGTACTCCACCACAGTCATATATTACAATTTGTTTAGCCGGTCCTCAATTGATGAATACCTACTGTTTCTAATTCTTACGACCACAAAAATTGTTGTCACAAAGATTTTTGTGTATAGAGAAGCTTTCTTCTTATTAATGGACTCTTTGAGGTATGAGCCTCATAATGGAATCTCTGGGTCAAGGAGTATGGACATTTTAGTCAGTTTATTTGCACAACTTCAAATTGCTTCCTAAAATGGTTGTGCTGATTCACAGATCCACCAACAGTGCTTTTCTGTGTCTATCTTTCCACATCTTTTCCATAATTGAGCATTTCCCCTTTTTGTCACATTGGACAGTTTGCAGGGTGTTAGGTGAAACATCAGGGTTGTTTTGATTTTCATTTCTCTTATTATTAGTAATTCGGAGTGTTCTTTCGTATGATTGTTAATACTTTCAAATTCTTTTGAAAACTGTTCATATTCCTTGATTACTTATCTATTGTGGAATGGATTTTGCTCACATGTGTGTAATATAGATATTTATACACATATATATGTAAGCACACATATGTGTATATATATTTGTATACAGACATGTATGTTTATATTTGCATCTCTCTCTCTCTCTCTCTCTCTCTCTCTCTCTCTCTCTCTCTCTCTTTCATTCTCTCTCTAAATTCTTTCTATATCTTGGATACCAAACCTTTATTAGAGAAATTTGATACAGGTTTTGTTTTCTATTCAACCACTTCCTTTCTCATCCTAGATGCATTAATTTCATCTGTGCCAAAGCTTTTCAGTTTCGTGTAATCAAAATTATCAATTTAATTTTTTTTATAATTACCTTTTTTTCTCTTGTTGTTTAAGAATTCATCTCCTACTCATAGCTGTGAGAGGTATATGATCTGTTTCTCTTCCAAGTTTTTTTTTAGTCTAAGTCTAATGTGATCTAAGGTTAATCAAAGCCTAATTTCTGTTAGACTGTTTTCCCGTTTTCCTAGCAGTATTTTTTTTAAAAAAAATCAAATAAGGAGTTTTGTCTTGGATTATTATGTTTTCCTTTTTATCAAACATGGGGTTACTAAATTCCATTGGTTTTGGTCTCCCCATCTAGTCTCTATTTTTTAACTCTCTATTGTTTGATGCTCTCTAATTTTAAACTTTTACTGCTGCTTTATAATATCAGTCATTGTCTAGAAATGCTATCTCTCCATTCCTACCTTTCATCATTTCCATTGCTATTCCAGATAACTTCGTTTTCAAAATGAATTTTGTCATTATTTTTAGTTCTGTAAATTATGCCTTTCACAATTTTATTGCTATCACACTAAAACTACACATGAACATTGGTAGCACTGACATTTTTATTATATTTGCATAGTCTAGCCATGGGCACTGAACTCCACCAATTTAAGTTTTTCTTTATTTCTTTAAGAAACATTTTGTAAATATTTTTGTACTTTGGTAAATTGATCCTCAAATATTTTATGCATCTTATGGTTACTTGGAATGGGATTTCCCTTTCTATTATTTTCTGTTGGATTTTTTTTTATTGCTATATAGAAATGCTGTTGATTTTTGAGGGTTTATTTTGTGAACTACAACTTTGCTGAAATTATCTCAATTAGTATCTTTGCTGATTCCTTAGATTTTCTAAGTAAAACATCATATCTTAGACAATAGGTATACTTTTATCACTGCTCTACCTCTCTTTAATTTTTTTCTCTTGTCTTGCTATTGCTAACATTTCTAGACCCATACAGTAATGGGGAGACTGGACTTGTATTTATTGGGAAAAGTTTTACTGTATTCCTTTTGCATATTATGTTTTTTTTGGTTGTAAGATACTTTTTATGATCTTAAAAAAAGGTCTCACTGTGTGTGTATGACACACACACACACACATGATATGTATAAATAAAGGTCATACTTTGTCAATTTTTTCCACATATATCTACTGAGACAAGCATGTGGTTTTGGATGTTTTTGTTTCTAATATGATTATTTATGCTGATTGTTTTCCTAACAATAAACCATTTTTGTATCCCTGGTATATCTTTAACTTGGCCAAATTGAATGATTTTTTGGATGAATTACTGTAGTCTGACATAATTTTATTTAAAATTTTTGAATTGGAAGATGGCGGCTGAAAAGCAGGGACTTGTCTAAAGTTCTTCCCCAGGACCATCCAAACACCTATAAAAATGGCTCTGAACAAATTCTAGAACCGCAGAACCCGTGAAATAGCAGGGGGAAGCAGGGGTCCAGCCCAGGACAGCCTGGATGGTCGCTGGGTAAGGTCTATAGCACAGAGCTGGGAGTGGAGCAGAGCAGAGCCCAGCGAGGGCTGTGCCCAGACCGACCAGACTGGGAGCCATGCAGAACAGGCCAAAGCACCCTGAATCAGTGAGCTGTGGCAGTTACCAGACTTCTCAACCCACAAACACCAAAAGCAACAGAGAAGGTTAGTGGGAAAAAACTTCTGGGACAGAGTGAAAGGAGTTGGTGGTTCAGCCACCACCCCAGGGGCAGCTACAGAACTACAGTTACAGTTGCTTCTGGCCCCACACTCACCTGGTGGGAGGAATTAAGTGGTGGATCCCAGTGGGAGTGCAGAGCCTGCTCAGATCTGAGTCTGGTCCGGGTTGGGGGTTCTTGGGGGAGGAGGAATGCTGGTGTGGTAGAACTTGCTGTGTAAAAATACCTCTGAAAACAATGGTGCAGCCCCTCAAGCTGGGGACAAAGTA
>CM053623.1:184875955-184965029 GCA_028646595.1 Phalanger gymnotis | reverse complement strand
GGCAGGAGTTTCAGTAGAGAGATGAACTTTGGGGCAGACACTGAACTCATTGAGAATAGAACAGTACAGGCAACAGGATGACAAAGCACATGTCTACCTGAAAGAGATGAGGAAGGAGGGTGATAACGTCATGATGGGGAACAGGAATAGTGATCAACATTAAATTTTTTGTAATTTTTAAAAATAATATTTTCTTTTTTTTTTACCCAATTACATGTTAAAACATTTTTAAAACTTTTAAAAAATTTGTAGTTCTGAATTCTATCTCTTCCTCCCTCCTCCCTTCCCCCTCCCTGAGATAGTAAGCAATCTGATATAAGTTATACATGTGCAATCATGTAAAACATTTCCATGTTAGTCATTTTGTACAAGAAGACTCAAACAAACAGAAAAAGAATGAAAGAAAGAAAGTGAAAAATAGTATGCTTCAGTCTGTATTCAGACATCAGTTCTTTCTCTGGAGGCAGACAGCATGCTTCACAAAAGTCATTTTAGATTGTCTTGGATCATTGCATTATTAAGTATAGCTAAGTCATTCACAGTTCAGCATACAATATTGCTGTTACTGTGTACAATGTTCTCCTGGTTCTGCTCACTTCACTCTGCATCAGTTCATGTAAGTCTTTTCAGGTTTTTCTGAAATCATCCTGCTTGTCATTTCTTATAGCACAATAATATTCCATCATGATCAAATACCATAGCTTGTTCAACCACTCCCAAATTCAGACCTAGCAGTGATATTGCTGGATCAAAGGGTATGCATGGTTTTATAGCTCTTTGGGCATAGTTCCAAACTGCTCTCCAGAGTGGTGGGAGGTGATCAACATTTGAACCACCTCTTCCGTAAAGACTCCCTGTTTTCCTCATTGAGTAATATACGTTTCTCCCATGTACATCATCTAGCACTTTGGTTTATATCCCTTTGCACTTAAAAGGTATTTTAAAAAAAGTTATCACTGTGTAAAACATATCTCCCTACAAGACTATAAATTCTACGAGGCATGGACAACACCTTTTCTTAGTCTCTTGTTGTTGTCAGAACCTCAGAACATCACAGTGATTTATACTTACAAGGTCAGTCAGTAATAAGCATTTCTTAAGCACCTACAATGTGCCAGACACTATATGTATATGAAATGTGGCATAGTGGATAGAGTTCTGGACTTGAGGTTGGAAAGACCTGGGTTTAAATGCTGCTCTGTCAATTACTAGCAATGTGACCAGGAGCAAGCTACAGGTTCCTTTATTTTTTTTTTTTTGAAAACAGAAATAACAATGCCCACCTCATAGGATTGTTAAGAAGAGTAGATGGACCATGTATTTAAAAGACATTGTAAACTTCAAAGCACTTTGTCAATTTCAGTCATGCAAACAAAATTGAACCAAAACATAAGATTGGATGGTTATATTTACCATGACGTATTATGTCAAGTTATAGTATTAAAGAAAGTTATAAAAATATTGGAAATTATGTTTACTCTTATTGATGCTATAGGACTTTAAAGAATTAAAACTGTTGGGTGATCCAATGAACAGTGGGAAGAAACATGGTAGGGGCAAGTTAGCTACAGTATATTACTAACTGTGCCTTTCCTATAAGAAATGGTATAAAGCAAGGACTTTTTAAACCTTTTCTTTCATGGTTTCCTTTGTCTGTCTGGTGAAGCCATTGTATGAAGCCCTTCTCAGAAGGATATTTTTAAGTGTAAAATAAAATGTTGAGGATTACAAAAGAAACCAATTAAGTAAAGCATATATATATATATATATGTAAACCAGATTCATAGACTCCCTAAAATCTATTCCATGGACCCTAGATTAACAACCTTTGTTATAAGAAGGCTCTCATCGAGGACATGTAAGCTCTTGGGAGACACTGTAATGTAATGGATAAGGCACTGGACTTGGATTCAGGATGAACTGGGTTCAAATCCCACCTTGGACACGTTCTGTTTTTGGCTTCAAATCCATCTTTTATAAATTAAAATGACTGGACTTAATGGCCTCTAAGGTCCCTTCTTGCTTTAAATTATCATTTGATGATCATGAAATGATCCATTATGTAGCAAGGATAAAGGATAACAGATTGTTGTATTGGTATCCATAAAATATTCAAAGGCTTAGTGGTTCCAATATGAATCATAGATCTTCCATGGAGAATTCATGGTAGGGCTTTCACAACAATTATATAGAAAGAGAAGACAAATGGGCCCTTGTTATCCAGCCCAGCAGAGGAGTATGAGATCACAGATTCAACTATTGTACTCGATTCTCTTCCATCACATATGGATTAAGCACCTATTGACTTAGGGGAGTTGGGAATACAAAGACAAAATTTAAAAAATCAACCAAGCCTTGCTCCCAAAAAAACTTGGGTTCTATTAGGGAGGTGGTAGAATTCAACATTTACATAGATTAGTAAATACAATAAAGTTTGAAAAGGGAGAGGCATCTAACAACCAGAATATAGGTAGTGCCTCCTGTAACAGGTAATACTTATGAAGAAGGAGGGAGGAAACAAGCATTGATTAAATACCTACTGTATACCAGGCCCTGTGCGAAGCATTTTACAAATATTATCCCATTTGATCCTCGCAAAAAAC
Source organism: Phalanger gymnotis (assembly GCA_028646595.1). Taxonomy (NCBI): domain Eukaryota; kingdom Metazoa; phylum Chordata; class Mammalia; order Diprotodontia; family Phalangeridae; genus Phalanger; species Phalanger gymnotis. Next base: position 184,962,426 of record CM053623.1, on the reverse strand, counting down.
CCAGGAAGTAGATACTTTTATCCCCCCCCCCCGCCATGTTACAGTTGAAGAAACTGAGGCAGACAAAGGTTAAGTGACTTGCCCAGGGTCATGTAGTTAGTATCTGAAGCAAGATTTAAGCTTAGATTTTCCTCATTCTAGGCCCAGGACTCTGTCCTCTGCACCATTTAATGTCTTGTCTGGACCTCGTAAGGAACCAATTATTTAAATCTGATTTTATTTGTATAAAAAGTTTTTTCATAATTTTGTTTATATAGTTCCTGGGTTTGTTTTGGTAGGTATACCGCCAGGTATTTCGTACCATCCAGAGTTATTTTAAATGTGGTATCTTTTGCTATTTCTTCTTGTAGAAGGAAGCTACAGATTCTAAAAAAATATAGATGAGGAGGGAGTACAAAGCAAAGGGGAAGGCCTAAGCAACAAAGCAAGAGATGGAATGCTGAGTTTGAGGAAGCTGAAGTAGCCCAGTTTTGTGGGAATATAGAGTCCACAAGAGGGAATGGGTGTGGAAACATGAAATGGGTCTGGAAAAGCAGGCTAATTAGTGCTAGACTGTGAAAGGCTTTTAATGTCAAGGCCAGGAATTTGTATTTTATCATGGTGGCAATAGGGAGCCATTGAAGATTCTTGAGGAGGGGTGCAAAAATGATTAGCTTTGTGCTTTAGGAATATTAGCTTGGCACCTATACAGAAGATGGGTTAGAGAAGAGAGATACTGGAAGCAGGGAAACCATTCATGAGACTGTTGCCATGGTACAAGTGAGAGATGATGCATCAGGCATATGAGTAGAGAGGAGCTGGTGCCAAATATGTTGCGTAGGTTGAATTGATAAGAATTAGTTGGATAAAAGGAGTTAGGGAGGGGGAAGAATTTCAAGGATGTTTCCAAGGTAGCAAATGCAAATAATTGATGTAAGCTATTACAGAGGTAAAGGTAGCACGGCACAGTGGGTGGACTCTGAGTCAGGGTTCAAGCGTCCGTGTGACCTTGGGCAAATCACTTAGCCTGATCTTGTCCTAGGCAAATCTCCAAGACTGTAAGTGACAAAGAAGTCATTGATGTGCCTTGGTAGAAGCAAGTTTCTCACCACAACCTCCTTGAAAGGATGAAATTGAAGAACTAATCAAAATAACAATAACGATGACATTAGCAAACAACAATAATGATAAAATTACAACTTTGCAACATGACTCTTTTTGGTTTGGTCAGGAAAGCTCTGTCTTCCTTCTCCTTGAAGCGTTGTCTCACTCTAAGAACTGGAGATTAGCCAGTGATGGTTGTTCTCCTCTTTTCCTTCTTGTACTTTCTCTTTCTACCCTGCCTTCCCCCAACAATTCTGGGGGAAAGAGAGGGAGCTGTCTCAAGAGGAGGCTAGTTTTAATATAAGATCGAAGGACACAATTCTTCAAACACAGCTTTACTAACTTAATTTCTCCTCTCCCCACCATCTTTCTCTATCCCTTGAACTCTGCTGGGGCTGCTGGGCTCATAGCTCTGACTCTGGCTTTAGGAAAAAAAAATGTGTAAATAAGTTTTTATTGATGTCTTTTATTTCTTATAGTTATCCACAATATCCTTCCCCTCTCCACTGCTCTCCAGAGACCCATCCCGTATAACAGGTAGTATTGTTTTAAAGAAGAGGAAAGTTTAATTCAAACTTTCCCAAGGTCACACGGCTAATGAAGTAGAAAAGCTAGGATTCCCACCCAGTGCCTCTGTCTTCAAATACAACACTTGTCCCTCTGTACTATACTGTAGCCGGCACTTCACATTTGGCATTTGAATCTTGCATTGGTTTGCCCACTCTAACAATGACACTGGCTGTGTGACCCAGAACAGGTCACTTTAACCTGTTTTTGCCTCAGTGTCCTTATCTGTAAAATGGGGATATTCATAGCACCTCCCTCCCAGGGTGGTTCTGAGAATCAAATAAGATAACAATTGTAAAACACTTAACACAGTGCTTGGCACGCAGTAAGCTCTACATAAATATTAGTTGTTTTTATTATTATTATCATGTTTGTAAAGGGCTTTTTTATTTGATGATCTCCTTTGTGCATCCCACCAATCCTGTGAAATGGATCCTAAAGTTCTTATTAGTAACAAATGAGTAAACTGAGGCTCAGGGAGGTTGTCTAGGCTGAGACAGTAAGCATCAACGACAGGATTTCAATGGGGTTCTATATTTAGTTTATCTAATCCTCTAGTCACTCTGTGGTATTGTCTCTCTTCCTATTGTCTTTACCCCTTCCCCAGCTGTGATTTCACAGGCATGGGGAGGGAGCTCTCGGTGAGGAAATGCCCTCTGCCAATGCAAGTCTGCACCTGCTTTGCAACCTGTCTTAGAAAGGTGCCTGGGACACTGAATGGTTAAGTGACTTGTCCAGATCACACAGCCAGTAAGTCTCTGGAGCTGGATCTGAACGCAGGTCTTCCTGACTCCCAGGCTGGCTCCTCTTGCACTCTATCGCTATGATAGAGATGACTTTTTGGATCGATTCATTTCACCCAAGTGCTCTGAGGATGCCTTTTGGAAAATTTCAAATCTCTGTATCCATATATTCTCGATGCTAAAAAGAGTTCTCAGTTGAAACCACTGTCCTAAATGGATCCTTGACCCTTTAGCCAAGTCTATCTGGGTAAAGGTTGAAGGATTTTTTTTTCTTCCTCCTTAAGACAATGTATTGCATTTTGTCATGGAAAAAATGAGCACAATTAGAATGTTTTCTAGATTAGATACCAGGTGTCAGAATACAGAAGATCTCTGTTTTGGCAGCCAGATTGTTTTTCCAATGTCAAGTACAGTACAAAGTTTCTGGTGTAGGCTCCCCGCCTTTCCTGGTGCCCACTGCTTGAACTTCCATCTCTGGAATCTAGTGCAACCTTTAAAGACAGCTACAGAGTGACTCAGAATGGGACCTGATTTCAAAAAAGAATCTGTGCTCAGACACAAATAATTAACCTGCAGTAAAGAATGAAAGCCTCTTGGGTTATTATTTCAGCTCCTTCACAGACTAGGAGTCTGAGGGAAATTTTTCAATTAATTTCCCCAAAGGGGCTCCAAATAGTCTGCCATGATTTTATAAGCGTGTGTTTGTGTTTGTGTGTGTGTGTGTTTTTTAATGTGCTATAGGGGGGTTTTCTCACCCTGATGTTTGCCACCCTCTATTTTGGGGAAATTTAGCCAAAATTTAATCCCTGCTTCCTTTAGAGATCATGCTGCAGGAATTCTCAACCTTGAATCCATGAACTTAAATTTTTTTTGATAATTCTATCATTGGTATCTTGATATTGATATCTGTCATTGGTATCATAGATTTCCTTTGACATCCTATATGTTTTATATTATGCATCTGAAAACATTATTCAGAGAAATGATCCATAGACTTGGCCAGACTGCCAAAAGGGTCTGACATATACAAAAAAGGTTGAAAACCACTGCTCTATGGGGATTGATGGAAAGAACTCAGGATATTTGACCTGGAAAAGATGTAGCATGTGACAGTTGACTTCAAAGAGTTGTCCCTTAGAAGAGAGATTAGATTTGTTCTGTTTGGCCACTGAAAACAGAGCCAAGAACAAGGGGGGAAAGTTGTAAAGTGTGACATTTAGACTTGATCCCAGGAAAATTTTTCTGACTATTGGAGCTATTCTAAAGTGGAATGGACTGTCTTGGTAGTATGTGGGGTGCTAGACACTAGAAGCCTTCAAAGAACTGTGATGCACATTGTAGATAGGATTGTTTTTGCAAGCACGCCAAACTAGAAACCCATCCAATCACTAGTGCTGAAATTCTGCTGCTATGATAATATGGCACTTACTATGTTCCAGGTATTTTTACAAATATTATCTCATTTGACCCCCACAACAACTCTTGGAGGTGAGTGCTATTATCACTCCCTTTTTGCAGATGAGAAAACTGAGGTTACCCGACTTGCCCCAAGGTCACATGGGTAGCAAGTGTCTGAGTCTGGCTTTGTATTCAGATCTTCCTGATTGCATGCCCAGCTCTCTATTCATTGAGCTACCTAGCTGCCTCTAATAGAGATGGGAACTGGACTATTGATTTCAGTGGTGTAGGAAGCTCCCCAGAGAGGCACTTCTTTTTACCAATGAGAGTAGTCTCTTAAAAAGTTGCCTAGAGCACCAAGAAGTTATATTATTTTCCCCAGGGTCCCAGAGCCAGTATGAGATTGAAGCAGAGTGTGAATATCCCAGCTCAGGGTCCAGCTCTCTGCCTCTCAGATTTATTCCAAGCCCTGTATAAATTAAGCTCTGGGTATGGCCCCCGTTGGCCTTTCTATGCTTGTTACATATTATTCCTAATTATGCAATTCATGTTCCAGTCAAAGTGGCCCATTTGTTCCTTTCTGAACTGAGCATCCGCTTTCCCACCTCCAAACATTTGCATGGGCTATCCTTCCGTGCCTGGAATCCAATCTCCATCTCTCAGAATCCCTAGCTTCCTTCTGAGCTATGCTCATGCATCACCTCCTATGGGATGCCTACCTTGAGTGTCCTCTTCCTCCTCAAACCCTTATGTATGTACTTATCTGTTTATATGTTGTACACCCCTAGTGGAATGCAAGGCTACTTGAGGGCAGAGATCCCTTCCTTTTTGTCTTTGTATCTCCAGTGCCTAGCATAGTGTCTGGAACACAGTAGGTGCTTAATCAGTACTTGTTGGGATAGATCTTTTGAGAGGCAGCTAGTAGATATCTAAGCAGAGAATGCCTAGATGGGATTGTGACTTTGGAGTAGGGAGCTGGTCCTTGGTACAAGAGGAAAATATTTGCTAACTTTAACCATTTGAATGGATCAATTTAGAATATACTTAACTATAGTCTTGTTCTTCCTCCCTTCCCTCCTTCCCTCCTTCCTTCCTTTTTCCTTCTTCCCTCTCTCTTTCCTTTCCTTTCTTCCTCCCTCTCTCCCTTCCTTCCTCCCTCCCTTTCTCCCTTCCTCCATCTCTCCCTCCCTTTCTCCTTCCTTCCTTCCAAAAAGACATTGCAGACTTACTATGTGAGTGTCCTCGGCCAGGTCCTAGAACCTCAACATAGCTTGTTAGAGCAGAAAGAAAACTAACTTTTGTGTCAGAAGACCTGGATTAAAATCCTAATTTTGCCAGTTTCTTTCTACCTCTCTGATCTTTTTGGGTAAATCATCTAATCTTATCCCCCTGGCCTTTGTTTCCTCATCTGTAAAATGGACTGGCTGCTGAGGTCTCTTTCAATTCCTACAGTCTTAGTAATACCAAAAGGAAGGAGGTTTGACACAGTATTAGGCACAATAGAGTAGGCACTTAAGAAGCAATAGTTGAGAGGGCAGAGCCAAGATGGCACAGTATGGCAGGGACTCATCAGAACTCTCCTCCAAAACCCTCCAAATACCTTCAAAAAATTCCTAAATAAATTCTAGAGCAGCAGGAGCCATAAAAAAAGAAACAGTGAAACAAATTTCTAGCCGAGACAACTTACAAGGTCGGTCTCTTGCACCAGGCTGACAAGAGTGCCATCCGGCTGTGCCAGCACAACTCGGGCCCCAGTGAGACTGGACAGGTTTGGGGGCTATTGAAATTGTTGGCAGTTATGGTGGTTTCTGGACCTCTTGATCCACAGACGCCAGGGAGAATTTAGAAGGTTAACAGGAATGGTCTATTGCACCAGGGTGTGAGTGGAGTTTAGGCTCCACCAGCCCAGCTGGGCCCCAGCAGGTCAGGAGCAGGCTTTTGGAGTGACTGAATCAGCAGTGGGTGCTTTTGGGGTTCCCAGCCCACAGATGGTAAGGGGGTTGAATCACTAGTCAGAAAGAGATGACAGGGGTCTTTTTGCTAGCACCGTTGCTTTGCCCACACTCAGATTGGGTCCCAGACCCGGGTGGCGGTCCCAGACCTGGGTGGCGGTCCCAGACCTGGGTGGCAGTCCCAGGGTGAGGAGGAACACTAGCATAGCAGAGCTTGGGGTGAATGGAGGGGGGATCTCACAGTTCCAGGGCAGAAAAGAGTGCTTGTGGTCACTCACAGACCAGAGCACAGGCCAGGAGAGAGTAAATGGACCTCTCCTTTGATCATACAACCTCGGAAGAACTGAAGACTTATGGGTCCCTGGACCTGTCAACTTACAGGTCTGAAAACATCTGCACAAAACCCGTGAAGCTTGGGACAGTGTGCTCTCCACTCTGGAGGCAGAGCCCTACTTTAACAAACAGTTAAAAATCTAGTAATAGGCTGGGAAAATAAGCAAACAAATGCAGAGGAAAAAAAAATCTGACTGTAGAAAGTTATGGCAACAAGGAAGATAAAAACACATACTTGGAAGAAGTCAACCAAATCAAAGAGCCTACATCCAAAGCCTCCAAGAAAAAGACAAATTGGTCTCAGGCCATGGAAGAGCTCAAAAAGGATTTGGAAAATCAAAGTAAGAGAGGTAGAGAAAAAATTGAGAAGAGAAATGAGAGTGATGCAAGGAAATCATCAGAAAAGAGTCAACAGCTTGGTAAAGCAGATACAAAAATGCTGAAGAATATAAAAGCAGACTAGACCAAATGGCAAAAGATTTTCAAAAAGCCAGTGAGATGAAGAACTTCTTCCAAAAGCTCACTGAAGAAAATAATTGCTTAAAAGAAGCCCTAGTTGAATCTAACTCAGTCACATCTTAGGTTCCAGTTAGAAGGTTTCTATTACTGGTTTCCCCAATTAGCAAGGGCAGGTAAATTACATTTACTTGACTGTGAAACCTTAGGCCATCAGAGAGAGATTTAACAGTGTCTTGAGATGACCACTGCCTCAGCTAACCTCATTCTTAGCTCCGGTGTGGTACCAGTTGAACCTGGCCATCTGACTGAAGACTGGCCACCTTGGCCTCTGAGAGGAAATGTAGAAAGGTAAAAATTCTAAGCCTAAAACTAATCTAACCAGTCAGTCCCCACTACCCCCATTACGGAAATGTGCTTTGTGCTTTGTACTCAGGTGTAAGGATTTCCACCTGAAGGTTTGTTTATTTTGCTGCTAACAATGGCTTAAGGAGGTCCTTTCAGACTTTCTTTTATTTTGATTTATAGGCCATAATTGTATACCAGAGTTTAAACTTACAATTCTGTGTAGTTGAAAATAAAGAGTGAACTTTGGAAAGAAATAAGAGTTCGGTAGGACCAGTGCTTACTGGACTGTAAATTTATTGGTACAAAGAGGTGACTTGTATTTTTTTTTAATCTGGTGTGCATATAATTATGAACATACATATTTTGTTCTTGTTGGGATGTAAATTTCTTGAGATTAGGAGTCATATTTGGATCTCAGCACTTCGCACAGTGACTAGTATACGGCACTCATAAGTGGTTGTTGGCTGATGAGGAAACTATCTCTGTTAATGTGGTCAAGCAGCTACCCATCAACTGATAGTCTTAGAGATGTGGCACTGAGAGATAAGTAACTTGCTCAGGGTTACACAGTCATCATGTGTGTATCAGATGTAGGACTTGAAAACCGGGTCTTCCTGACTCCAAGTTGATGTTCAGTAATTTTTGACTCTGTGTCCCTATTTGGGGTTTTTCTTGGTAAAGATACTGGAGTGGTTTGCCACTTCCTTCTCCAGCTCATTTTGCAGATGAGGAAACTGAGACAAACAGGGCTCAATGACTTGCCCAGGGTAACACAGCTAGTAAATGTCTGAGGCTGGATTTGAACTCATGAAGCTGAATCTTCCTGATTCCAAGCCCAGCACTCTATCCACTATGGAGATTGTGCTTCAGCCTTCTTTTTCCACCTTACAACTAACTCAGAGATCACATTCTGCTCTTCTCCAATGAACTTCTCACGTAAGACTTTTCATTAATATGTTTGTGTTTAGGACTCTAGGAAGGCAACCTGGGGATTGGTCTTTGATGTTACTTCATTCAGTTTTTTGACCAATGACTTACATGAAGCCACAGACAGCAACTGAGCACAGTAATCTTGCAGATGACACAAAATTGAGAGAGATGGTTAGGATCCAAAAGGTTCTGGAAGGACAGATTTCCCAATAAGGAGAAATTGATCAAGGATAAAAGTAGTTTTTGGGGGCACAATGGATAGAATGCCAACCCTTGAATCAGGAGGACCTGAGTTCAAATTTGGTCTCAGACGCTTACTATCTGTATCACCCTGGCAAAGTCACTTAGCCTATTTGTCTCTTCTGTAAAGTGAACTGGAGAAAGAAATGGCAAACCATTCTTTCTGTCTTTCTGCCAAGAGAACTCCAGATGGGTCATGGAGGGTCAGACATGACTTAAAATACTCAACAACAACAAAGATAACAGTTGCATTTGGGTTAACAAAAATCAACTTTGTAAGTCTAGGATAGAGAGAATTTCCAAATGAAAATTTATATGAAAATAGCTGGGAATTTTAGTGGATTGTCAGGTAGTCAGTCAGTAAGCCTTCATTGTGCCAGCCTACTCTGTGCCAGGTACCATGCCAAGCACCATGGCTGTAGAAAAAGGAAGCAAAAGGCAGTCCTTACCCTATACTGTCTTTTTTTGAGGCAACAGGTCCAAGTGACTTGCTCAGGGTCACACAGCTAGTAAATGTCTGAGGTTGGATTTGAACTTAAAACCTCCTGACTCCAGGGCTAGTGCTGTATCTACCATGCCACTTAGCTGCCCGACCATACTGTTTTTTCAATCAAGAGGTTGGATGACCACTAGTGGTGGATACTTTGGAGGACATTTTGATGCCAGAGCAGACGATTTCTGAGGTCCCTTCCAATTCTGAGATTCACTGACTATTATTCCCCTACTTAACTATAAGCTCCATTGAGATCTATACATCTTCTAAACTTTTTATATCTCCCAGCTTCTGTGTGTGCTCAGCACACAGCAGGTGCTTAATAACTGTCTGTCAAATGAATGAATGAATGCATGCATGCATGGACTTTCCTACTTGGACTGTGACTATTTTCCTTTGGGCAATTGGTGTCCAAGCCCCAGGGATTCTTCAGTTTTTAAATCATTGCTCTCCATCTGCATTTCCTTCTCTGGTTTCCTTTAGATTCAGTTGCTAGTCTGCTCTCCAAGGTCGGAAAGTGTTCAGGGAGTTTGATTTACCGAGCTATGGGGGAGAGATCCTGCTGTGCCCATAGAGGAGATGGTAATTCTTTGAAAAAAGGATTGTTCAGCTCCTACAGAGAGAGGCTCCAGGCAAGTATCAATTAAATTCATTACTATCATCAATAACTACTGAGCTCCTGCACAGGACAGAGCTAATAAGAGATACCATTAAACTCATGACACCAAGGAAAACAGTTTTCTAGTATGTGTCTTTGACTTAGTTTTCCAACAGTTTTTTTTTGGAGGGTAGGCAATTTTGAAATAACAGAAGCTGTGAATCTTGGGCCTCGTATAGTTTGAACAGCATTGGTCTCTTCCCTTGGGGTGGGAGGAAGAGAAACAGCTGTTAATAGAATCAAGATCCAGTCTAAAAAAAAATGGCAGTGAGTGTCTTTTAAATCTGGTTTTCTTAACAGCTCTTTGGAGCCCTGTTCACAATGTGGTCGATTTGTAATCGGATCTGTAGTCAGTCTTTTCCCCCAATGGTTCTGCACTCTCCTTCCCTAAGTGTTAAATTGATTTAGAGCCTGCACTTTAGAGCCATTTCCTAAAATGCATCTTTAGATTTCATTTCTGGAAAGCACAGAATCTCTCTGGCTGAACATTCTCTTGAGCCTAAGCTCCACCCTTTATAATGCAGTACAGAAAATGTGATTCCATTGTTGATTTGTCCATGATAGTGCTCTGTGTAACAGTCCCCTTCCTTGAAATGTCATTTCCAAGATATTTACAGAAGCCATTCAAATTGGAGAGTAAGGCTTAGAGAGATAGTCTTAATAAAAGGTGGAGTGTATCCCCCCCCCCCCCGGCTTTTTTTTTCAAAGCCAAATTATCTTATTCAGCCTGAAGTAACTGTTTCAAGGAAAGTACTATATCTGTTCAACCAAGATAAAAAGCTATAAACGGTAATCTATCTAGTCTCTATGACTTTTGCATTAGGATGTAATTTTCTAGGAATCCTAGGCTAGTCCTAGGAAGATTATAGTTTCTTTCTGTTGGGTTAAATTGGAGGGCTATTTAGCTCAATGCCATGGTACCTGCTTTCCAGTGGCTATATGTGGGACCACACAGCAGTGTTTCCCTTTTATTGTTGCTGACTCTACAGGGTTTACTTTTCAATGCCATGGTGCAGTTGCCTTTTTTTGCATTTTAAAATCTACCCCCCCCATTTATAATTATACAAGAAAAGACATTAAATTTAATTGTAACTTTGGCACAGATCCAGAGTGAGTACATAATTTTTGACTTAAAGGTCGACTGGAAGAGAAGGTAACTCATCCAACCATTTTATTTTTGGATAAGGAAACTGAGGCTCAGATATGTTAAGTGCTTCACCCAGACACACGGATGGTAAGAGTCAGAGGTGAGATTTGAATCCAGCATTGGTGGTTTCCTAGGCTTCCACACTATCCATTTTACTATGTTGCTCACCATTAAGACAACATTCCATGAAGACAAGAAAAAACCTATATGTATGGAAATATTCACAGCAAAATTTGCGTGTTTGTGTGATAACAAAAAGCTGGAAATAAAACATATGTCCAATATTTAAGGAATGGCTGAACCAACTGCTATATGTGGATATAATAAAATAGTACTGCCGAATAATATGGGAAAATATGGAGAATTCAGAAAATCATGCAAAGACTACATGAAGTAATGAGAGGGAAGAAAAGAGCACCAAAGATCTCTATATGTAATGACTACACAGTATAAATAAAATCAAACCTGAAAGGTAACAAAACTCAGGTCAAATACAATGAACGATGTGAGCCCTATACTAACAAAGTTAAAGAACATGCCCTTTCTTTCTGTTAACAACTGGCAAACTACAAAAGCTGAAAGTGGCGTGTTCCATTGGTTGTAAACATACCATTAGGTAGTTTTGCTTAATTGTTTCTAGGGAACGTGCTTGGTAAGGGGGCTTACTGAGGTTTTGGGAAGTGTCTGTAGAAAACAAATGTATTGACAAATTTAATTTTGAAAAAAGATCATTTTTTTGAAGTCTACAGGAACAGTCCACATTTCAAGTTGAGATTCTATCTATGGCAAGAGAATTCATTTAATGAGGGCACTGGGGCTATCACAGAAGGCATAGTTGATTGGATTCACACTCTCGAAATGTAGAATAGCTCCTGTCAATCCATACCCCAGGTGTATCATTTTGGGGTCAGTCGTGTCTCATTGTATAGATATAGCCTTTGGGTCACCCATAATTTTGATTCTTCCAAAACCGTAGCATTTCACAAATTACATCTTTTTATTTCTGTGAGTCACAGGATACAAATAACCTCCAAAGATATAAAAGTAAGCATCACTCAGAAGGCAGGATGATGGGTGTGAGTAGGCTACAACAAATGGAAAACTTACAAAAGAAGACTAGAATGAAGGATATAATTAAAGATATATATATATATATACATATATATGTATACATATACACATATATATGTATATATAATAAAAAAAAGATGGTATGGTCACATAGCAAGAGCAAAGGCAAAAGCAAGAAATAATCCATGGCTCCACTGGTAGCCCTGTGATGCCAAGAAAAAGCAAGGAAGGCTACCAACACATGGAGAGGACCTTCTAGAGTTAGCTTACGAAATGTCATGGGTAAGAGTCACATCAGGTAGTCAGGAATAGAGGGATGGAGACCATCCATAGTGATAGCCTCACAGATACATTGATGTTCCTCTTAGGTGAGGAGTATCACCAGACTAAAATTGGTATTGAAAAGGTGAGTCATTTCAGGTAACAGATTTGAACAGATTGGCATTGTCAACAATGGAGAGAAATATCATAGATAACCCATGACTAGTGATGATATGGAGAAGTGACGTAAAAGAAGATATCGAAGAGATGTATCATTGGAAAAGGAGGCAGAAAGAGTGAGAAATAACAGATGAACAGTCTAAGTCTTATAGTAGTACCTGAAATGATTACAATAAAGGGTTCCTCCAGAACCTTCTAGATCATAACATCTTGGGGTTGGAAAGGAAGCTTAGAAGGCATCTAGTGCAACACCTCATTTTGTAGATGAGGAATTCGAGGTCCAGAAAAGGTTTGCCCAGGGTCATACAGGTGATGTGTCAGAGGCATGATTTGAATTCAGGATCTTCGATCTAGAGCTAGCATTCTTTGGTTGATTCTTATCTATAACATTGTACAGAATACCCCATCAATAAGATCATGGACTCATTGAAATATTATCTTGTTTATTCATCAATACATTCAACAAGCATTTATAGTGTAGCTACTACGTGCCCTGAACTGTGTAAGCTGGCAATGCAAACACAAAAAAAAAACCTTCAAGGAGCTCACATTCTGTTGGATGTGTTGTTTTAGAAGACACAGACTAAAAGCCTTACTTACAAAGCACTAATGTTTATGGATATATATTTTCAAAATCTTCTACCCACATCAGGCTTCCATGGCCTAGGTCTACATTTCTAGGCCTACTCCACATTTTGTCCTTAATTATCATCACCCCACATACCTTCGCAATCCATTTTCTGCCCTATACACAACCAGAAATGAACTCAAAATTTCCACGAAGTACAAAACCTCAGTAAGCCCCCTTACCAGACATATTCCCTAGAAACAATTAAGCAAAACTACCTAATGGTATGTTTACAACCAATGGAATATGCCACTTTCAGCTTTTGTAGTTTGCCAGTTGTTAACAGAAAGAAAGGGCATGTTCTTCACATCGTTCATTGTATTTGACCTGAGTTTTGTTAACTTTCAGGTTTGATTTTATTTATACTGTGTAGTCATTATATGTAGAGATCTTTGGTGCATACAGCAATACAGCAATAAAAGCAAGTGAGTCATTAAATAAAGAAGATTGTACAGCAAAAAAATATGAACTTACTTTTTTTTAAATGGTTTACAACCTTGAAGACCAAGATAAAAAGGATTTGGCAAAGCTTTTATATTGGAACAATAAAGTCTTTACACCTTTGTACAACAGCCTGTACTCTTCTAAAAGGGTTGTAAGGTTCACAAGTAATTTGGAACACAATGACCTAGGTGAATCTGTTGACTCATAGTCTTCATGGGACCATTTGGTCTTTCCTGTTTGTTGTTCACTTGATACATTTTGCTAGAATACTTCCTGGCCCACATCACCTTTCATAGAAATTATTGAACTAAAGAAACTCTGTTGCCCAGAAAGGTGAGCAAAACAATCCAAACAAAACAAGAAGACAAAGAAGAGGAAAGAATAACCAATGGTTAAATTGTGGAACTTTCAGGAAACATTCTTCTAAAACTTATCTTCCTGTTGATGGACAAAGCAATTAGCACCATCTTTTTAGAAGTAATGAAAAGAATGTTAAAAATACTATTAATAAGTCCATGTTTCATGTTGCCTCCATAGACAGAATATAAGCTCCTTGAGGGCAGGCACTGTTTCCAGAGGCTCATCTCTGGAACTTCTTTTCTTGGGAAGTCTTCCCTACTCCCTGTAGTTATTAGTACTCTCTCTATCCTCAAATTGTTTCCCCTAATAGAATATAAATTCCTTGGGGGTCAAGGCTTTCATTTTTGATTATTTCTCTAGTTCTTTACCTATAAATGATTGCTGGATTGAATTAACTTGAATCCAGAGTCATGGAGTAAGAATTATCTCAAAACACAACTTGTTAATGGTGATGGTTATGATGATGCTCCTTTCTATTGTGTAGTATTTTGGAATTATATCTGGAATTAATACTTTTGGAAATGCAGTCTTATTTATTGATTTTCTGGTCAACAGATATTTTCCTAAAGGTGTGCTCTCACGTTGTTGTTCAATCATGCCTGATTCTTCACGATCCCATTTGGGATTTTCTTGACAAAGATGCTGGAGTGGATTGACATTTCCTTCTCCATATGAGGAAACTGAAGCAAGGAGGTTAAGTGACTTGCCAGGGTCGCACAGTTAGTAAGTGTCTGAGGTTGTATTTGAACTCAGGTTTTCCTGACTCCGGGCCTGGTACTCTATCCACTGTACCACCTAGCTGCTCCCTGCTCTGACTAGGCATTCTTATCCCCACTTTAAAGGAAATTGAAATTCAGAGTGACTGACTTGGGCACAGTCATGTAGCTTGTGGGTGTCTGAGCGAGGATCCCAACCTTGACTTTCCTGATTTTAAGTCTGGTCCACTGGCTCCTAGGCTGCATCTCACATGGGAGAGAGGGTGCAAGGGCAAAAAAATAATAATAAAATAAAAAATAATAATAACTGAGATGGAAGAGCATTTGTGTACTTTTCCTCTTAAGTCACTGCTTGAGGACTTTAACCACAACCACAACAGTTTATTAACTAAGTCCCTTAACTATAGAAGGCATGCACTAGGCATGAAAGATGGCAGCTCCTGGCTCCAATGAGCTTATACTCTAAGAAGTAGTCTCTGATTTCTGAATAAGTAAGTAGCAGAGGATGATGGGGGCAAAAGAGGCCATGAGAACACGTACTTTAGAAGATTTAAGGTAGATGAGGTGGGAGAGAGCACTTTCAACTGAGAGGGAAGAATATCAGAGAAGGGTCATATACTCAAAGAGCAATGGATTTAGAGTAAGAAGACTAAGAAGCCATCTAGTCAAATGCCTTCATTTTACAGATGAGGAAACAAAGGTCTGGCAAGGGTAATTGATGTACCTACGGTCATATAGGTAGTATTTAAGAGAGTCAGGATTTGAACCCACGTCCCTAGACTCCAAATACAGGCCATCTTCCCCTGAACCATACCATTTCTCAGAGGCTTCAAGACATGGTGCATGAGCAGTGATTTAAGACTGTGATGATTGTTTTAACACAGATAGGTTTTCCTCCTTCTTCTTTGTTGGATCTTCATCCTACTAATTGTGTATATCCCCCAATGTCCTATTCTAGGGCTCTTTTCTCTATACAATTTCATCAATTCTTGCAGGTTCCAATTGTCACCTTTATATAGGATGATCTCCAGATCTATATATCCAGCCTCTCTCCTAAGATACAGTCCCTCATCATGTCCAGAATAGAGCTCATTATCTTTTTTAATTTCTTCCAAACATCACGGTTACTTTTGAAGTCACCATTATTCTCCAAATCACTCTTAAAGCCTTGGTATTATTCTTGGCCCCTCACTCTAACTCATCACACATAGCCAATCCATTGCCATATCTCGAACTTTTTACTTTTATGACATCTCTCAAACACATCCTCTTTTCTTTATTCCTGTAGCTACCACCCTCATTCAAGGCCTGAAAACTTCTCTTTTGGATGACTACAATAGACTTAGAATTGATCTCTGTGCCCCCAGTCTCTCCTCACTCAAATTCATTTTTCAGCTGTTAAAATCAATTTTCTTCTTTTTCTGGATTTATGTATTTTTGTTTATTATTTTACTGCTTCTCCCCTCTTGTTGAACAATTAAAAATATGCCCTCACAACAAACTCTCATAGCCCAGAAAAACAAATTTCCACATTGGCCATATCCAAAAATATATTGCTCATTCTGGATTTTAAGTCCTTCACCTCTTTGGAAAGAGATGAGTGGTATGACTCATATCCAGTCCTCTGGACTTGTGATTTATCATTGCATTAATTAGCGTTCTAAAGACGAAATGATTTTTCTAAAACATAGGCCTGCCTTTGTCATCCTCTTGCTCAATAAACACCATCGATCCCTCTAGGATCAAAAATAAAGTCCTCCATTTGGCATTTATAATCTCAATAATCTGTCCTATAATAAGGGTCTGCCCCATGTGCAGGGTCTCTATTGGCTTTTTCCCACATGGAGACATGGGGGCTTGTTCTCTGCCTCTAGAAGAGTGGTAATGATGTAGAATGGAAGCGACTTGGAGAAACAAGGGAGCATGTATGAATATTCTGTAACGGGTTCTGGTTGATGAAGAGGTGATCTGATTGGCTGTGGAAATGTTTTAAAAGGCTTGTCAGCTTCAGCCACTGCCTCTTTGCCTCCCTATTCTTGGGGCAGCTCAGCAACTCTTTTGTTCATGCTGACTGGTGACGGGAGTGGAGCGTATGACTAGGTCCAGATGATGCCTCAACATCCTGGCATTCCAGAATTTGAGATTGTACCCAGTATGAGAGGAGTGGAGACTAACTCAGCATCCTGGGGTTCAAGAGCCCAGGAGTGCAGTCAATGTGGAATTCTCGAGAGTGCCCTGACAAGCAAGAAGTAATGTTCAGGACCTTAGCCCAGTGGTAGCTGAGATAAAGACTCATCCAGCAGTGATGCAGCTTTTGAACATGAACCAATGTTACAATTCTATGTCTGAACGCTGTTAAATTGAACCTCTCTCTCCCCTAGAGACTGAGGTGGTATAGGAGGGAATATTCCCCAAAGGCATTATGATAAACATTTATATTTTGCCATATATTTTAAGAAAATATATTTTTATAAAAAGCTCCCGGATGTTATGGGCAGTTAGGTGGTGCAGTGGATAGAGTGCCAATTCTGAAGTCAGGAAGATTCATCTTCATGAGTTCAAATGTGACCTCAGACACTTCCTTGTTGTGTGACCCTGGGCAAGTCACTTAACCCTGTTCGTCTCAGTTTCTTTATTTGTAAAATGAGCTGGAGAAGGAAATGGCAAACCATTATAGTATCTTTGGCAAGAAAACCTCAAATGGGGTCACAAAGAGTTGGACACAACTGAAAGATGGCTGAACAACAACAACAACCTGATGTTAAGTGGTTAAGTTTAACAGAAACACTACATGCTGGCATCTAATTAGGGAGAGAACATAGCCAATGGGGGTTAGGGCCAATGGTAGCAGTAAAACAAGAACCCATCAAACCCCTCAAGGTGCCCTAGAGTCCTGCTACCCTGTAGCAGCCTAGCTTTGGGAGAGTGAGCTAGAATACATGCTGCAATACCTTTTCAGTGTTTTAACCTGATCCCTTCCTGCTTTTCCAGGCTTCTTATGTTCCACATACTCTAGAACCCAGCAACATTGGCTTCCTTGTTATTCCTTTCACAAGACACTCTGTCTCTTAACTCCAGGGATTTTCCTTGGCTGTCTTTCTCTCTCCTCACCTGCACTTAGCATCCTTTAAGTCTCAGCAAAACTCCCACTTTCGGTAAGAAGCTTTTCCCAGTTTTCCTTGCCTTTGAGATTATCTGCCATTTATCCTGTATAAATATTGTTTGTACAAAGTTATTTGCATGTTGTTTCCCTCATTAGTTCCTTAACAGCATGGACTGTTTTTTTAACTTTTCTTAGCATCTCCAGAACTCAGCATAGTGCCTGACACATAGCAGATGATTAATGAATACTTGTTGACTGACTAACTATTTATTCCTGTCCACAATTAAGCCACACTGACCCACTTGCAATTCTTTGCATTGTATGCTCCATCTCCTCTTTCTGTGACTTTTCCCTACTGTCCCTCATGCCTGGAATGCTCTGTTTCCTCCAAGAATGAACTCAAATCTCACTTTCTGCAGGAGGGTTTTCTTGGGTCTTCATAGCTGCCAGAACCTTCCCCACTAAGTCACCTTTGATCCACGCTGTAAGCTTCTTGAAGGCAGGGGATGTATCTGCATTTTTTTATCTTTCCTTTCCCATTTAGTACAACATCTCGCACGTAGTAAGTGCTTAAGAAACGCTTGTTAGCTAATAGACTAACACATCTCAGGCATAGGGGAAAGAACCTATTTTAATGTATGGAGGCTGGAGATCACATGTTGAGTTTGGAGAAAATCTAGTAAGATTGGTTGAAAAAATGGATGTGCAAAGAGTAGTTATGTGAAATATGTCTGGAAAGGTTAGCTGGAGTTGTATTGCTAAGAACTTTTAAGAGTTGCCAGGGAAGATAAGGACTTCATGATAACCTGAAAAGACCTATGTTATATGATGCTGAGTGAGAGGAGCAGAACCAGGAGAACATTATATACAACCACAGACATATTGATTCTGTGATCAATAACTTTGATAGACTTGCTTCTCCTCAGCAATACAAGGCTCAAAGACAGCTCCAAAGGACTCATGATGGAGAGAGATAGCTACATCCAGAGGAAGAACTGTGCAGTCTGAATGCAGATTGAGGCAAATTATTTGCTCTCTTTTTTTTTTTTGGTTTTGTTTCTTCTCTCTCATGATTCATTCTATTGGTCATAATTCTTCTTTGCAACTTGACTATTGTGTAAATACGTTTAATGCGAAGGTTTATGTAGAATCTATATCGGACTGCATGCCATCTTGGGAGGGAGAGGGGAGGGGAGGGAAGGGAAGAAAATTTGAAACTCAAGAACATGTAGAACTAAGTGCTGTAAACTAAAAACAAAAAATCTAATTAAAAAAAGAGTTGCCAGACTCAGACACTTATTAGCTGTGTGACCCTGGGGAAGTCATTTAACTCTGTTTGCCTTAGTTTCCTCATCTGTAAAATGAGCTGGAGAAGAAAATGGCAAACCATTCCAGTATCTTTGCCAAGAAAACCCCAAATGGGGTCATGAAGAGTTGGATACAGTTGAACAACAACGACAATAACTGTTTGTCCTCTTCCCTTAAAAACATTTTTGGGCTAAGGTGTTTGTTTTCTCTTGTGGAGCCACTGAAAATATTTGATCAGGGTACTGTCATGGTCAACGGGTACATTAGGGAGGATTGTTTTGAGAACTTTAAAAAATAAATTTGTTTTTAATTAACTAGTGTTTCTCTTTTCTCTCCTTCCTACCTTCCCTCAACACCTATTGACAAATTGAAAAAAAAAGAAAAAAGAAAACTTTTTAACAAATGTGCATGGTGAGACGAAGCAAATTCCCACATTGGCCAAGCCCCAAAATTTGTAGCTCAGTCCTCATATTGAGTCCAATACCTCTTTGTCATGCAGGAGGTTTCATTCTTCATCTCTGGTCCTCTACTGTCACGGTTACTCATTACATTGATCAGAATTCATAAGTCTTTCAAAGTTAATTTTTATCATGTTATCATATAAATTGCTTTCCTGGTCCTGCTCATTTCCCTCTTTGTCTGTTCACACAAGCCTTCCCGGATATCTCTGAAACCATTTCTTCTGTCATTTCTTGCTGCACAAGAATATTCCATTCAATCTTCATGCTGTATTTCGAGTCATTTCCCTATTGATAGGCATCACCTTAGTTTCCAATTCTTTGTCACCAAAACAACTGGTATCAATATTTTCATGAATACTTTGTCCTTTTCCTCTTTCTTTGATACTCTTTGGCGGGTATCAGCCTAGTAGTGATTTCACTAGGTCAAAGGGTAAGTGCATTTTAGTGACTTCAGGGACATATTTCCAAATTGCTTTTGTTTTGGGTGTTTTTTGAAGATTAGTTTGAAGTCTGGAAAGTCTTTTCTTTCCAAAGGGCTGTCTTCTTCAGTTGGCCCTTTTGGGCGTCACAGAACCACAAAGGAAGCTTTCTTTCTCGAAATCTTTGCATGGCTAAGGCTTAGCATGTTTCCTGTCACAAAGAATGGGAGAAGGGGGTTAGAATTGTGATTTCATTGCTTAAGGAATTTCTACTGAGGATACTGTTTATTAACAAGGACCAGCCCTTTCCCTGTAACTTATAGTAGGATCATAGTATCACAGGACCCTAAGTTGAAATCTGAAAAAGACCTCAGAGACCACCTAGTCAATCCCCAATCCACTTTATGGATAAGGGAATTAAAGCTTTTTGAAATAAAGCTATTTGCCCTGGGTCACACAGTCAATCTGTGTCAGAGGCAAAACTCAAACACAAGTTTGAATCTTCCAGACTCCTGTACAGACTGTGTGATTGACTTAAAGGCTCCTCATTCATTGTATTAGCTCTATAGCTAGCATTTATTATAGCTGACATTTTAATATTTTCAAAGCACTTTACAAATATGACTTTATTTTAGTCTCACAACCACCTTGGGAGGTAGGTACTATTATTACCCTCATTTTACGGATGAGAACACTGAGGCATAAGGAAGTTAAGTAACTTTCTCAGGTTCACATGCCTAGTAAGTACCTGAGGCTGGATTTGAAATCAGGAATTCCTTACTCCAAGTCCAGTGCTCTATCCACTGTGCCACCCAGCTGCTTTATGGTAGTTAATTTCAATGGAATGTTTTCTCTTAGTATCTACTCTGGATTGGAACTTCTCAAGAACAGTCATTCTCATTCATGCTGGTAGTTACAGAATCCCGGATGTGTAGCTCATGGCTATAAGTCAGTTAGTTGTGAATTTATTTTTAATCTCGAGCAAATATCTCTTATGAACAAGCACTGACTAACTCATAAGCCCCAGTGAATATTGTCTAGTCCCCTCATGTGCTTTGTGCAAAGCATGGAGAAGATATGGTTATTGGCCTGAAGGAGCTGACATAGCAAGAAGGAACTATTAGTTGTTTGTGGTCATAAAAACAAGAGCAAAAACTATGCAAAACCAAACCAAACCTCACCATAATTACTTGTATTGGAGAATGGTTTTCTTTTCTGCTTAATTATAAAGGACTTCATGGAGAATGAGGGGTTTAGGAAAATCTAGGGAGGAAAGGAAATTAAGAACAAGATAAGAAAATACAAAAATGAATACTTGCTCCAAATGTATAATATGCTTTAAAAAGAGCATAGGCTTAGTCTTTGGCTGATTAATCATTAATTAGATGATAAAATAAAATAAAATAATCATTAATTAAATAAATAAACATTTGTTAAGTTCCTACTATTTGGCTGATTAATCATTAATTAAATGATTAAATAAAATAAATAAACTAATCATTAATTAAATAAATAAACATTTATTAAGTTCCTACTATTTGGCTGATTCATCATTAATTAAATGATTAAATAAAATTAAATAAATAATTAATCATCAATTAAATAAATAAATATTTATTAAGTTCCTACTATGTGTCAGACTGCTAGGTGCTAAGGGAAAAGATGTGGAAAAGAGGAATAATAACTAGTATTTATATAGCACTTTAATGTTTGTAAAGTATTTTACATATATTATCTCATTTGATCTCCTAACAATCTTGGGAGATATGTTATTATCATCACTGTTTTATATGAGGAAACCAAGGCACAGATATGTTAAGAACTTCCCCAGGGTCACACATCTGGTAAGTGGATGAGGTAGGATTTGAACTCAGGTCTTCCTGACTCGAAGTCGAGCAGTCTATTATGCCACTAGCTTAAGACAGATTCAGAACTGGTTAGATGGCAAGACTCTAAGGGTAGTTTTTAATGCTTCAATTTTTTAAAAGAATAAATGTTTATGGATATTGTCTGTTTTCACAAAACCTAAATTTCTCCCTGTATCCCTCTTCCTCTCTTCTCTCAAAAAGCTATCTTTTATAAAACAAATATTTTAAAAAGACAGAAGAGAAAAAAAAATCAACAAAACCAACCAATATATTGAAAAAAAATTGACAATGCATGTAATATTCCACAGTTCAGCAAAGGAGTGGTGGGAGACACCTTCTCATAACTTTCCTTTGGGGGTCATTTGTTCTTTGTAATTTTGAAACATTTATTTTCATTTGTTTTACGTTTGTTACTTTTATTATATTTCCTTTTACATTGTATATACTATCTTCTTGGCTCTGCTTACTTTTCTCTGTATCACATCATTTAAGTTTTTCCATGTTTCTCTGTATTCATTGTATTTGTCGGTTCTTAGAACACAGTAATATTCCTTTCCATTCATGCATTATAGTTTCTTTAGCCCCTCCATAATCAAATGGGTATCTACTTTGTCAATGGTTTAGTGTCAACATGGCAGAAGGTATCCAGAGGAATATCCCAGGGAACTGTCCTGGGTTCTGTGCTGATTAACATTCTTGTTAATGACTTGGATCAGGGCACATATATAGTCTGCTCACAAATTTGTAGCTAACACAAAGCTGGGAGGGAGAGCTAACATAGCAAATAACAAAAAGATACTTTCAGGCCAGCATTGAGCTGATATGAAATTCAATAGGCAAAAACAAAAAGTCTTACCCTGGATATGGAAAACCAGCTACACAAATGTAAGATGGGAGAAGCATAGATGGACAGATGTTTTTCTGGAAAGAATATTGATTTTTCATTGGGGTTGCAAAATCCATGTGAATTAGCAGTATGATGTTGGTCAAAAAAAGCTTATGCAATCTGGACTGCATTAGGAGGGGCAATTGGGAGGGATAATTCCTCTGTACTCTGCCCTCATCAAACCTCATTAGGAATATTGTGTTTATTTCTGGGTGCCAGAATATAAGAAGGACATTGATAAACTGGAAATTGTCCAGGGTAGGGCAACCAGGACAACGAAGGGCTTTGAGTTCATGACATGGAATTGCTTAAAGGAATTGGGCAAGTTTAACTTGGGGAAGAGAAAGCTCAGGGAGACATAATAACTATTTTCAGATATTTGAAAGGCTGTGATGAAAAGGAGATTAGACTTGTTTTTTTTTCACCCCAGAAGGGAGAAACGAAAGCAGTAGGTTGAAGTTACAAAGGGGCAAATTTAAGTTGGAAGTCAGGAAAAACTCCTTAACAGTTAGAGTTGTCCAAAAGTGGAATGGCTTATTAAGAGAGATCATGGGTTCCCTCTAATTGGAGATCTTCAAGCAGAGGCTCCTTGGCCTTTGGGTCCCAAATTAGTGGTAGCTATCACAAAGACTTATTTGTAGATCATGCCTCATTTGGACATGAACTTTGTGGGACCAATATTATGTAGGAACTCAGTTAAGTATGAGCTAAGTGTAACCTGAGAATCAAAGTCCATTTATGTGGGACTCTCCTCATTGATGCTTGGAGCCTGAGAGAAGAGAAAAGTTGGTGAAAGCTTGAGAAAAGACATCCTGGTCTTTGAACTTCCAGCTTCAAGAGAAAAGATATGTATTCCAGATTTTCTTTAGGTCGCTAAAAGGAGAGAAAGACTCCTGGAAGAAACTAACATGTAGAGGAGCCAATAATCTCTAGCAGAAAAAGACAAATATCCAGGCATGAGTTCTGGGGGAGAGGTATCGCTCTTCCTGATTTAGTTCACACTGTGAGTGAACTGTGATCTTCACCCTCTGGATACAGCAGGAAAGGACGCATAGAAAAATAGAGAGAGTCTGTCTGGTTTTGAAGATATATTTGTTCTGGGTATGGAGTCAATCAGAGAAGATTACTCTCACCCATTTTGTAGGAAAAATGTAGGATGCAGAGTGTCTCTATGTTAGATGATCTGGGCCTGCACAGGGCTAGCCAACTTATATTCTTATCCCCAGAGTTTGAGATGGGAGAGCAAAATGTGGATCCTGAGTTATGGAGGGAAATATGTATACCTTTGATCTTGCTATATCTTTGAAGTAAAAATCCCTTTCTAAAAGCTAAGTGATATTAAATGATTAAATGAAACTGGAGTACTAGTCATTCACTGGCAACTAGTAGTGTGTGTGTGTGTGTGTTTGTATGTGTGTGTGTTACACAAGTGGGGGCTTGAGATAAGGCAGTAGAGAAGCAATACCCGTAACCCCTGTAACTCTTCCTAGAACCTTGAAAGGTGACTATAGTGGGCTTGACTCTTTGAGAATGGGTCAGAGTATATGCACTATATCTTTACTCTCAAAAAGCTTTCATTCTAATGGAGAAAATGAATATATTATAAGTGTATATGGAACAAATATACAGAGAAAAAATAGAAATTGTCAGTTAATTAATGTTAAGCACCTGTTATATACCATTCATTGTGCTAAGTGTGCATATGAAGAAAGGTCAAAGTTCAGATTCTCAAGGACCTCATAGTCTAAGGGGGAGAGACAACATGCAGACAGCTATGTACTAACAAGCTATGTACAGGACAAATTAGAAATTACCAAATAGAGAGAAGATATTAGAATTAAGTAGGAGTAGGAAAGGTTTCAGGTAGATGGTAGGATTTTACTTGGGACTTGAAGGAAGCCAGGGAAGCCAGAGATAAGGACAGAGAACATTTCATCCATGGAGGACAGTTGCAGTCAGGAAATGGAGTGTCTTGTTCTAAGAACATCTAGGAGGCTAGTGTCATTGAATTGAAGAGCATGGATTGGGAGTTGTGGTATGTAAGAAGACTGTAAAAGTTGGTGGAGGTGGGGGAGATAGGTTGTGAAGGCCTTTGAACGGTAAAAGGAAGATTTTAAATGTGATCTTGAAGGCAATGGGGAACCACTGGTTTTTGAGTTGGTCAGATCAGCACTTTATAAAGAGTACTTTGATGTCTGAGTGGCAGATGAACTAGAATGGGGAGAGACTTGTGGTAGACAAACCAATCAGCAGTCTATTATAAAACATAAAGTAATTCAATACAAGAGAATTTGGGAGTGAGGGGGGATCAGAAAGTGATGCTTGAGCTGCATGTTAAAGTAAGAAAAGGATTTTATGAGGCGGAGGTGAGGAGGGAGTGCATTCTAGGCATGGGGGAACAACCCCCAGAGGCACAGAGATTGGTGATGGAATATTGTTTGAGGAACAGTGAGGTCATTTTGTCTGGATTCCAGATTGCAGGAAGCAGAGTAATGTCCAGTGAAGCTGGAAAGGTAGGTTGGTGCCGGGTTGAGAAGAGTTTTGTAGCCTAAACAGAGATTTGAATTTTGTCCTAGAGGTAATAGGGAGCCACTAAACTTGATTGAGTAGGGAAATGACACAGTCAGTTTATCGTTTAAGGAGAATCATTTTGTTGGTACTGTGTAGGATGGGTTGGATTGAGGATATGCTTGAAGCAGTGAGACCAGTTAGGAGGTTGTTGCAAAAAATATATATATATATATATATATATACATATATATATATATAAGCAAGAAGTAAGGAGATAACTACTACAGATATGAAATAGATCTTTTTTTTTATTTTTAGTATGTATTTCCTTGTAACCTGGTTGCCACTAATATAAATAACCTTATGCTTTATTGTGTACATCGTAGATAGTCTTGGCTTCCTTTAAGAAGGTACATAGTAGTTTCCATTTTGATTAACTCTGAATGTGGGCACTTTAGGAGTTTTATGAACAAAAGGTTTGTTTTAATGTGTAGCTGGGAGTAAATCCACTCTGAAAATTCATCCAATCATTGAACTGTTAACAATTTAAAACTGTTTATTGAAGAACTGAAGACTTTTAAAAATGGTTCTTCAATTACAGATTGTTTCCAAAAGTGGTTTTGTTTTCAGTTTTATTGAACTCAAGATAGATGAATACATGTCTATAGATACACACACATGTGTATGTTTACATATATAAGTACATATGTATATGTATTTCCATATATGTGTATGTGTGTATGTACCCATATGTGTGTGCCCAGCAACTTTTTCCACAAATGATTCAGACTTCCCTTGGCATTCACATCTCTCAACAAAATGGTGGAAAGGGAATTGGGGAAAAGAAACAGAACCAACTATCTGGTTTCTACTTTGTCCATTGCTCTGGCTTATTCCTGTTATCAAGACTGTCCAAAACAACATGGCATGACATTATCTCATGCTTTAAATGTTAAACTGATTAATCCATGTATTTGTATTTTTGTTTTTTACATTGCCAAGGTGCTATGGGAAATTAAAATAACACAAAATTAGAAAAAAATAAAACTGATTTAAAAACAAATTAAAAAAAGAAGTAGGGAGAATTTGAACTAAGGCTACAATTGGTCACATAAGAGAGATGATATAATTGGAAGGGACATAAGGGCTAATTTATTTGAACCCCTTCATTTTAAGTTGTTAAAACTGAGACTTTGGCTTGCCCAAGGTCACCTAGGGGCAAATAGTAAATCAGGATTCAAAGCCATGTTTTGAATACAAGAATGCTTTCTCCTACCCCATCTTGCCTCTCAAAAGAATTTTTGCCTGGCTGGTAAAGGAACTAAGGTTATGGTACTACAAGCCTAGAATACTGACTGCTAGTAACTCAAAGAATCTATTTTATAGACTATTTGTAATTCAGAGACGGTTTGAGACTCCAAGACCAGATATGTCAAAATACAAATGGAAGAATGTGTGAAGGCACAGCAGGAGCTGGTTACCACCCTCTTGTCCCCAGGAGCTGATTACTACAAGGTAGACAAGTCACAAATGCTGCACATTGGAACAAGAATACCATTCACTGTCTGTTAAGCTAGCCTCAGTGGCACCACCATCTGAGACAGCCGCTAATCCTTTAAAACTTTTAAGGAAAATCATTGAGTTGGGCCAAAGAGAAACTTGATTAATAACTTATTTCAATAATAAAGAGGCAGTGCATTGTTGGCAAACAATGGCCAGCAACTTTATTTGAAAGTGTAAAAACCATTTTTAGCTCACAGTCTCTACAAAAACAATAGGCAGCAGGCTGGACTGTGCTTGCTGGCTGTAGTTTGCTGAGCCCTGGAGTAGTGGACATAGCACTGGACTTGGAGTCAGGAACAGCTGGGTTCAAATCCTGGACATTTGTTCCCAATTTTGATTATCTTTCATTAACTTTCTATTTTTTTCCTTCCTTCCCTCCTTCACTCCTTTATTCCCTCCCATCCCAATTTCTTGTTGACTGATTGTTTAATAAACAGAGCTGTCTATTACAATAAGGGCTACACTATTGAAGTCCTCTATAATTTTGGAAACTACTTTTTCAGCATCCAGCCTTAGACTGGCATCATTTACAAATTCATTAGCTTGATAATAACTATGGATCACATAGGCATTATCCTTGTGCTATGACTAAGTCAAGGGGAAAGTGCCTTCTGTATTGGGACCAGGGCTGGGGCATATAGTACACAAAGAAGGACTCTAAGACTCTTGATCTAAAACTGAATGGTGCCCCACAGCTCCCCAAATTCAGCCTCTCTCATGTTACAGCTGAGAAAACTGAGCCCCAGAAAGATGAAGTGATTTGCTCATATTGTGTCACATAGATTGTGTAGAATTTGAGCTCAGGTCCTATGACTCCAGAGTTGGTTCTCTTTCTACTACACCATGCTGCTGCTGGTATGATGTAGGTTAACCCTCATGGAGTTTCTACTTGTACTTGTATTGCCAGTGTCTAACATAGTGCCTGGTACCTAGTAGGTACTTAATGAGGCCTTCCTTCCTTCCTTCCTTCCTTCCTTCCTTCCTTCCTTCCTTCCTTCCTTCCTTCCTTCCTTCCTTCCTTCCTTCCTCCCTCCCTCCCTCCCTCCCTCTCTTCCTTCCTTCCTTCCTTCCTTCCTTCCTTCCTTCCTTCCTTCCTTCCTTCCTTCCTTCCTTCCTTCAACTGTACAGTGAAGTCACTTGAGCTATGTAGCCCAATCTTGGTTATCATCCTGGTTGCCTTCATAATGTGTGTGGTGAAGCCTCAGCAGAAGATCTAAGTGAGTGAGTGACCTTCTAAATTCATGACTTGTCTCTTGAAGGTGGATATATGGCCCATCCTCAGGGCCATTTGTTAGAGGTAGAATATGGGTCTCCTAATCTGGGCTGTCAACCTATTTCTTCCTTGATCCCTGCAATTCATTCCACCCCACTACTTTTGACTCCCATTTTTGCCAGGAAGAACATGGTGCTTATTTGGCAGGGAACAGAGCCAAACAGGAAAGTAAAGTGATCTTTTTGCAAGACTGCCTTTGGGCAAGGCTAATGGCATGGGAAACTAGGGAGGAACTGGGCAATGAGAGCAAAAGCATTAGTGCATGAGGCCCTAATGAGGCAGCATGGATATGATGCACGCAGAACAGGGAATGGGAGGGAAAGGAACGAGCAACAGTGAATAAGGATAGTGATCGTTGTTGCCATACCAAATCCTCAGGAAGGTACTGTCATCATCCTCTAAGTTAGCCATCTTATTAAAAGATGTTCTGCGACCCTAGTTATGACTCTGAATCTGATAAAAACTGCAAGAGATTCATATCCTAGTCCATAACACTTAAGGGAATTCCTTTCCTCTAGTATAGGGGTACTTTACCAAGGGTCCTTGAGCTTAAAAACAACAACTGTATTTTGATAAAATAAGTTTTCTTTATAATCCTATGTATTTTATCTTGTGCATTTAAAAACATTATTCTCATAAAGGGTCCATGGGTTTCACCAGATTGACAAAACATTTAAATATACAAATAAATCTTAAGAGCTCCTGCTCTTGTTTTTCTACCTTCCCTAAAGATCTACACAGCCCACAAGTCTCACAGTACCAGTGAAGAGATAGGTCCAAGAGATAGGCCTCTGCTTCTTCTTTCCATGGGGGCTGAGAGCAATGTCTTATGCATGTGCTAGCTTCTTACTATGTCCAGGCTGTGAGCCACCCTCTACCCCCACAATTAGTTTATGGCTCTGAGTCTCTTCTCTGCTAACTCTGCTTTTATACACCAGAAGGGGGTCCTTTTTCTTCTCCCTTTGCTCTTTCTAGGGCATTTTTAATGGCTCTTCTTTCTCTTGCATATCTTCCTTTGGTGTTTTCCATATGTTTTTAAAGGCTCAGCTCAAGTGTGTGAACTGAATCAATGTAGAGGCAGTTAATGGATCCCCACTACTTCTGTGATGGACTTCTTCAATGGGCCATGTCAATGGAACAATAAGAACTCAGGTCAATTTGAATCCAGAACTTGTCAAAGAATTGGCCAGGGTATTTCTTGCTTTATTTAAGACTCAGTTGAGGATAGAGGGGCTAACCTGATTTCTGGTGTGAACAGTTACATAACTCAGAATTCCAGTACCTGGGGCGAATTCATGTAAGGTGGTAGGTATGAGGCTCTCCTAATATGATTATTTCTACAAAGTGGACTAGAGATATTGATCATAAGCAGTAAGGACACTAAGGAACATGAACTCCAGAATACTTGAAAGGAACCAGGATTGGGGTGAGAGAGTTATAAATAAGGTACCAAATTTGTTGAGGAGGAGGGAGGGTGACCTAGAGGTCCATAGAGGACAGCAGCAAGGTTTTGAAGAATATAGAGTCAACTTTAAATAAGACATGAAAGCTGAGTGGGAGTGGAGAACCAGGAATGAGATCAACTTCTCCTTCTTGTTCTAGAATGGTAGGAGGTATGAGAGGAAGGACAGCCAGTCTTGGAGAGGGTGCCAGGAGAGGCAATGTCTTCAGGAGAAAGCTATGTTTAAACGATCACCCCAAAATGGGAGGAATTCAAGAGGAATATGTTTATAATGAAAGGAGTTTTGTTAATAGTAGGAAAGATTTCCAGAAAATAGAGTGGAGGAAAAGACTATGGAAGGCTAGAGAGTGTAGGGGAAGGGTTTCAAGGTAGGTAGCCTTACAAAGAGTTAATCTGACCACGGGAGCAGGTGAGGTAGAGAGAGGTAATCAGTTTTCTTCTTCTTCTTCCCCAGCCTCTGTGGATAGTGGTCCTGCTCCCTTGCATGACACTCCATCCCTACTTGGTCATGAGCTGATGGAACATCTCGAGGTCTAGAAATGGTGATCTCTAGACCACAGTGGGGAGAGAAATATCCCTGGAGAAAGAATCCTTGGCTGCCTCACTTAGAGTTACAGCTCTCAGTCTCACCATGGCTACTAAAGAAATGTCTTGCTGACTTTTTAAAAACTTTACTGTCGTTTTTCATACCCTTCCCCCAAGAAGTAGAGTCAAGCAAAATAAACCAAGACTTGATAGAAAATGCCTCCTTCCCCATCAAAATCCATCACACCTCTCATCAGTTCTCTGGACTCAGTATTATATTCCTCGATTTTTCAAAATGAGAAACTTTGGTGTAGGGAAAAAATGGATAGATGCAAAAGGATTTGACACAACAACTTCTTTGAGAAGTGTTGCTTTGAAAAAAGAACAAAAAGATCTCTTTGGAACACACACTATGAAGAAATATGCCTTGGAGCTACAAAAAGTGGATTGGTGTGAACGGGAGTACATTTTCGTGTTCTCATAAAATTAGCCTTGTTCTTTGGTGAGAAGGCTGAGAGGCTCTCGTTTTATTTCTAGCTTTGCTGTTAATTTGTTCTGTGACCCCGGAGGTCCCTGACTTCGCTTTTCTGGTCTTTAGTGTTTCTTATTTTTAAGAATCAGATTCTTTTACCTATTTTGATCTTTCCCTCAATCATAGTATAAAAGAGAAATCAAATGATTAATAAGAGTCTTGAAAGCACCTTAAAAGGAGGATAGAACTATTATTGAAAATACAAAATTCTCATTGAGACCATGTGTAAAGAATAAAAAACCATAGAATAAAATGAAAATTCCACTTGCCCTTTTTTTCTTGGGAAAAAAATTAAGTTCTTAATATTGCTTTTGTCTAGCTGCTAACTATTTAGTGCCTGGCATATAGTAGGCACTTAATAAATGCTTGTTAAATGACTGACTATTCTGTCCATAAAAACACAAGAAGTGTTTATTCGGTACTTATTATATGCCAGGCACTATGATAAGCTCAAAGAAAGGCAATAATAGTTTCTACCCTCAAGGAGCTCACAGTATAATGAAGGAGATGGTATATAAATAAATAGGAACATATTAGTTATATACCAATTACATGAGGAGTAATGTGGGAAGGAGAGGTAGCTAAGTGGCTCAGTGGATAGAGCAGTAGGCCTGGAGTCAGGAGGACCTGAGTTCAAATCTGGCCTTGGAAACTTACTAGTTGTGTGATCCTGGACAAATCACTTAACTCTGTTTGCCTCAGTTTCCTTATCTGAAAAATGAACTGGAGAAGAAAATGGCAAACCACTCCAGTATCTTTGCCAAGAAAACCCCAGATGGGGTCATGAAGAGTCAGATAGGACTGGAACAACTGGACAAGAATTGTGGCAGAGAAGGAACTGGCTGATGAGAGAGCAAGAAAGGTCTCCTGTAACCGGTAGGATTTAAGCTGTGACTTGAAGGAAGTTGGGGAAACTAGAGGAAACAGAGGAAACAGAGGGGTAGGTCTTTCTAGGCATTCTAGGTGGTAGGAGTGGGAGTTATTCCTAAGGATATGGGAAATGAAGTGTAGTATCCATGGGAGAAATCTCAAATAGGTCAGTATAGCTGACAAATGGCTAGCTGGATTATGAAGCTCATGAAAAGGAAAAGTAGAAAGAAGAGTGTTGTGAAGTGCCTTAAATGTCAAACAGAGGAGTAAATATTTATATTAATATTAAGATCATTGTACTTAGGTGCCTTAATTTGTACTTTGAAAATGTTCCTTTATTCTAGGCTTTGTAAACATGTATTTAATTTTTTGATTTTGTTTTGATTTTGATTTTATTTTTGAAATTTGATTTTATTTTTCAATTAATGAGCATTTATTTTCTCTATTTCCAGTTTTCCCCTACTCCTCCCTCTGCCCCCTGCATTTAAAAGGAAAAAAGAAGAAGAAAACCCTTGCAATAGATATGTGTAACAGAGGAGTCAATGAGCCCAAGCCTTATGATACTGAGTGGAAGCAGCTCCCCATGTGAAACAGATGGTGAAACCCACTTCT
The DNA here is from genome assembly GCA_028646595.1 of Phalanger gymnotis. Classification (NCBI taxonomy): domain Eukaryota; kingdom Metazoa; phylum Chordata; class Mammalia; order Diprotodontia; family Phalangeridae; genus Phalanger; species Phalanger gymnotis. The sequence goes on along the minus strand of CM053623.1, from coordinate 184,931,025 downwards.
GAACTGTGATGACATGTCATGGAAGGTCTTTAAAGAGACTTTGATACATGAGAGGGCATTCTGTAACTGGTTCCACCATATTGCAAATATGTTTAACTGATTGTGAAGACATTCCTGCCCTTCTCTCAGTTGGTCTTTTGCTGTTGGTTTGGTTTCTCTTTGTATTACTTCTTCCTGGTTGACTCTGGTGAGACACAACGTTCTAAGGGAAGAGATAGCAGGTCCTCTGCCTCTGTGGACAACATGTTTTTGCTGTTCAGTCACTTTTTCAGTCACATTCTACTCATGACCCCATTTGGGGTTTTCTTGGCAAGGATACTGGTGTGGTTTGCCATTTCCTTTTCCTGTTCATTTTACAAATGAGGAAACTGAGGCAAACAGGGTTTTAAGTGACTTGCCCAGGATCATGCAGTTAGTAAGTGTCTGAGGCCACATTTGAACTCAGGAGGATGAGTCTTTTTGACTGCAGGCCTGACACTCTATCTACTCTAGCTGCCCTTGAAGGCAACATTTTAACCCTTTGAACAAGGGCCTGCCTCAATGTTTGTTCATTAGTTTTAGGCGAAGGGACTAGAGGTAAGTATTGAAATGTCAGGAGGATGAGCCATTCAAGGTTTGTGAGTATAGGAATCTGGGAGTTGAGGCTATGCCACATTTTGTAGCCACAATAAGCTACTTTCAGAACTGGTAGCAATGCCACATTTTGATATAAAGTTGGGGCCATTGCTAGATGAAAACTATGCAAAGCCCTTTATAATCTAGCCCCCTCCTACCTTTCCTGGTGTCTCACACCTCATTCCCCTTTGCATATGCCTTAATCCAGTGACACTGGTCTCTTTGCTGTTCCATGAATAAGACACTCCTTTTCTTGGCTCTGGACATTTTCTTTGGCTGTCCCCCCTGCCTGGAATGCTCTTTCTCCCTATAAATATCTACCTATATCTAGATATCTATATCTATATTGATATATCTATCTGTATTTATCTCTCTCCATCTTACTTTATGTATTTGCTTGTATTATGTCTTCCCAATTAGATTGTAAACTCCTTGAAGTCTCTTTTTGTATCCCCAGTGTTTAGTAACATGACTGACACATTGTAGACACTAAATAAATGTTTATCTATTTGCCTCAAGGAAGTCTGAATCTACTACCACCAAAGTCTGGGGTGGTATAGGAGAAATTACCCATGAGGGATGGAAATGTTTGTACTTCTGTTTTTTTCCCCTATATATTAAATTTTTGCTAATCCATGTTAATTGATTAAATGGAACTGGGGCTTTAGTCACTGCCCAGCAGTGGTGATGTGGAAACCCTCTTCTGCTATTGGCCTGAACTATTGGCTCAAACCAATAATAGTAGGGAAAGATTCCCCAATCCCTCAGGGATACCCCTAGCACCCTGATGGGGAGATGTAGTAGTCTGATTCTCATTTCATATGCATAGTTAGGCAAAACAAATTCCTCCTAATGTGAGAATTTGTTTTGCTTGACTGTGCACTAAAATGCACAATCCACTTGACCTAGGCAGGTAAGCTAGCCCACCCTGATGCTCCATCTGCTGTTCTCTGGTATCATGTCTTCCTCTTAGCAGCTGGTGAGGCCAGTTTCTTACCATTCCTTCACTTCCTGGTTGCTTTCTCCTTCCATTCCAGCAGAAGGAAGGGTCACCATACATAAAGCTACCTCTAGTTTGGTATGTCTTCTTCTTCTTATCCTGACTTAGCAACCTGAGGACCATATTGATTTTATCTCTAGTGTGGAGGAGCAGGGAGGGGGCCAGGGTGTTCCACCTTGCTTTCAAACTATGGAAGTAGAATAGGAAGCCAAAGTATTCCTGATCCCACCCCCCTGCATTATCTCTCCCCCCCAAAAGGGAATTTGTCTCTTGACATTATGTGTCACTCTAGGTGTGGTAGGTACTTGCAATGGCTTAGATCCCAAATTGGAGGGACTGTGGTTCTTGGCCAAGTTAGCTTTCCAGGAGGGGCAACCTTCTTAAGTAATAAAAAAACACTCACTTTGAAACAGATAATGAATGATACAATGAAACATTTCCAGGAAGTGGTAGAGCCAATTCCCAGAATGAACCCTTTCAAAAATAAATTATTGATTTTTATTGTGAACATAAGAGACACCAAATAAAAAAGGAATCGCTTGCATAGACATAGCAGCACAAAAAAAGAAGGTTGAACATGAAACTGTTTCACGTTTTTATTATGTACAGGTAGCTTTTCTTTTTAAGTACACACCAAACCGAACATGTAGCTTTCCCAGCTTCCTAGCTTGCCCAGAAGCAATCTCATCTACCTTCTTACAGATTTCAGACAGGTCAGGCACTCAGCAAACATTTATTATTTAAGTGCTTACTAGCTATTATTTATTACTAAGTGCATACTAGCTATTTTTATTTATTATTAAGTACTTACTAGCTATAATAATAATTACTAGCTATATATTATTAAATGCTTGCTAGCTATGATAACAATAATATCAATAGATAACATTTACATAGGGCTTTAAGATTTGCAAAGCACTTTACTGGGGCAGCTAGGTAACTCAGTGGGTAGAACGCTTGGCCTGAAGTCAAGAAGACCTGAGTTCAAATTCAGCCTTAGACACTTACTATCTTTTTGACCCCTGGACAAGTCCCTTAAACCTCTGTTTGCCTTAATCCACTGGAGAAAGAAATTGCAAACCACTCCAGTATCTTTGCCAAGAAAACTTTATGTACAGTACAATCCACGGGGGCATGAAGAATCAGACACGACTAAACAACAACACAACAAAAGCATTTTACATATATTATTTTATTTGATTCTTACAAAAACCCTTGAGTTTGGTTCCCATTTTTTTAGATGAGGAAATAGTCTGAGAGTGGTTAAGTGGTTTGCCCAGTGTCTGCACTGCGGGTAAATGTCTGATGCAGGATTTGGTGTGCTATGTGCAAAACTGTGTGCTGAATGCTGGAGATACAAGGAAAGCCAAAAACACAGCAGGGTCCTTGAGGAGCTCATATATTAAGAGTGCCTGTCATGTATAGGTTGGAAAAGGAAATGACAAACCACTCCAGTATCTTTCCTAAGAAAACATTAAATGGTGCCATGAAGAGTCGGACACAACTAAAAAGTAACTGAACATCATCCCGTATAGCACATTCAATCTCCTGCTATGCAAGTCAGACCATTTCTTACATCTAGATCCCTGCACATGTGGTCTCCCATGTCTGAAATATATTTAGAATCCTTCCTTCCTTCCTTCCTTCCTTCCTTCCTTCCTTCCTTCCTTCCTTCCTTCCTTCCTTCCTTCCTTCCTTCCTTCCTTCCTTCCTTCCTTCCTTCTTTCTTTCTTTCTTTCTTTCTTTCTTTCTTTCTTTCTTTCTTTCTTTCTTTCTTTCTTTCTTTCTTTCTTTCTTTCTTTCTTTCTTGTTAGGTTTCCAGATTCTCTTTAGTGAGAAATCCTTGATGAGAAAGACTCTGAGAAGAAACCAGAATCTGGAGAAGTGGTCTCTTAATCTATCTACATTTTTCTATCCTCAACTTTCTATACCAGATATTTTTGGGGCATTTCTTCTTAGATGGAATCTGGGATTTTCTATTTTTTCTTGGTTGAGCTGAAATTTCTTGTTCCCAAATGGGAGTGCTCCTTCACTCTGTGTTGGCTGGTATATATTCTCATTGGTATACCTTCTCTGATTTCTGCTCATTATTGGCTTGGATAAGTGAGTTTGTTTACTAGGCATCACATATAGTCTTTCTGTGACTAGCATTTGGTGAGAAGGGAGTCAAGCCTTGGACATACAGATTGGGACACTTTTTCTTCATTAGGGGAAAATGATCAGAAGCAATGCTTGAACCTAAAAAATATTTCCCCAAGACTAACAATATTTGGGGATAGATATAATTCTAGCTTAGTACTACCTCTTTCAGGAGAACAGAAGAGGTAGCCTTGTGGTGCTATTAGTTTGCTCCCAGTAAGAATCAAACTTTCCTGTGGAGAAAGGTGGATAGAAGAGACTCTAGAGATGCCTGTTTATTTTTGTCTGTGAGCCACATCTAGACAGAACCATGTGGACACACATAACCTACATGGGCAATACAAATACACACATATACTACACAAGGAAGTTAGTGGCCCTGGGTTCAAACACTAGTTCTGTAACTATAAAATAAATTAATAAATAAAATGTATTAATTTATAACAATAAATAAAAATAAAATAAATAAAATGTATTTATTTATAAATAAAATAAATAAAATTTGGGAAAAAAACTAGACTGGATGAATGTTTAGGTCCCTTCTACGCTAGCTTTATAATAATATCTACCATTCTATGAATCTGTCACTTCCCTTTTCTTGCCTCAGTTTCCTCATCTGTAAAAGAAAAGGGTTGGACTGGACAATTTCTAAGGTCCTTTTCAGCACAAAGCAAGTGCTTGTGACGAAATCTAATATGCCACAAACCTTCTGTAACTGAAGGCTCCAGTTTCCAGGGAGTGATCCTTTTATGAGATTTAAACATTAAATGCATTTGGAAAGTTCAATGTTTTGTCACTAACCTCCACTTGACTCAGGGTTGTAAACTTTGGTCAGTGAGCTGATCAGTCCCTCATCTAATTTTAAAAACACATACGCAGCATATAGCAGTTATTAGTTCTCATGATGAGTGCTCTTTCTTCAACTGGAAAACCCTCCTTTCAGAAGTAGAGTATCATTTCAAGTGATAACATGCTCTGCTATAAAATTTTATAGCCACTGGACCAAGTCCATAATTTCTTTGCTTGTAATCAGATTGGTGAAGTCCATGTGAATAGCTCCCATACTGCTAAGCTGAAGTCATGGTTTAAGAGGAGAATAGGTCAAGAACATTTTCTGTTCCCTCAGGGCATTTGGTTAGGGATTTGGGTCTCTTTTTCCTTAGAAAGCAATGCTGTGTTTAGCTTCCTGTAGGGTCAGGCTGAATCCCACTGATGTGCTGGTCTTTTTATTGTTGAAAATCCAAGTAGAGCATAGTATCTGCAGAGTCAAATGGAACTGAAGAAGTTTTATTTTACAATGGATTTTATTTTGATACTCTTTAAGTTTTGTTTTATTTTATTTTAAATTTATGGAATAAAACAAGCATTTTCATATCATTGTATAATTTAAAAAATGCACATGAAACTGCAAATTTTTATGTACAATTTACTATTCCTTTTAAATATATAATAAAGTTATCACATAAATTTCTTTAAAACATCTTTTTCCTTCCCACCCCCACCCCTTGCCCTGGAGATGGCTACTATTAGACATTAGACATATTAGACATATATGCACATATATATATGTGTGTATGTGTAAAATCATCCTATAATACTTCTATTCATATATCTAACTGTTTTCTAGGAAGTAGATGTAGGATTTCAGAGCTGAAAGGGGGTCAATTAGTGCAACCATCTCAGCTTTACAATGAGGAAACTAAAGTCTAAGTGAAGTCAGATGACTTGCCAAAAGTCACACTGCAAGAAATAATAGATATGAACTCACAGTTCTTCTCTCCAAATACAGTATTCTTTTCACTACTCCACTATCTTTTTTAGTCTAGTTCCCTCAATTAGATCATGAACTCCTTGAAGGCAAGACTCATGTCTTCTATATTTCCCATAGTGCCAGTGCAATGCTTGGCATGTAGTATTGAAAAATCTGTCAGGATTTGTGGATTGACTGGTTTGGTCAATGTCCCTCCTTTTAGGAGCCAATATTAATAAGCCAGTCCAAGCATCATTATTTTGAGAGGAAGGGAACAAAATGATCCAGATTATTAAAGCAGCAACTTAATGTCTGATTTAAATATCCTGCTAGCTTGACTTCATGGATAGAAAGCTGGCTTCAGAGTCAGGAAGACATAGCCCTATGAACTTTTAAAAAACTTAATTTCGTTTTAAAAACATTTTAATTTTTGTTAATATTTATTAAAATTTATTAATGTTAAATATAAATTTAAAATATTTTGCTAATTACATTTCAATATAATTTCTTTTATTTGGATACCTATATATTTAATATATTGTATTAATATTTATACAATCTATATTATATTTATAGAATATTTTAATGTATTTCTGAGGAGGAGGCAATGGACTTCACCCAACTGCTAAAAGAATCTACGACACAAAAAAGATTAAATTCTAACATGAAAAATACTTTAAGCGACACATAAATGCTATCATAATCATCACTGTTGTCATAGTCATTATTTCCTCACCAGAAATTTGAAGCTTACATGACTGACTCTGGGTAGATCAATTAGCCTCCCTGGGCCTCAGTTTCCTCAACTGTAAAATGAGGTGGTTGGATTAGATGGTCTCAGAGAGCTCTTCTAGCTCTAGATAAATGACTGAATTAGATTCCCTTTTCAGTAGAATTACAGGTCTAGTTGTTCCCCCAAATATACTGGCATAAAGGTAACTTCTATATCAAATATGCTGGGCTTACTCTCCCAATCCACACTCAAGTAGCAGGTTGGGTGCCCAGAGTTTGGCTAGCTTCATCATTCTTCAGGGTCCTAAGTCAATCTTCCCACTGGTATCTTTCTTTTCCTTGGCGTTTGTACAAATCTTTCTAATAAGAAATAGAGTGGTCTGTGATCATTCTTAATTAGCCTCACTGTTTTATAAGCAAATTTTCAAATAATATTTTCAGAAAAGCAATTCAATGAATGATAGCTCAGATTTATTGTTTTTTAAATTTTATTGAAAGGCTTTGCTGTATTTTTTTTTTAATGACTGAGCTTCTATTTTGATGAGGCTAGAAGTTCAGGGGCTCTCACAGCCCTTATCCGACTACCGTTGGGTGTGGAAACTTTGTCTTGCTTTGTTTCTGACCTTGGTCAGTTTAATCCTCCTTAGAAAACCTGGTGGTCTCTGCTTCTGGGGGTTCACCAAATTAATACCAATCCTAATTCATACACCTAATTAGCATAACCCATTGCAGCTCAAAACTCCTGAGCTCAAAAGAACCAGCAGCCTCAGCCTCCCTGGCATCTAGAATTACAAGGGAGAGTCACTGTGCCCAGCTGTTGTCTTGTTTTATCTCAAACTTATTTCCGCTTATCTTCTCTTCCCCATATCGAACCCTTCCTCTTAATGAGGAAGAGCACTTAAAGCCAGAAAAAAACAGAATTCTGTCTAACAGCCTAATCATAGCCTTTTCCTTAGAAGAAGGATATGGATTTCATTAGTTCTAAAGGAATGGCATTGCTCATTACAATTAGTTGGCTGTATTTTGGTGTTATTGATTACATTATGATAGCCACTTTGTATATTTGTAATAGACTTTGATTGGAGCTGAGTTGAGCTCCCTTGGCAATTTTTGGCAACATGTATGGTTTGGCACTGAAGGACTTGTATTTTGAGATGATGAAGTCATCATCTTATTTGTCCCTTGGTCCTCATGATGGCAGCAGTGCTGGAGGCCTGAGTCAAAGGTGGTTGGTTAGCCACTGAGCCTGGAAGATCAGCCTGCTCAGAAGAATTAAAAAAGATAATAGATTGAAAGCTAGAGGGGATTTTAGAGGCCATTTTGTCCATCCTTCTTCATTTACAGATGAGGAAGAAAGTTCAGAGGTCAAGTGACTTGCCCAGAGTCTCACACTTACTAAGGATATGAATACAAATCCATCATTCTTTCCTTCTCATCAGCTGCTACTTTGAGAGTAAACCCACCTTTGGAGGCTCTTTCTTCCCATCTACTTGAGACAGCTGGGCGGTACAGTGCACAGGACACCGGATCTGGAGTCAGGAAGACCTGAGTTCAAATCCAGCCTCAGACCCTTACTAGCTGTGTAACTCTGGGCAAATCCCTTAACCTCTGTCTTCCTCAGTTTCCTCAGCTGTAAAATAGGGATAATAATAACACTTCCCCCCAGGATTGTTGTGAGGATCAAATGTTACAATATTTGTAAAGTGTTTAACCAAGTGCTTGGTGCCTACTTCTTCCCTTCCTCTCCTCCCGGGGTGTATGGAAACTGTGAGTCTCTCTCTTGAACTTCCTGTGGCAAGAAGGGAGTGGCTTCTCTTCTGGTGCCCCATCTCAGACAGTTCTGTCACCAATTAGCATTGCACTGAGACAGTCTGAGACTGGACGTCAAGTTTCTATTTATTTCTCCAACCTTGTTTTTCTTTTTCTGAGCACAAGTGACCAAAAAATCAATTAAGCAAGACAATCAGCACCTGTTTCTTGTTGCATATTATTCTCTTCCTTCTTCCTTATTTGCCATGTCAATGCCTACAGGTCTCTTGCTATTTCTTGGCAATCCTTCCATCTACTATTTCCCATGGTGCAACTATCTTTTACTAGATTTGTGTGCTATGGTTTGTTCAATCCTTCTCCAGTCAATGGGCACTAGAAAGTTCACAAAGCACCTTCCTCACAATAACCTTGGGAGGTATATGGTACAAATGTTATCACCTCCATTTTATGATGGGGAAACTCTAATTTAGAGCAATTAATTGAACTACCCAGGGTCATACAGTTAACAGTTATCAGACTTAGGATATGAACATGTCTTTGCTGATTCGAAGGCTACTGCTCATTCTAATATGCCACAGTTAATGCTTCTTCCTTGGGCTGGTTACTCTGTGGTTATGTTGGAATCTCTGACAGACTCTTGTCCAGTCATTTGTCCTGTAAATTTTGGGGAGATGGTGGTGTTGAAAATGTTAGATGGTCAGAAAACATGGCTCTGGGGGCAGAGAGAGAGGGATACGGAGGGAAATTCAGACTATGTAAAAACAAAAGCAATCAATACCAATTCATTTTTAAAAATTCATTTTATTTTCAATTAGGGAAAAAAAAACCAAGCATTTCCATAACACAGTCCAATAAAAAAGATGTTTGCATATAAAACTGTAAATCTACCATGTATAATTTGCTACTGCTTCCAAATAACAATGTTATCATGTAAAATTCTTTTTTCTCCCATTTTTTCTTCCTTCCCTCACCTCCTTACCCTAGAGATGGCTATCATTGGACCCAGATAGGTATGTATTTATATGTATATATATATATATATATGTATGTATATAAATTATTCTATATATCCTTCTATTTATCAGTTCTCTTTCTAGATGCAGATGGCATCTCTCTTCATATGTCCTTTATTTTTAATTAGTGCATTTATAGTAGTCAAAATGACTTAGTTGCCCCAAATCATTCTTAAAACAATATTGCTGTTACTATGTACAATGTTCTCTTGGTTCTGTTCACTTCACTTTTCACTATTTCATGCAAGTCTTTCTATGCCTTTATAAGATCATTCCATCACAACCACATACCACAACTTGTTCAGACATTTCCCAACTGATAAGGATCCCTGAAATTTCTAGTTCTTCGCAACCACAAAGAGAACTGCTATAAATATCACTAAATTTTTTTATAAAATTCATTTTTTTAAAGTAATAGAACCCCAGATTCATAGATTTAGAATTGGCTAAGACCTGAGAGCTCATCTAATTGAATTATTTAAATGTAAACACATAGCTTAGTAACCATGTCCATGGATGCAGCAATGTACTTAGAAGCTGTGTAAGATACAGCAGGAGTAGAGACATTATCCTTGACCTCAAGTAACTTTATACTCGCTGTTCATAGCTTAACATCAAGTCATACACAAATCAAATGTAATTCTATTTGAGTCTAGAAGGCTGAACCAGAAGAAATGGGTGGAATCTGCAAAACTCAAATTCAGGCTTGATATTTGGAAACACTTCATAATAATGAAAGCTATTAAAAAAAATGGAAGGTACTATCTTGGGAAGGTAGATGTTTCTCCTGAGCCAGGATGCCTAAGAGACAAATTCTACTTCTTCTGTGTAAGCTGGGCTATGTCACTCAACCTCTCAGGAACTCAGTTTCCTTATCTGTAAAATGAGGGGGTTGCCCTCATTGGTGGTTTTAAAGCAGAAGTTGAATGATCAAAAAGAGGAGGGGATTTTTTGCATCTTGGTTGGGTTACACAGCAGCTAATATCCCTTCCAAATCTGAATCCCATGATTCCCTTCTGTGGGAAGGGGCTGATTTAATCAGGCTCCATGACTTGGGCTCTGCTAATCATTATCCTAAAATTGATGGTTTAAATGGTTTGAGGCTTTTAAAATGCTACCTTTGGGTTGGTGGAGTTTGAAGTGTGGATGTTATCACAGTACCATAGGGTTAGAGCATTAGGGAATTTTAGAGACCATTTAGTCCAAAGTTATCATTTTACAGAAAAGGGAACTGAGATCCAGAGAGGGACCTTGTGAATGTTTTGTATATTCTTCTAGTCTATGAGAAGCAGCCTTGAAGATAAGAAGACCTGAGTTCAAGTCCCCGCTTTGGCACATACTGGTTATGGCAAGTCGCTTAACTTTTCAGCGCCAAATTGCCAAGAAGAACCATAGCCTTCTACAATGCCATACTGGATGTCATTGTTAGATGGAGTTTCCTCACTCAGGAGTTCCTTCTGTTGGCAAATGAAATCACAGCTCAAGTCCCTACCCTTATCCTAGGTCATTAACTGGTAGGGTCCCAGAGTCAAGTTAATGTAGGATCACTAAGAAAATGGAAAGCACTTGATATGTTCCACATGCACATATGTATGTCATATAAATGTGTATATATATATATATATATATATTCATACAAACATATATGCTTTATCTAGCTGAGACAGATATTGAGAGAAAGAATGAGTGAGAGACAGAAGAGATGAAGGCACAGAGACAGAGAAGGAAAGGAGAGACAGAGAGACAGACAGAGACAGAAAGGAGAGACAGAGACAGAGACACAGAAACAGAAAGACGAAGACAGAGAGGAAAAGGAGAGAGGGAGAGAGAGAGAGACAGAGGACAGAGACAGACAGACAGAGAGACAGAGACAAAAAGACAACGATACAAAGACAAAGATGGAGGGGGAAAGTAGAGAGAGAAAGAGGGAGAGACGGAGACAGAGAGAGACAGAGGAGAGAGAGAGAGAGAGAGAGAGAGAGAGAGAGAGAGAGAGAGAGAGAGAGAATACAATATCTGGGTGTTGGTTATCTGGTTGTCCTTCATACTTGAAGAGGACCAAAATAACATCACAGTTTCAGGTATATGTCAGACAATGCCTGATCAGACCATCTATATCAAAGAAATCACAAGCCTGGTCCCTATTCTATGTGTATTTTGTCTTTCCCGTTAGAATGTAAGTCTCTTAATGGTAGACATTGTTCCGCTTTTGTCTTTGTACCCCCAGTGTTTAGCATGGTACCTGGTACTTGGTGGGCATTTTACAAATATTTGGTGATTGATTGTTAAGTGACTTTCTCAGGATTGTATGAGCAATAGGTGAAAGAGGTACAGTTTGAATCCAGGTTCACTGATTCCAAATCCATGGTACCATATCTAAAAAGAATTTTTACTGATGACACCATAGCCTTCTACAATCTCTCATTGACTAGTCCATTTTGTTTCACTTATTAGACAAACTTTAGCTTTGAGAACTAAACCAACCAGCCTCAAACGTTTCCAAGAAGACAGGAATACTGAGAGGATGCACAATCTTTGGTGAAAAAGGAAGGATGAATACTTAAGGTCCAAAGTCAGCAACAATGTCACTGAATCAGCTCTAGCTCAGCAAATGTGCATGACCTCTGCCCAACTCTGTGGGCTTACTTGTGAGTCCTACAGTTTTAAGTGACTGCAGTAATCATCCGGTTTGGAGACAGATGGTGTCACCTTGAGGCAGTGTTTAGAGAGAGGCAGTGTTGTACAGTGGTGGAAACTCTGGGCCTGAAGACAGAAGAGGCCTGGGTTCACAGATTTGATTCTGATGCCTACTACATGTGTGATTGTGAAAAAGTCATTCTTGCCTTTGAACTACTCAGTTTTACATTTAAAGCCCTTTATAAGCTGGTCCCAACCTACCTTTCTAGGCACGTTATACATCACTGGCCTTCACAAATTCTATACTTTAGCCAAATGGGCCTTCACACCAGACATTCCAATTCCTTTCTCTAGGCTTTTTGTACAGGGATTCCCCATGCTTGGAATGCATGCCTTCCTCACCTCTTCCTTTTAGAATAGATGAAAGAAAACACATTTGTTAAGAGTTTACTATGCACAAAATACTATGCTAAGAATCCCTAGCTTCCTCCAAAGTTTGTCTCCAATGCTCCTTCCTACATAAAAGCTTCATTGATTCCCAATCCCTCAGGTTCTAGAGTTCCCTTAGAAGTCACTTAGTCTATCCCCCTTCCCTCATTTTAGAGTTGAGAAAATTGAGGTCCAGAGATAAGGTGTATATGAGGACTTCCTTCTTATCAATCACAATAACTTCTGCCTAAAGGGTCTTGCTAGGAATTTGATCAGGATCTCTTGTCCAACAAAGACTTTTGACTCTCTGACTTGTGCTTGATCTTCCAGAAAAAAAAAATTGAGAATTTTAGAGCTAGCAAGGACCCTGGAGATTATCTAGATTCAGTCTTAAGAAGATCTGGGTTCAGGTCCTGCCTTGGACATCTGCTATTCCCCACAAGGAGTTCTCTACACAGTCAAAATCACAGATTTAGACTAAAAATAAACAAAAAAGGGCCACCAAACCAGTAACCTCTATCTATAGATAGGGTATTCTCAATACCTTGCTTGTTCATAAGAACAAGGCAGTCAAATACCTATGCTATCTCAGAAGCATATGGATATTGAGACCTAAATGGAGATGAAAAGCTGATGTTATAACCTAGCTCTCCTTCCTTTGGAAGCCTGAAAAGAATTCTAAAGTCAAATCTTATGGTCCTAAATACAGTTTGAATATAGTTGGGCTTTTACAACCTAAACGTAATTAATGATCAACCTTTGGGACCCTAACTTTTTTGCTCATCTGGGAAGGGGTCTGGTTGTCAGGTTGCTATTTCTTCCAGTTGATAAATATACCTAGAGTGCTATTGTTTCTTTACCTTCACTCTAGAATCAGCCTTGTAAAATTACATTGCTTAACTTGCTTAACTAGGTCTCCAGGGAGGACCCCTCTTTACCACAGATTATTTAGTTTTTTAACTAAAATCTTAAAACAGAAATCCGTTCCTTGCCAAGGGGCTTTATGACTGGGCAGCTAGCCAATACACAATTTAAGAAAAAGTTTAGAAAATACTCACAAGTGTTGGGGTTAGGGATTGAACCTGGGACTTCAATGACATGAAGAGCTTCCAGGTAAGGAAGCTCCTTCTGCCAATGCAGATTGGAAGCTTCTTTGCAACTTATAGTCTTAAAGAGTTGGAATACTAAGAGGTTAAATGCCTAGCCTATGTCAGAGGTAGGATATGTGAGTTCCAGATTGTAGTGGTTTCAAGGTTAATTCCTTAACCATTACTGCTGCTATCTTTACTCCATAAAACGCTCTCTCTAACTCAGGAACATTAATTAAGTCTTGTGTGAGAAATGTAGCTTCTCATGATTTAGGGCACTTTCAGTGACCTAGAGATAAAAGCCCAGTGGCATTGTGGGAAAAAACCCCAACAACATTGAACTTGTAGTCAGAAGACCTGGAGTCAGATTCTGGCTCTGCCCCTTACTAATTATGTGATCATAGGCCATCCACTTCACTTCTTAAGGCCCTAGTTTCCTTCTCTGTGAAATGCGGTTTGAGTAGATAGCCTCAGTGTCTATATCTGTAAAATAGGGACTTAATAGCACCTATCTCCCTGGGTTATTGTGAGAATAAAATAATATTTACAAAACATTATATAACAGCTATTATTGTTATTATTATTACATGAGAAATAACAAACAACAAAATCAATAATGAAAAATTCCCAATCAGTCCCTGTTTTCTACTGGGGATAAGAAATTTCTATTTCATTTCTGTCTCTGTCTCTGTCTCTCTGTCTCTCTCTGTCTCTGTCTCTGTCTCTCTCTGTCTCTCTGTCTCTCTCTCTCTCTCTCTCTCTCTCTCTCTCTCTCTCTCTCTCTCTTCCCAAAGATAGATGGATAAATACTACACAGGTAGGTTGAAGTAGAGAGATAGAAAATATACTCAAACACTCTCAAATACTCAAGTAGGTCCCATGAAGTAATGTAGTATGTATAAGCTTAGGACCCTTTAAACAAAACCAAACAGAGGAATATTTGAAATAGACTGAATAAATAATACTTTTACTTAATAATTACCTCAATTAATAAATGATAGTTTATTCATTCATTCATTCCTTGGTTCCAAGGCAAATACAGTGCAGTGTGGAATTTATCTAAACAGCTGTATCTCTTTGATTCCAGATCAGGTGTCCCATTCCACCCAGTAAATTCACCCAGATAGGCTGGGCAGTTTTTCCGATGCCTTGTAACTACTTCACTTCCCTCTACTAAGAGAAGAAACCTTTCACATGGACCTCTGGAGACAATATTCCCTTTCCCTGGGGAATTTAATCCATTATGCTTTAGCAGTTGGAGGGAGGAGGGGTGGGTAAAGCTTACCTGTGCTGATTGGTGAATGAGTGAAAACTTGCTGGAACTACTAAAGCTGACTGGACTCATACCATGCTTCACATCCCATCCAACCTGGAGTCCAGGGACCACCCAACTTAGGCATCTTGCCATCGGTTCTGCAGTATTGTATGTTCCAAACCATTGTCCACTCCCACAGCTCCCAACTCAATTTTCCATTTAGTACTCTTGCTTGGGTAACACTGAATAAATCAATATCACCATTGCTACAGTAAAGGACATGATGATGTCCTTCCTTATGGATTTAGTCACAGTCCTCATGGTTGCCCAGAACAAAATTCCCCTCCCATCACTCTCTTAGCTGTGTTGTCTCCTTCTGAGAGAATGTGAGGTCTCTGAAGCTAAGAATTATCACCCTTTGGTATTCTTATCCTCAGGGTCTAGCTAAGTACCAGCTTGACAAATAATAGTTACTTCATAAATGTTACTTCATTCATTCATTTGTTCATGCTTAGAATGGGGATGAGGAAAATAATAGAAAAAGAAGAGGGGAAAAAACAAGATGTTTGAGAAATCCTCCTAGAAACAGGATTTTTGGGTCATTTTTCTGATGCTCACTTTAAGGTGTATGGGGACCTCCTCTCTCTCTCTCTCTCTCTCTCTCTCTCTCTCTCTCTCTCTCTCAGGATATAATTGAAAGAGTGGGGACAATGGGAAGTAATCCAATGACCCGAGGCTCCTAAAGTCCAGACTGAAACCATTTGCATTTCTGAGCTGTTGTCTCAGAATTGCCAGGAAAAACAAAGGATTGCAAATGTCCTACAATATTGATTTTATTCTGTCTCAGTGGCCAGAACCTCCATATTAAAGGTATGGGTGCTGCCATAAATCTCTTGGTGAATTACATGGTTGAGAACCGAGAGCGCGTTGTATATGTTGGCAGAATGAATGGCTGAGACCACTTGGTACTCCCCCTTTCTCAAGGAAAACACTTAGCAGAGAACCCCTTCTGCTCCACCCTGGGATACAAGGGGCATGGCAGCAAATGATTCCCACACCAAAAACCGAGGTAGAGTAGAGAAGCCTATGATATTCTGTCTGCCTAAAACTCTTGTCTTCTTTTAAATCAATGAAGACACTAAATAGAATAAGGTGAAATTTCAGAGGAATGTCCATACCTAGAGATTTATTTTTTAAATTTTTTAAAATGACATTTTTTTCATCAAACCTAGATATTTAAAGGCAACAGTTTTATTATAGGATCATAGAGCTGACAAGGATCTTGGAGGCCACTGAGCCCAACTTCCACATTTTACAGCTAGGGAAACTGAGGTCCAGAGATGTTGAGTGACTTGCCCAAGGTTACACATGTAGTGACAGGTAGAATTCTAATCCAGCTCCAGAGCTTTTCTAGCTCTTTCTATTATGTTATTCAATCCAGTTCAGTTCAATTAGAATTTATTAAATGCCTACTATGTGCCATGCACTGTTTTTGTAAGATCTTTGAAAGCAAGAACTGCATTGCTTTTGTATTTATATGCCTACAGCCTAGCACAGTGCTTGGCACAAGAGAAAGTCTAATAAATGCTTGTTTTGGGGCTTTGGTATGTACTTCCGAGTAGAACACTAAAGACACATGTCTACCTGTGTTACCCTGGGCAAGTCACTTAACCCCAGTTGCCTCCCCCCAAAAAAGACACATGTGAAAGGCAGCATGGCATGGTGGATAGAGGGACAGCCTTCGATTCCAGATTTATCTACAAATTTTATATCTGCAAAAAATGAGTTTTTTTGTCCATGGGCAGGTATTTATATTCTCACTGCTCCTAGCATATTCTCTAGGACTCTAAGTTACACATGTACAAGTGGAAGGAGTGTCTACGCTTGGAAAGCCCCGTGTAAAAGAAATCATGAGCCTGGACCAAAAAAAGATACATTCATGATTTGGAATTTAGAATTCTAAACCCTTCACCATTCCTATCAATTTCCTCTGAAGATGTTCAAGTTTATCAATGCCCTTCCTAACATGTAGTACACAGAACTAAACATCATTTTTCAGATGTTGTCTGACCCAGGACAGAACACAACAAGCTCATCTATTACTACCCTTATTCTGGATACTATATGCTTGTTTTATTTATATGTGCATTTGTTCATTAATTCATTCATTCATATATATTTTTAAAATTTTTAATGTTTGCATTACCATTATTTCCCCACATATCTTTTCCATTCCCCTACCTAGAGAGCTATTACTTTATTTCTCAGTAAAAGTAGCCCAGGATTGTATTAGCTTTCTGGATGCCATCTAACACTGTTGACTCAGCTTTGTATACCATATTTTGTTCTTGTACAGTGGATTCTTTTTTTAATATGTAGGTGGAAGCCTTCACATTTATCTCGGTTAAGTTTCATTTCATTAGATTTGGCCCATTGTTCTGGTCTGTTAAGAACTTTTTGGATCCTGACTCCATCACCAAACAGATTAGCTGTCCATCCCAGCTTTGCATCTTCTGTAAATTTGCTAAGTATGCCATTTATGGCTTCATATAAATCATTGGTAAAAATGTTGCGTGGTAGAGAGATGAAAGCGGTTTCCTGGGGCATCCCACCAGAGACTTTGCTAGGGACAGATCCCTTGGGAACACATAAGTAGTGATAACCTTCCATGAAAAATACCTTAGGAAAGTACATCAGAGAGGTGCAGAACATACTCTAGGAAGTCAAAGGGAGAAAGATTGTTATGAGCAGGAGGGATCAAATAAGGTTTCACAAATGACTTCTAAGGAGGGGCTTCCCACTCCTGAATTCTAAGAGCTTGCTAGCCTAAGGAGGTGATGTTTAAATTGGGCTTTTAATGAGTGCATGGGAATTCAGGAAACGAAGTGGGATCTGGTAGACAAGTAGTAGAGATAAACAAAGCATTCATTAGGCCCTTACTATGTTCCAGGAACCATGCTAAGCACTGGAAAACAAGAAAATCCCTACCCTCAAGAAGTTTACATTCTAATCATAGAAGACAAGGTAGAAGAGGAAGACAGAAAATGAGTTGGGTTCCTCTTGACAAGGCGGTCTAGGTCAGAGACTCACCAATCTGGATGTTACTCCTTGTTGTCTAAAGTTTCTGTGTGTTTTTTTTTTACTCATGAATTCAAAGTGAGATTTCAAATTTTCTCCTCCTCCTCTTCCTCCTCCTCCTCTTCCTCCTCCTCCTCCTCCTCCTGGTCCTTCTCCTTCTCCTTCTCCTCCTTCTCCTTCTCTTCCTCTTAGTCCTTGTTCTCCTCTTCCTCTTCCTCCTCTTCCTCCTGCTCCTCCTCCTTCTCCTTTTTCTTCTTCAAAAATGTTTATTTGATTGAATGCAGAGCTAATGCTAAGTTCCTCCTTTCATCTTTTCCCAATACTATTTGGATAAGTAGTTTTCACACTGGGAGTTTTTCTCCATGAATTCAGATTGGATGTCTTCTGGAGCTTAGTAGATGACCTGCAAGAGCCCCTATACATGAGAAGTCCATCACCCAGCATCTGTTCTGGTGATGTGTCTCTTTGAATATACCTGGGCTGGTTCTCAGTCAGTTAACACATAGTTCATCATCAGGTCTTTATTTTAATCTTTTCCAGCTTAATGGAATAGTTCAGAGCTTGTGGAAAAATCTTTGACACTTCAGTTCTTCTCTCAATTATGAGGAACGGGACATGGCCTTGATGGAAATCTCTCAATTGCCATCATAATAGTATGTATTTCCAGCTTTCTATAAAATACAGGCAGTGGATGATACTATAGGAAGACTGAATTACAAGGGTTGAACCCAGAGAAATGTTTTCTTCGGTAATATGTTAAAATACTTCGATTATTAGTAGAACTTAATGAATGTGGCAGTAAGTCAACTTCTGTGCTTAGATATATTTTTATTGTTAAAATTTTCAGCACTGGACTGCTGATTCTATTAGATATACATCTATTCACATAGATGGAAGGCATAGATTTTTAAAAAGTGGACAATTGTTTCATTCTTCTGGGTGCTACCAATTCAGGTCTATTGCTTTACCCATCTGGTAAATAAATCTGATCATCTCTTATCTCTTTGTGACAGTGTACCTAAAGACAGATGACTAGAGGAAAGCTGCAATAGCAGTAATACGCAGGCAAGCAGAAACAATTTGGAAAAAGGAAGTCAATCTAGGTGCATGAAAGAATGATTTTTTTCTTGCTGACTAAGTGGAATTTCACAAACCTATATTCCCCAATAGGAAAAGAAAAATAAAAGTCATCTATGATGACTCTCATGGTGCAGAAGGGGCATGAAAAGATGGGGGAAAGGTGAGGGCAATTTAGACACTAAATTTATTCTCCATTGACATCAATTTTTTGTAAGTGTAAGTGCCATTCCTTGGAATCTTTTCAGGGAATCAACATGAGAACCTGAGCCAACCATCACTAGGGCGATAAATACTGGTTCTATCAGAGAGAAGACATACTAAACTTTTTGTTCCAGTTGATAAACTACACACTTTTGTGTAGTTTTGTGTAGTTGCTTTTGACCAAACTTGTCAAAGTCAAAATCTGCCCCTGTCATATCTATTTTGATTTTGGAGGTAATACTCTCCTCATCTTGACCTCTCTGGGGCCTCATTTTCCCCATCTGTCAATTGAATGGATTTGACTAGGTGACCTCTGAGGTCCCTTCCGGCTTTAAATCTATGATCTTATGATCATACGTACAATCTTTCTGCCCTGCCCCTTTTACAAAATGTCCCATCCCTGTCACTAATTCCTTTCAGCAGCGAGCAGGTACAATGAGTTCAATGAAGTGATGAAGCCGTTTGTCTTGCCTATATAAAAGTTATTTGGGATTAGCATTTTCATAACCATTGTGAGCTATGATGTAACATTTTTAAAAGATTCTTAATTGAAAATAAACTATCAAAAATATTATATCTTGTGATTTCTACTATATTTTCCCCTCCCCATTTTCTTCAACAAAGTCCCAGAAAACTTAAAAAAATCCTGTGTAAACCCAACTAAACAGAAAGTGAGAACACTAAATAGAGCACCCCTTAGCTCAGTCCCAGTGCCTATAACTATAGAAGTTAGACATACTCTCCAAAATTCCTCTTTGCCCCTGTGCATTTACATGGTCAGCATGGTATAGCAGAGGATGCTGGAATAGGTATAGAGGACTTTGGTTCAAATCTTGTTTCTGCCACTTATTAAATGTGTGACTTTACCCAACTCATTTCCCTTCTCTGGGCTTCCTTATTTTCAAAATATAGAGGTCTTAGCTTACTATGAAGACCTAACAATTTCAAGTTCACTGAAATTTCCAAGGAGAATGACTGAGCAAGAGGTCAGTAAGTGTTGCAAGATACATCAGAGGAATTAGTACCAAGGAGAGGGACTGTGAGGTGGTGGAAAGAATGCTGAATTTGGAGTCAAGAAACCTGACCTTCAAACTCTCTCTGACATTTACGAGCTATAAGACTCTGAGCAGGTCACTTAATCTTTTTTGAAGCTCATTTTATACATCATAAAATAGAGACCATAATTCTTGGACTACCTATTTCCCAGGGTTATCACAAGGAAATAATTTGTAAATCTTAAATAGCAATTATTAATAAGTGAGTTATTTTCAGATAACTCAAATCAGTAGGGAACAAAGGGAGTACAGAAAGGGCATCTTTGGAAAAAGTTTGACCTGGAGTTTCCAGGTCAAGAAAATGATCTCAGTCTGATAGATTTCCATCAATGTGAAATTAATTGACCAACCTTTATTATGCACCCAATGTGTACCAGCTAGGTGCTGGGGATAAAAAGACTTCATTTGGTTAAAATTTTCATACTGAGTGTAGGAAGCCGAGCAATTGTATTGTTGGACCTGATAATCAGAATACTAAATACATTGAGGAAGGGCACAAATGGGCTGGATTTGGTGTTGGAGGCTCTTGGTGATGGTGCCACCTTTGTTACAACCTGTGTGACCTTCATTTCTCTGGCACTCAATTTTCGCATTTGTGAAAAGAAGATATTGAACTAAATTATGTTTACGATTCTTTCTAGCTTTCAATCCATGATGTGACTTTCCTCTTCAGTATCCCCAAATGAGATGGAATTTTCTTTCATTGTTGCTCCTTTAGTCACATATAACTTCTGGACTCCTTCCCTAGAGATGGAACAACCAGGATTATGAAAGGACTTGATTGCTTGCCTTATGAAGAGCAGGTGAAGGAATTGGGCATATTTAACCCAGAGAAAAGAAGGCTGGATTGGGGGCAGGAGAGAAAGGGACAGTGTAACCGTACTCAAATATCTGAAGGGTGACAATGTGGAGGAGAGGTTATACTTGTTCCATTTGGCTTCAGGGGCAGAATTAGAAGTAGTAGGTGACAAAAAGTGAAAAAAAGAAATGCCATGATAACTTTATTATATATTTAAAAGGAATAGCAAGTTGTACATAATAGATTTGCTGTTTCATGTGTGATTATCTTTTTAAAAAATTATACTATGTTATTGTAACACCAATCACAGCAGCACATCTGATTGGCTGGAACTCAATGCACATACCAATCTCTGATTGGCTAAAACTCATGTACATCTGATTGGCTAGAACTCAATGCACATATCCAGCAAAAATCCCACTTTGCTTGCTGTTACAGTTATGGAAATGCTTGTTTTATTGCATAAATTAAAAATTAAATAAAGATTAAAAAAGAAGCAGTGGGCAGAAGCTGAAAAATCGAATTATTCTGAAGTTTCCCCTAACAAATAAAGCTCTCCCAAACCAAAAGGGGTTTCCTTCAATGGTGGCATTTAAGCAGAGACTGGATGAGCATCTTTTTTGGTATATGCTAGGGGTGATTCTTTGGTAAGTATGGATTGGCTTAGATGGCTGTTAAGGTACCTTCCAACTATAAAATTCTGTGATCCTGAGATAATACCTTGTCTAGAATACAGAATAATTACAAAATGTCCAAATATTGGATAGGTGAGTTCTGACCAGACAATAATTCATGTCAAGTCAAGTCAATAAGCACTTATTGAGCAATTAGTATGTACCAGGCACTCTGCTAAATGCTGGGGATACAAATTCAGTGAAAAAAAAGGCAGTCCCTTCTCTCAAACAGCTTACATTCTAATAGGGGAAGACAACACATAAGACAACATAAGACACTTAAAATGGTGCTGAAGTGAAAGGGGAGGTACCTGCATAGGGGCATAGTAGAAGTCTAGAGAATGAAAGATGGTTGGTTTGGGGCCTTCCTCAAAATGGAGATTTCTGAGAGGAATTCATTGGTGGGAGAAGGAGGCTGCAAGGAGAGGGGGAGAAGATAGCTGAGGCATAATGGTGAAGTCCAGAATGTTAAAAATGGCTGGGCCATTCCTTAAAATGGAGATTTCCAGAGGAACTCACCAATGGAAGAAGGGGGATATAGGGTTAGATGGAGAAGGCAGCTAAGGAAAAGATCTAGCACCTCGATATAAGGTGATTGTATGACATGATAGTCAAAAAAGTCAAACTGAAGCTAGTCTCCATTAAGAATAATATAGTATCCAAGGTAAAGGAGATGATAAGTGGCCTCATATTTTTACTTGACTAGGCCGTAGCTGCTGTGTGATGGGTAATTCTGGATATCACAGTTTCAGGGCATAAGTGAACTGACCAAGTTCAAATGAAGATAACCAGCAGAGTGAGGGGACTTATAACTTCACCATATGAGAAATTGCAGGTATTTTGCCTGGAGAAGACTTAAAAGAGACATGATAGCTGACCTCAAGTATCTGAAAGGCTTCATGGGGAAGAGGGATAAGGCTTGCTCTGCATGGCCCTAGATAGCAGAAGGAGAGGCAATGGGCAGGTCACAGTGAGATAGATTTAGGCTCGATGTGAGTAAAAAAAAAATCTTCCTGACAATTAGAAGATCTTTCAAAATGGATGAGGCTGCTTAGGGAGGAGTGGAGATCCTCGACTTTAAGAATGTCCACAAAGGAATGGTTTGACAACGCTGCAGGTCTTTACATGGAGATTTCTTGGCCGTGTGTCAGGGATATTTACTCATGTTCAGGCATGGCTGGGCCTGGATGTTCTCTGAGGTGCCTCCCAATTCTGAGATTTTATGCTTCTCACAACCATAGCCATCTGCTTCACTGCCGTGATATGAGAAAATGAAGAGGGCTTCCCTCCACTGATACCCTTCCTCGGGCAAAGGAAAGAGCAAAAACAGCAAGAAATGTGAATGACAGAATGTAGCTGCAAATCTTAAACCTGGCCTTCATCCCTTCCTTTGACATTATTATTAAATGGTTTTGGAAACATCTAGAATAGTTCCAGGGGAACAGAGAGAACTGATCATTGATTTTTTTAAGATGAAACTGTTATATAGGGGAAAATTCTCTTTTAACATTTTTTATAGCAGCTTTTCATGGCGAGAGGGATGTACTCTGTTTCCAATGGCAACACTTTTTCAAAAGCAAAGTTGATAAAAAAGCAGCTATTAAGATGCTTGCTCTCACCCCCTCCCTCTCCCCCTGCCCCAGTTCTCAAACGCTATAATTGTTAAAATGCAGAGCAAAAGAATGCCTAGGTATCATGTTGAACCTCTCAGAGTTTACCGTGTGTTACTGCCTTAATCTTCCAGCTAACAAAATGAAGAATATATGTGTGTATGTATATGTATACTATATGTGTGTGTGTATACGTATGTATATATATACATACATATATATATATATATATATATATATATATATATATACATATATACAAACACATGCCAGCTCAGCCTGTGAAATGTCAGACTGAAATGTGTTTCTGGTGAGGGGATTAACACTGAGTTCTTCCTGGGACAGGTCGTGCTGGGTTAATCTCTAGGAGCAACTGAAAGAACATTAGTTCTCATTTGAAGAGAGAATTGTAAGTTTCTTGGCCCTCTGCCATAAAATTCCACCACAGTCCGTTTTCACTCCTTCATGCCTTGAAGTGCCCCTGTAAAAAACTCAGAACTACCGAATGATCTCACCAAAAAAAAATCTTGTTACATTAACATCAGATAAGAAAAACTACAATAATAACGTTCAAATGGAAAACTATTCTCTATTTCAAACACAATAGCAATTAAAATACCATGACTTTTTTTTCAAGGATGTGGTTTAAGCTCATTGATTCTGCCTATGCCATAAATTCATTATTATCTCTCCCAGATAGAACTAAATATGATTTCCAGATAAGACAGTCAAATTACAATATTTTATTAATTTCTTGATGTACATGGATGAGCTCAAGCAATAATGGCTCCACTCAGAAATACTCAAAATAGCTGCTTTATCTTGTGGAATCTTCCTCCAGTAGTATCAAAATGGCATGTGGAATTGATAAATGCAAAATCCTTCATAAATTCAAAGGAATGATAGAGATTGAAGGCTTCAAGCTTGAATTCAGAGGTCAAATTGAGTTAGTGAAGGGAGGTGATACTGACAAATACCTTGTCACCTCTTGTCAAGATAGATGGAGTGTTAAGCTAGCTAGGAGAAAGCCAGGGCTAAATATTGTGAGACTTAATGGAATCCTGAAATCAAACTTCAATGGGAAAAACATGTCTAAAGCAATGGATACCTGTGCAATACCAATGTTAAGGTATCATTTCATGATGGTAAGATAGGCAGTAACAGATTTGGAAGGCATTCTGAAAAAAAGCTATACAATGTTAATAAAACACAGGGACCCAAAATAGTAATGGCAACTACAGAAATGTTAACACTTATTTGCCAGAAAGGAGAAAGAGAATTGATAGGTATTTTTGGAGCACACCATAAATAGGTTTAAAAAAACCCTACGGAAATAACTTTGGAGCAAGCAGATATCACTTCAATGAATAATAGACAAGGCAAACAACAGCTACATTTCATTGAATTTGTTAAATGCGGTAAAAAGTGGTTGGTCTTTAAAAGGAGTCCATGAAATAGAAAAGCTCCATGCGAAGACTTAAAAGACCCTCTATGGGTGACATCCATATTGATTCAGCTGACAACATGGAGAAAGAGAAGTGACAAGCAAATGGTAGATTTGTTTGCAGAAATGGAGGGCTTTTGTGATGGCAATCCAGGAATAGGACATTGCCACTAGAAATTACAGAAGGGTTATCCGTATAGAACCTAGATTTAGCCATCAATAGAAATGCAAGCAGATGATAGAAACTTTGTAGCATATTACTGTAAAGGGCAGCTAGGTGGTGCAGTGGATAGAGCACTGGAATCAGGAAGACATCCTCATGAGTTCAAATCAGGCCTCAGTTACTTACTAACTGTGTCTTCTTGGGCAAGTCACTTAACCGTGTTTGCCTCAGTTCCTTATCTGTAAAGTGAGCTGGAGAAAGAGATGGCCAACCATTCCAGTATCTGCCAAGAAAACCCCAAATGGCATCATGGATTCGGACATCAACAACAAAACAGGTAGTAAAAAAAAATTAGCATCAATTAAAATAGGGGGAATACAGGGTGGTTTTTTTTTAACTCTGATGGGGTCGTTCATGACTCACAGCTTGTCAGAAGATTTCTTAATCTCTGTAAAACCTTAGTTGTTGTATCCCAGCTCTAACCCTAACCTTAAATTAACTACTGCTCCTACTTCTTTCCTGCATTTTCCATTCACTTCCAGTGTGGTGCATCTATGAGGCTCTAAGGAGGAGGAAGAAGAAGATCTCTAGCAACTCAGTCACCCGAAATCCTAGGCCCCTATTTGATTTACTTCTATATTCTCTCTGTACCAGTTCTCACCTGTTCTGGTGGTACTTCTGTTAGGTAGAACCTAGCCCCTATTAGCATCTGCCCTCCTTCTTCCCACCCATAGGAGATGCTCCCACTCCTGCCAAGGGCTCTAGTTGATTGGAGTCAACTAAGAAAAAATCATGTATGTACATATGTATGTATGTATGAGTATAGAGGGTGTCCCTAAAGTCTGGACACATAGGAAATCTCATTAACATCTCATTAACTGTTTCTCCAAAGACTCCGTGTTGTTCAGCAACTTCTTTTTCTGGGGTTTGCTAAAGGAGAATGTGTATTCAATGAAAATCACAGATTAAACACACTTGATTGAACGCATAAAGAGTGAATGTGCTAAAATTGACAGCAATGTGCAGTTATTGCATCGAGTTCACATGTAACTTGCAAACTCGCATCAACCTTTGCATCACAAGTGATGGAAATCATATTGAAGATGTTATTTGTTAATATTCCAATTAAATAAAATGTTGTTGAAAATTTCTTTCATTTCATTTCTTGAAAATATGCATTTTTGCCTATATGTTCAGACTTTAGGAACACCCTGTATATGTATGTATACCCGTACATACATACATACATTCCTTTTTGACTGCTGTCCTCACTTTTAATTTCTATGATTCAGCCCAGTGTGGTCCTAGGATTGATTGGAACAAGAAGGAAAAAATTAAAAAATTAAGTTTTCAAACGATGTGTCTCTAGTCACTATTTCTCAAGCTCCAATTTGGGTCAATTATAGCAAAATGCAGGGGTCGTGGGGCAGTGCTCAGTTGGAAGGGTGCTTTTGTAGCCAAAAAGATGAATTGTTCTGTATCTAAAGGGAAGGAGAAAGGTTTGATGCAAGGGATTTCTTTACAAAATTTGTATTTTTGAAGTCAAATGCATTTGTTAATTAAAATTAAGTTTAGTTAAACTATGTTTGAAATTTATTTTTTTGATTAACAATGATAAAGTCCTTTATTATTGTGCATTTAATAAACGTTCACCTTAAAAAATTCACCCCTAATTTGTTTTGGTTGATTCTGTATATTTTCTGCATGGGTTTTATTTTTCTTCATTTGTTTTTTCAACTGGGGGTGAATGGGAGGGAGAAAAAAATAAATTCTTGTTAATTGAAAAAATTAAAAAAAATTAAAGATAAATTTCCTAGTTACTTTATTGAAATATGTCTGTTGGATACAAAGCAAGAATTACATATCAAAGGCACACTTTTTCTTAAATGAATTGATGATGCATTCACATATTACCAATAGAGACCTCTAAGTATCCTTCAGAACTTAACAAATAAATTTTACTAGAACCAGAGCATTTTTATAGATCAAGCTGTTACCCACAATCCCTCAGAAATGATACTGATTCATCAAAATTTAAGAACAGTGTTGCCATACCAAATTTTCACAACCTCTAAGCTATGTCAAACGAAAAGACTTCAAAATTTAGAATTGGGGGGAGAAACACAGTAGAAGAGTCCACACCATCTCCATCATCCTGTCTGCCCCTAGACTCCTGTTGAAGATATTTCCAGTAAACCTACATAGGATAAGCATACATCCCAACGTTCTTAAAAAATTATGAAAAGCTTTAGTACCTATCTGCAGAGTATTAAATACAAAAGACTAGGAACAGGGTATTGACTTGTCCCAGGACCACTTCTGTCTAAACTCCATGAAAAAAAGGAAAGATAGGAATGAAACAACCATAATTAAATTAATTTTTTTACTGATCTCTGGAATTTGGAAAGTCTTCCCTTGTATCAAATAATGATGTATAGTATAGTCAAAGAAAACAAACATACTTTGGCTGTGTATGAAAATTTATGTCAATAGTGTCCCTTGAGTCTACCATTTCTCTCAAGAGGTTGGAAGTATGATTCATTCATACTTATTTGGAAAAAAAATTAAATTTTATTTGAATTTGCATCATTCAT
The DNA here is from genome assembly GCA_028646595.1 of Phalanger gymnotis. Classification (NCBI taxonomy): domain Eukaryota; kingdom Metazoa; phylum Chordata; class Mammalia; order Diprotodontia; family Phalangeridae; genus Phalanger; species Phalanger gymnotis. The sequence continues at coordinate 184,903,899 of CM053623.1, read as the reverse complement.
CTATTTCTGTCTCCTTGTCCCTGTCTCTCTCTGTCTCTGTCTCCCTTTGTCTCTGTCTCTCTCTGTCTCTGTATCTGTATCTCTGTCTCTGTCTCTCTCTCTCTTTCTCTCTAGCTTGCCTCCTTCTTCCCGCACCTCCACCCAGATATAAACTTCTTTGTGACAAAGAAGTATAGTTAAGCAAAAGCAATGACTATAGTGACTGGGGGCAGCTAGGTGAAGTGGATAGGGTGCTGGCCCTCAAGTCAGGAGGACCTCGGTTCAAATCTGACCTCAGACTAGCTGTGTGATCCTGGGCAAGTCATTTAACTCTGTTCCTCAGTTTCCTCATCTGTAAAATGAAATGGCAAACCACTCCAGTATCTCAGCCAAGAAAACCCTAAATGGAATCATGAAGAGTTGGGCATGACTGAAATGACTTAATAACAACATGGTGACTGGGTCCTACCCTTATTGTTCCCTGCCTCTTAATTGAGAGGAGGGAGGACACACTTATTTTGATAAGAAATAATATATCTTTGGGATTTTTGCGGAACTGAAAACAATTGTGCTCTGTTTGAATTTGGTAAAGCAGGTGTTCAGGTAGTTAAGACATTTTATGCTTTAAATAAGAACATTTAATACAGAAAGTGTACTCTTTCAATAAAGACAGAAATTTGTGCTGATGTTAAGGGATGTTAAATGTTCATAATAAATTAAAGACCCAAAACAAAAACACATGTTGCAAGAATTCCTAAAATGAGCTCACCAAATAAAAGAGCTTTTAAAAGGCGTTTTGGCCATCTAAAGGAAATAGCTAAGTGGAGAAAAGGAACCTTTACAACTCACTCTGCCCCTAAGTTTCCACAGAACCCCAGTGCACGTTATGGATTCACTTTCATTTCCTGGTTTTCTTTTATTTAGTATAAGCACTTTATGCAGGAGTTTTCAGCTCTAGTTTTATAAAACATCAAGGTAACATTCAATGACTCTTAAGGGAAATCATATAGTTGAGAGACTGCATAGTGTGGTAGATGAAATTCTTGACTTGGAGCTTGGAGTTTGGGGTTTGACTTTTACCTTGGACGTTTGCTGCCTGTATAAAGGGGGTTATGTGTGTGGAAAGACCTCATGTCCCCACAATTCTTTGGGCCAAGGGAGTCTTATTATTGGAGAAAATTCCCTTTGGACTACATTTCTCAGAAGCCTGTGTTTGGGTTCTATGGCATGGTCACATCACTTGGAAGGATCTCTGGGTAGTCTTTTCAGAATGCATAGTTTAAAAAAAGAGGTCTCACAGTGAGTGAAAAAATTCAGGGGTTGAAATAACTGAGAGGCTTGGACATAGCTTAGGGGGAGATAGGATAGATGTGAGGAAATGGAGCCTATTTCTTGATCATGCTGAAAGTATGTGGGAAGTTGTAGAAATAGAATGATGACAGGAAGCAGAGCTGTGAAGATGGCAGAAAAAGAGAGAGATGGGGGCAAGAGGTTTTCCTTCTAATTCTTTAGAGAAACCACAAACACTCCCAAGACATCTTTTCAACTCCCAAGGGAACTTTATCTAAGTACTTAGAATGATGTTAAAGTGAGCACACATAGAGAAACAGTGCTGCTTAGTTACTATGCTTAAAAGCCATTTCTCCAAAGGCTACCAGTGCAGTGAGTGAGAAGAAGACCTAATTAAAAGAACCCCACTGGAGTTTTTAGTTCTTGGCAGGGTGATGGTGGCAGCTATTTGGGAATGGCCAGTGAATGGAGTAGTGTTTGACTGAATTCCTTATTACCTTGACATTCTGTTTTAATTAGTCATCTTTCCTTTGAATTCACGTTTTACCTGATGTGGCCTGGTTTAGACTGGTGGGGGTCGAGAGCCATGAATTTGAACTGATAAGGATCCATCCAATCAGTACTATGAAGTGGGGTATAGTTGAGAGGAGGGCCACATCAAAGGGTTACTGAACTACAATTTTGGTCATTGGCAACTTATTTAACCACACGAAAGACTCAGTTTTCTCATCTGTAAAATGGGGATGATAACACTAATTAAAACTAATTATAATTTTATATTATTGCTTATTATAACAGAGTTCTTATGAAGAATGACTTTGCAAGCCTTGATATTCTGTGAGGTATCATTCTAAAAAACATGGCTCTTTCACTTTCAATCAAAAAAATGTAATTCTCCTTTTTTCTTAAAAGTAAATACATTAGTAGGACAGAGTTCTGCTTTGCAATGAGACAATGAATGGTAGAGTGCCAATTCTAAGGAGATTGGGAATCACTGCTCTAGAGAATTCTGCCTAAGTTAACAAAACTAAATATAGCTGTTGCCATCTGAATGTTGTCAATAATAATTAAAGAATCACTCTATTAGTCACAATTCACTGAAGTCACATCCAAACCAGACCTTATGCCATTGGTTTTTTTAAAGCCCTCCAAATGATTGTTTATCACACTCAAACAAAGGAGGGGAATTAAATAAGGTCCCTGCCTAGCTGACTCACAATATAAATGAGAGAGATGAACTGAATAAAGACACTGAGCAAGAACAAGAAAGACTCTTGGGGAGATGGACGATGGCAAACAATTAGTCTCTGAATCATTTTGCTGCCAGAGTTGGTGTTGGTTTGTTGAATGAATAAAAGAGTGAATGAATAAATAGACCCCTGTGTGGAGAAAAATGGGATTCTCAGAAACTGAAGAAGAGTTTTTTCTGGGTATTTAGAATGATGTAAAAGCAAAAAAGAGGAAAAGATTGGCTGGAAAAAAATCAATCGTTGTTGACAGGAGCATTAGTGGTTAAAGACCTTATTACTTCCTGCTTGGAGTATTTCAATACCCTCCTTAAATAATCCCTTGGACTCTAGCCTCCTTACTTTCATCCTGGGTATCATTACCGGATTAATTTTCCTAAACTTCACTAATTTTTATAATAACACTAACTCTCTAGCTTGGTAAACCTTTAATGGTTTGTTGTTGCCTACAGGACAAGGTCCAAACTCCTTAGCTTGGCTGTCAATAATTCAGGCCTACTTTACCTTTCCAGCCTCATATCTCACTACTTCCCTATATAAACCCTACCTTGTATCCAAACTAGTATCTTGCCCTGAAGAGAATCAATGCTTTTTCTCTCTCTGTACATTGTTTGTGCTGAGTGTAGTGTAGTAAAAAGAAAATATGAGGCAGAGTCCAAAGACCTGGGTTCTAATTCTAGGTTTGTTACTGTCTAGTTGCATGTTATTCTTCTTTGCAACTTAGGTTCCTTCCCTACAAATCGAGGGTTTGGTATTAGATCAGTGGTTCTTAACCTAGGCTTCAGGGAGTCCATAAACTTGGATGGGAAAAAAAATTACATCTTTTTTCAATGTAGTTGGTTTTCTTTGTAATCCTAAGTATTGTGAAATAGATGATTAATTACTGATTGATTAATTAAGAGTTTTTTTAGTTAATCACAGAAACTATGGATCAGATGTGGATTTAATTATGTAGGCTTCAGCAGTCGGGTTTGTAAGAGCTTAGGTACCCAAATCTTAAGGGCTACAATCTGGTCCTGTCTCTTGAGGGAAATAAAGAAGATGAGTCATAGGTAAAGTCAACCTGATCAGGACATGTTTTGCCCGGTGCTGGGTTTCCCTGGTGTTAAGTGATGTCTATCACAGGACTTTCCAGATGGTGTTACTCAACTCTGTCCTTTCCCCATTTCTATGGATTCTGGAGATCCCCTCTTGCCAGTCAGTGTCATGTATAGTTCGCCCTTCACCATTCTTACAGATCAATCACAGTCTTTATTTAGTTTGTGTTACTGGACCTTATGTAAATACCAAACTATATAAGAAGCTGCTCTGATTGTAAGGTGTGTCTCTGGTCACTGAAGGGGCCATTGACTTCTATTATTGGTGACTGCTAGACTTGCTAATGAATAGATTATACTTGGAACTTTGTGCCTCAGTTTCTCTTCATGACAGTATCTTATTTTATGCATTTAAAAACATTCTGAGGAGAAAGCAATAGGCTTCACCAGACTGCCACAGGTATTCATGATGTACAGAAAGGTTAAAAACTCTTGGATTATTTTTATTTTAAAGCATGATGTAATGGAAGGACACTTGTAGTCAAGTTACCTGGGGACCAGTCTGGGTTCCATTGCTTATTAATTGTATGATCAAGAGCAAGTCACTTGAACTGCCCACAACTGTTTCCTCATTTGTGAAAAACAAAGGAGGGGGTAGAGAGGGACTAATAAATAATTGTGCTACCTAGCTCACAGAGTAAACATCAAAACACTATAAAAATATTTGCTATCACAAAATCTTCTGAATAAATTCATATTAGAGATTTTAAAAATTTGTTTCTTAAATTTCGTCTGTTGTGGTAGTATAGCATCCTCTCAATAAACATTGGTTGGGTGCTTAAAGATCTCTGTATTTGGATCTAGATTCAAATAAAAGCTCTCCTTTTTGCTACCCTTGTGCCCTTGGGTAAATCCCTCAGTTTCTTAGAATCTCAGCTTTATTCATTTGTCAACTAGTAATAATCATACTTATGTGGTTGAGTGGGGTTTTTGAAGATAAAAATGTGATAAGATATATAAAGTGTTTTTTTAAAAAGCATAAAATCACCATATACATGTCAGAGAAGAGGTTTCTGAGAATAATAAGAGTTAGTGTTATGTGCTAGCATTCTGTAGTGGTTTGAGATTGGTGAAGTGCTTTACAATGTGTTATCTCATTTGAGATATTGGTGGTCCTTAGAAGGATGGACTCCTGGAGTCCTGCCTGTGACTCAAAATGATTGTGTGACCTTGGATAAGTTACTTAACCTCTCACTGCCTCAGGACACTCTCCAAGGCTGTAAGCTGCAGAATAATTGCAGAGCTGCTTCGGGTAAGGGAGTTTACTCTTTAGGGGGCTCCCTTTCCCACTGAAATCAAATAACAAAAATTTAAAACGCAGTTATTATTTTGATTGTGGTAGAAATTTAATAACCAAAACTTTTTTTCCTAGGAAATGTCATTTACAAGAGGATTTCATCATTCCTTATCAGCACTCACTTCTCTACTTCAATTTGAATGAAATAAGAAGAGACTGGGGTGTTTGGTAGTGCCATTGGGCTTTCCTGACTCTCAGTGTTATGGTTCACATTTATCTCCACCAGAAGTCTAGAATGTGGGATGCTGTGTGATCAGTTGTTATAAAACGGGAAATTCACCCTTTCCAGGGATGTAACAGGTCAATTTCTCTGTGTTTCTAACAACACTGATGTGTGCCCTCCAACGTTGTGCTTGCTGTTTTATGTCCAAACGACAGTGGGATGGAGAAGGCCAGTTGGAAGGGTGATGTGGTTGAGCTGTGTTCATTCTATGTACTCCACAATATCAGTAGAATATAAGCTCCTTAAGGACCCTAGAGGTTTCATTTCTGTCTTGGTAATCCAAAGGTCTAGTATAATTGTTGGGACATAGTTGTTCCTTTTTTTTTTTTTTTGAGGAGGGAAGGCAGGGCAATTGGGGTTAAATGACTTGCCCAATGTCACACAGCTAGTAAAGTGTGTCAAGTGTCTGAGGCCAGATTTGAACTCAGGTCCTCCTGACTCCAGGGCCGGTGCTCTACTCACTGTGCCACCTAGCTGCCCCTACATAGTTGTTTCTTGTTTGTTTGTTTGTTTGCTTGTTTTTATTTTTGATCTTGGTCTCCCTATCTAGCCCAGGCTGAAAACGAGGTGATGCTACCACTGACTGGCATAGGAACAGATACATGCTCTGCTTCCATTCCTCCTTAGACAGCCTCCTCTCCTCCTTTCCTGGGGCTTATGCTATTAGTCTGGACTTCATAGGATGTCTGATTGGCTTTAGCCCACTGCAGCTCAGAATTTTTGAGCTCATGGGATCCATACACCTTAACCTCCCCACCCACAGGAATTATAGACATGCATGCCTACCCACAAATGGCAGGAGTAGTTTCTCAATAAATACTTTGTTAATTTAACTGACATCCCATGGTACAGTTGAAAGAGGGATGGCTTTAAGACCAGAGGCCCTGGGTTTGAATCTTAGGTCTCCCATTTTTTACCTGGATGGCCTTGGCAAGTCATTTAACTTCCCTAAGCCTCTGTTTTCTCACCTGTAAGATGAGGATGTTGGACTAAGTCAGAGGTGCCAAACAAATGCATGGCCCATGATGTGGTCCAAACAGATTAAAAGGTGATTGGAAAATCTTGAACAAAATAAATAAAAATACAGTAGAATATAGATAATGTGAACACGTGGTTTTCTTAGTCAATATGCAGTCAGTAGGGCTCCTTATGCATGTTTAATGGTCCTTCTTTCTATCTGAATTTGACCTTCATTACTGAATTAGATGATCTCTGAGATTACTTCTAGTCCTAAATCTATAATTCCTCTACACAAAAAGGATCATACATACTACTTAGAATCATGTATTATAGTGGTCTCCAAGGAGATGAAAATGACACTCCTTTTTACCCCACTTTAATTCAACTAACACTTGTCACCTAAGAAGGCCTGGGTTCAAGTTCTGAAGGAGAGCTGTTACTATTCTCTCTCTTGAATTCAGGAGAAGGGAAAGGAACAAGCATTAATTAAACATCTACCACATGCTATGCTCTGTGCTAAGTGCCTTACAAATATTATTACTTTATAGTACTGTTGAAAACATACTGGCCCCCAAAATCAAAATCAAAGAGCCTGGGTTTAAGTCTTGCCTCTGACATTTGCTACCTGGGTAACCATGGGTGAGTCATTTAATGTCTCAATGTTTTGGGGTAACTTTTTTAAGATAGAGAGAAGTTACAGAGAAGTTTCAGATCTGCATTAGTAAAAAAGTTTTGATAGTAGGAATTCCCTTCAGAAGTGAAATCAGAGATCTTGACTAAAAACAAAAGTATACAAAGACAAAAATGTTCTGGGTACAAGGCATACAAAGACAAAGAAGAATCACTATCCCCAAAGGCCATTAAGGGCTAATGGAAGGGTAACAAAGACATCCAAACATCTCCACAGATGATAGGATCTTCTATCCAGGCCTGGAATAGCCTTCAGAGATCATCAAGTCCAACCCTTTTATTTTGTGGACAAGACAACTGAAGCCCATGTAAGTGTTTTGACCAAGATCACAGAATTAGTTTTGGAGATGGGATTTGAACCCAGGTTTTTTGACTCCAGAGTCCAGGTTCATTTCTCTATACCATTAAAACATCATTTTGGAACTCAATTTGTATTTCCTTTTTTTAAAACAAGGGATGGTGGAAGTGGGAAAGAGAGATATGCTTGTTAATTGAAACAACAACAACAACACAAACCCTAATATAATTAATTACACATGCTATAGAGAGCCAGTAGGCACTTTGGTACACTGCAAAAAGCACTGGAGTACAAATCTGAACTCTAGTACTTATTACGTTACCTTTGGACTCAACATGGGTCTCAATTTCCTTAATTGTAAAATGAAGGTGTTTGACTTGGTGACCTCAAAGTTCTCTTCTAGCCCTAAATCTAAATCTATCTTTCCAACCCACCACCTCCAGAAAGAATATATGGACATGGTAGTTAGTGATGCAGGAGAGAGTGGTGACTCATTTCCCCTGTAAGTACACAAATGAAGTCCTTAGATAGTTAGACATTTGCTTTCAATCTTACTTATCTTTGATTAACTTTCTGAATTTTCTTGCCAGATCTGTCCCTTTGTGTCCATCTATTTCTTTCTCTCTCCCTTCAAGAATTCAATTCCACCTTTGTTAGCTCCTTGTCTCTGTAGAGGCACCACCCACGACTGGGTTTCACTGGGAAGTCACTGAGGATGAGGAAATCTCTGCAGCTACACTTGGCAAGATACAAGATTTTCCATTCCTTTTAAAACTGATGAAAAGGACTCATTTGTAGGGCATTCCATAGTCACTCCTCTATTTGTTTCTTGGAGTCAAGGGCTGTTTGGTGCCTTTCATCTCTAGCCTCTCCCCAGCTTTGCAGCCTGATATTATCTGACACTGAATTCAACATCTCTTTTCAGTTCTGGGGAGGCTGCTGAATATATGGACAAAGTACACAATTAGTCACTCTAGCAGCTGTTGGGTTTTTTTACCCAGAGTGGAAAATGCTGATCAAGAAAGGCTTAAGTCTCACTTCTTTACTCATACTAAGCAATATGGGGGGGAGAGTCAGCTGACTCTTGGCTTACTCCAACTAGAGATATGGAAAGTGATTCACCAAAAGTAAACAGAGTTATCAGGAACATTTTTTGTGATTGGAATGTCTTGTCCTGGTTGTTAGGCAAAGGGGTCTTGAAAGGGGAAAATAGAGGCTTTGTTTCATTTAAAGGAACTTAAATTTGTCTTGAAGAGGAAAAAAAAAATGTTTTGTCCCAGATCTGCAATTTCAAAGGGATAGGGAATTGGGCATAGAAACTTCTTCCACTGACATAGATGGGCAGCTCTTGTGGGACTTACAGGGTTAGAGAATTGCCCGGGGACACTAACAGACTGTGACCTACCCAGGTGGCTTAATAAATGCTTACTGATTGACTTATTCACATCTTTGGATAAAAGCTGAGTGACCATCCGCCGGGATGCCATGTCAGGAATGCTTGCTCCTGTAAAGGTTGGACTTGATGGCTTCTGAGGGTCCCTCCCACCCGAGAATCAGTGATTTAGTGAGAGATTGAACCTGGGAATAATACTCATGGAACCTCTATCTTTTCTATTTTTCCAGAATGACTTTTAACCCTGCACAGGGTAGAAGGGAGTGGGTGCTCATAAAGTCATGGAGCTGTGCCCAGAGTATGTTGAGTTAGCTTTAGGGAAAGAATAAGTGGGGATAGGAAGAAAAACAATCACTTTGCCTTTTCATGGGCATCATACACATATATAAGCCACCAAATTTGGGTATTGTTTAATTTGGAGGTTACTCAATAGAAGGTGCCTTTGTCTTCATGGGCATAATAATACAGATACATAAGGGCACTGAATATAGGTGTTGTCTAATTTGGAGGCTACTCAATAGAGGGTGTGATGTGGGCTGTGCTGGGAGCAAAAGTGTGACTGTTGAGATAGTAAACCATTTGGTCCTTTTGCCACATGGGGAATGGCCATGCAGGGGTTCTTTATGTGTATCACAGACCCCCTGCGCAGTTGGTGAAGATGATGGCCCCCTTCTCAGAATCATGTTTTTAAATACATAGAATAAAATATATAGGATTGTAAAGGAGATAAATTATGCTGGAATACAGCTATTAAAATAAAAGCAAAACAAAAAATGAAATTCCCAGATTTCAAGTTAGGAAGCTCTGCTCTAAAGTAAGAATCATTACTACTATTATAGCATCAATGGGTATATTGGTATTATTTTTTAAAATAATAATGATCATGGAAAGAGCCAGAGGCCTTATTCTCTCAACTATTTGTAATGAGTTGGAATGAGAAGAAAGTAGGTTATAGTTGATTCGCCTACCTACACTTCTAGGCCTCTTCCCGAAATTGAGGTGGGGCAGAGCCCAGAAGTACATTGCTGTGGGTTCATAGTATTTAAAACCTCTGACTTCAACATTTTCCTATTGGAATGATGACTATGGGATGGAGGACGGAAAACAAGCCTTGGTAAGAAGTCAAGATAAGCCAGTGAAGGCAGAGTTCACTGGAAATATAATGGCTGATGTTTATAGTAATCATTTCCATTAAGGTGAACAGGATTTTCATTTCTGTCTTGGAAATACATTTAATTAATGTGATTAGATTAGCCTAACAAAGATGTCCTTCCTCACCCTCTCCTTTCTTTCACTCTAATCTCCTTCCCTCTTATCTCTCTCTGTCTCTCTGCTCTCTTCTTTCTCTTTGTCTCTCACTGTCTCTCTCTTCTCTTTTCCCCCTCTCTGTCTCTTTCTATCCCCTTCTCTACCTTTCTCCTTCTCCCTCCCTCTATTCCCCCTGTTATAAAGTAAAGACTTTGCTCATTTCCTCCCACTGTTTTTCTAACTAAGGAAACTTAGTTTATAGGTTTATAAGATATACAGGTCATAAACTTTTAATGAGTTTAAGAACTTAGTAGCGTGAGAAATATGCTGAAAAAGTGATGAGCTAAGTAATTTTCAAGTTCTGCACACCTGGGCACAGCTGGCATAATTATTTTCATCCTTTGTGGAAAACAAAGGTCTCCACAAATAGGTGAAAGGTTTGTGGCCCTTTGCCCATTATTCAGGGTTTTAGTATGAATGAGGCTCTTAGTGGGCAGAAAATGGGGAATTTTTTTTTTCATTGTAAGTGTATCTACATTCTGTATCCTGAGGCTTTCGGTTACAAAACTGGCAGCTGACAGGTACTTTTATTATCTTTTCTCTCAGAAATTAAACATTTTTCTCCAGTAAAGACAAGGTTAAAAAAAAAAAGCCCCACCAAAACTAATCAGAAAATGAATTCTGTAACACAACAATGCCCTACTTTCCCATTTTCTGCTCATTAAAAATTCAATTCCCGTTAGAGGAACTCAGAAAGTGAAAAGTCTCTCAATCTGTGGACCTATGAAATGAAGTAGTTTCATTTAGGAAAAAAGAAAAAGGTCAGAGGCACAGCAATAAGTGTTTGATTGGCAAAATATTCCATCAAGGTATAAAAGGAGATGATTTCTTAGCTAAAGAGGTAGTTAGGGTTTCATGAACTCCTTCCATCAAGCCTAGTAGGAATATTTCATTATTGTATTTTTCCAGCAAAACACAGCTGTAGAGTTGGGAAACTGGTGTTTGACCTTGCCTAGGATTCTTACTAGCTGTGGGATCCTGGGTGAGTCACTCAAATTCAGGACCTCAACTTGCTCATCTGTGAGCTGGGAATAATACCACTTCTACCATCAATGTCACAGAGTTATTATAAGAATCTAGTTCCTTCCCTCTGCGATTACTTCCCATTTACTTGGTGTGTATCTGGTCTTCATGTTGTCTCCTCTGTTAGACTGCGAGCTCACTGAGGTCAGAGACCGTGTTTTCACCCTTCTTTCTATCCCCTGCACCTGGCACAATTACTGGCACATCATAAACGCTTCATCGAATTCTTATTGTTGAATTTTGAGAACTTTAAAAATGTTTATTTAATTAATTAACTAAATTAAAAATAAATTAAATTAAAAATAAATTAATTAAAAATGTTTATTTAAAAAAATCTTTGAATGTGTGTTGTTAAGCAAAATTGTCTCTTTAGTATGGCTTTTGTTCCTTTTGAGTGGAAGTACTTTCAGCTGTTAAGTGCTAAGCCCCAGGCCCAAAGCCCTATCAGGTGTGAAATCTGTGTGGGTGTAGATTAATGACTTAAGAGGGGCCAACTCGGGAACCAATGGTCTCTGGTCATTGAGGCAGGGCTTGAGAATGTGAGAGGCTCGGCTTCGAAGAAAGGTGAGCCAAGAGACAGTTTCAGTGGAAGCGGAAGCTGGAAGCTGAAGAAGCCAGAAGCTGTGGAAGCCAGAAGCTTCGGAAGCCAAAAGCTGCAGAGGCAGGAAGCTGCGGAGGCAGGAAGCTGCGGAGGCAGGAAGCTGCGGAAGCAGGGCTTACCCGTGTGTAGACCCAGGAGTGCGAGCAGGAATGTGAGGCCAGTAAAAATGATTTGGCTAAATACTATCTTGTTTTCCTGTGGCCTCCTAGTTACTCTTGTGAGGTGGGCTTTCTGGGCCTGGAGTCTTTTTGTCAAGATGTCGGAATGGGCAGGCTGGTTCACGGTTCTGCTGCGGTGGGGCCTAAATAAATTTCTTGTTTTCTCCTTAGAGAACCTCTCATACCTTGTGATTTCAAACCATTCAAACATATACATGATTATATTTGAGATTATAAATTCGGCCTTCCTACTACAGAATGTTATAGTGGTTTTCTTATTATCTTGTTACAGATATCGGAATTCTCATCAAATTATACATTTAAAGCTAGAAGGGATCTTAGAAGTCATTCAATTCTTATAACAACCCTGGAAGATATACATTATGATTATGCCCATTTTACATGAGAAAATGGAAGCCCAAAGTAGTTAGATGACTCAATCAAGGTCATATTGCTAGGAAGCATCTTAGGCAGGATTTGAACTTGGATTTTCATGACTGCAGGTGCCATGCCTTATCCAGGCTACCATGCCATTGCAGAGGGTATGCCCCTAAATCTAAATGTACCCAGTGACATTTTCATTTTCTCTACAATTCTTAGACCTCAGGATGGAGTCTTAGTAGTCACAATTTCTATTAATTGCTCTAGATTTTACCTCTTCACCTTTTAGACTATAGGCTGTATAGGAACTAGAACCGTTACTCCTTCTCTGCTCATTGTTAGGTTGGGATAAACCCAATCTCAGAGACATTAGGGCCCTTCAACTTCCAAAGGGTTAAAGGTCAACTCCTACCTTCTGGCTTCAGCTCTAGGACCAGCTCCTATGTGAGGAGTCTTGTCCTGATTCCTCCAATGGCTAATACCCTTTCCTCTGGAAATTACTCTGTGGATACTTTGTATATATTTGGTGTGTTCAAATGGATAGCTTCCTGAGATATTTGATCCTCCTGAGTTGCCATGTTGTATTGGATGGAAACATGGCCTTGTTTGTAAGAACACCTGGGTTCAAGTCTTGTCTCTGAGACATACTGACCATGCCTTCTTTCATTTTGCTTGTCTTTCCTGGCTTGGCCTGTTACATATATACCCATGCACATATGTGTACAGTATATACATCTATATTTAATCTATTGCTATATCTATCATAGATAGATGATAGATAGATGACAGACAATAGATATATAGTAGATGATGGATGATAGGTAGATAGATGATAGATATATGGGTGATAGATAGATGATAGGAGTGATGATAGGATAGATAGGTCAACAGATAGAACAATAGATAGATAGATCAATAGGTAGATAGATGATAGATAGATACAGATAGGTGGATAGATATAGATAGATGGATGGACAGATATATAGATATAGATAGGTAGATGCATTAGATAGATGGATATAGATAGATCAATAGATAAATATTACTGATGAGTGATAGATAGATAGATAGACAGATAGATAGGTAGATGGATAGTATGACTTAGTGGAAAGCATGCTGGATTGGAGTCAAGAGTAACCTTGGGTTCAAGTCCTGTCTCTGATACTTAACTATTGTGTAACAATGGATTAGGTAACTGAACCTCTGTTTTCTCACCTATAAGATGGGTATAATATGTACTACCTACCTCCAAAGACCATTGAGCTTTGTGTATAAATCACTATGCAATAATAGTAATAATTAGCATTTGCTTTAAGTTTGGAAAGCATTTTACATATATTTCCTTATTTGATCCTCAAAAACCACCCTATGAGGTAGGTGCTGTTATTACGTCCATTTTATAGACAAAGAAAAGGAGGCTTAGAGAGGTGTATCAACAATCCAGCTAGCAGCTGCTGTGGGGGTGTAAAATCAACACCAACCAGGACACAGAACGCTGCAAAAGCCCAGGTCCTTTTGATCTGCTTTACTGAGGAAAGAAATGTTAAGGAGCTAACAATCTTACTTTAATCCAGCATATAAATATCATTTAGGGGAAAAAACCAGCACCCTGAATTACAGACCAAATACACTTTCTAGTTATCAACATCTGAGTGTTCAGCCGGGGAGCTCATTACAATGGCTGGCCAGGAGTCACATGCCACTCCTGCTGTGGCTCAGAGCTTCTGAGAGAGAACTCCAACCTCTGTGCTTAAATATCCTGTTCGGGGCCCTGAGGGCCCTGACCTCACCCACGCTGGGTGTGGAAAAGTTCCCCACTCTCAGTATCACATAAGATACCAATCAATGACTCCCAATTGTCTCAGTGCTGAGAAATACAAAAACATCCCACTTTATCTTCCCCATTCGAACAAAGGCCAGAATCATTAAAGGTCAATAGCAAAAAGTCCCACCTTAATTACTATTACAAGAGGTAAGCGACTTTCCTGGGGTCTAGGAAATGTCTGAATCAGGATTTGAATTTTGGTCTTCCTGACTCCAAATCCTCTCTTCTATCTAGTACTTTAAAGTTAGATAAATGATTATTTCTAGATGCACCAAGGTTTTTGGAGTTTAGAAAGGGAGGTAGAAGCCTCAAGAGAAAGAAAAAGGGAATTTCTGAGGCTTGGAGTGGTGTTCTACTTTGAATAGGGTCATAGGCCTTGAACCGAAAGAAACCTCAGAGGCCATTCAGCCCATTTCCCTAAATAGGGAAAATGAAGCCCAGGATGGTTTGATGGTTCAGTGACTTGTCCAAGGTCATAAGGTCATAAGCATGAGAGACAAGATTTGAACCCAGGTCCTCTGACTGAGAGTCATTGCTTTTTCTACTCTATCACCATGTTGTCTCCTTCCCTGGAGCTTGGAAGATTGTGTCTCCTCCTACTGGAATGGTTATTTGACATAGGAAGCCTCTTTTTCTGTTTTTAGCGGCAGCACAGCTGAGGTTAGATAGTTTTTATTCATTTAGAACCCCATCCTGCTCCATACGGTCAAGGGTCTGGATGTTACCCTATGATTCGTCAGTGGAATTACTTTTCAGAGTCCTATGGCCCATTCATAAGTTATGGTCCCACACGCTGGCAACACATTGAGCCTTAGGACAGGGGCGAAATGCAATATTTAGAAATCAAGGCCACTTGAAGGGAGACTCGTGCTCTAGTTCAAGAGAAAGTGAGTGCATTTCATCAGCAATGTTGCAGACATCCTAACACGACTGAGCTTCATCAGCAGAAAAGGTGGGAAATGAAACCTGGAGAGACTGCTATTGATATGGTTGTATTTCACTGTCAGCATCGAATCCTGTCTTATTGGTTACGTTTTGCTTTTCTCTGTACCAAGTGCAATATTCTTTTCTTTCCTCCGTTTCTTTTCCTTTCTTCTCTTTTCTTTCTCTTCCGTCTTCTTTCTGGCAGGGAAGCAGTGTCAGGGAAGTAGGCTGGTAGGGGTTTAAAACATCGATTATTCCTTTTCTTTTTGTAATAACGTTGGATTAGAGCTTGACATTTGAATGTACCCAAATAAAAGCCACTCCATCACTGGGAGAGTGGTTGGATTATAGCAAAGCTTTCAGCTGCTACAAACCCCAAGCACAGAAGTGGAGGGATTTTCAGGGGCCCAGGGATACACAGTAACCCCTTTAATCCTTTTCTCTATGGCTTAGAGACTCCAATGAAGCTTAATAATTAAAGAGGTGTACAGTCAGAGTGTTTAGAAAGACATGTGAGTGACTTCGTTTCTCTCTGTCTCCCTGTCTGTCTCTGTCTCTCTCTCTGTCTTTGTCTCTGTCTCGGTCTCTCTTTCTCTCTCTCTCTCTCTCTCCCCACAGTGAGCAGAGAGCTGGACTCATAGCTAGGAAGCTCTGGGTTCAAGTTTAATCTCTGACACATACTGAATGGCATGACCTTGGGGAAGTCACTCAGTACTCTAGGAAACTCTAAGACTAAGGAGGGAACTTCCTTGCCAGGTCAGCTGTTGGCACAGTGGTTAGAGCACTGGACTTGGAGTCAGGAACACCAGAACCCGAATTTGGCCTCAGACATTTGCTAGCTGTGTGACTCTAGAAAAGTCACTTTGCCCTGTTTGCCTCAGTTTCCTCATCTGTAAAATGAGCTGGAGAAGGAAATGGCAAACCACTTCAGTATGTCTACCAAAAAGCCTAAATGGTGTCACAAAGAGTTGGGCATGACTGAAATGATTCAACAACAACAAACAACAACAAAATGTTTCCTCATCAGGGAATTAATTTAACCAATGAAAATGACCATTGTGGTTCTGAACTCTATCCCTGGGAGATTCACTTTTACAATAGGAGGAGATGCTTCTTTCCAATTCAGAAATGAACACACATTTCAAACATTAGCGCACATACTCCATGCAGGATTTCGGCATACTCAGCTTTCGGTCTATAGAAAGACTCCAGTCTCTATCTCTATCGCCAGAATGAACTCCTAGTTCATTCAGGGAATTCTACTTGCTTCGTTACCATTTTTTCTCTCTACAATCCATATGACATTTTCCTCTCAGACAGTCCGTGTTTCAGGAGAAATGTAGAGATTTAAAATATAATCTTTAAGCCTGAAATGTAAGGTACTGATCTACTTTTCCCCCAGGAACCCGCATAAGACTATTTGAGTTTCCTGGGAGTACCGGAGAGGGCTTAGCTGAGAATATAAAGAAACCCTGTTATAACTAACTTGAAAGTTAGTTTTATCAGGTTCAGTTTTTGTACTGCAATGTAACTTGGGGTATTGATGATTGTTTGAAAAAAGCACCCCACTGGCTAGGGCCTGGACAGTTTTAGCCTTTTATTTTTTTGATGAGAATCCCAGTCGTGATGAGATTCTTGACATGTACAACCGAATTGTGTTTTACCTCTAAGCCCTTCATTCATTTATTCAGCAAACATTTATTGAGCTACTACTATGTACTGAGTTCTGCGTCAGGTGACAGATGACAGACCAATTTTTCATAAGATATGATTCTAGATCTCATTTAGCTTATAGCCCAGTAGCATTCCAGACTTAGAGTTAGAAAGAACATTAAAGGGCATCTGATCCAAGAAGAAAATGGGGACTGTGAATTCAAGATGATATGAATGAGTCATGCATGTAGCGTGGCATACATACAGTTCATTACAGAAACCTGTTCAGATTGCAGTTGGAGGGCAGCAATTCCTCACATCATCTCTCTTCTCTTCTCATTTCTAGGATGATATGAATCTAAGCCTGCTGTCCCTTCCTCTTCCCCCTACTGGGAAAAGGTGAGGGAAAACCCTTTTAATTCTTAAAAGATTGCTTATCCTTGTATGTTGAAAAGTTTACTTTGCTTTTTTAAGCCAGCAAATGTGATTAAACTGTTGACCAACCACATTAGTAAACTATGTGCAATATTGCTTGGATGCATCATTGAGAGGAGAAATTGGGAAAAGCCAAGACAGGGGAGACGAGACATATTTTAAAATGAAATACTTTGCCAGAGCATAGTTTCTAACTGGAGACTCAGAGTTAACAAAGACGGTCGTTGATTTACTTTTACAACTTCCCAGGGCATAGTGTATATTTATTAGGGTTTCTCTGATTAAATGAATCAGTAACAGAGTTTATGCAGCCAACTAGATGGCACCGAGGCACACATTTTTCACTACTGGGCTTTTTTGAAAAGAAAATCACTTACTTAGAGAGGTAAGGATTGAGGAAGTAGATAGGGGACAAGTTCCCTGACTTATAAAAAGGCATGTATGTGTAGAAGGAATGAGACCTACATTTATCTGCTATTTATCAGTTGGTCGGTCAATAAGCATTTATTAAACACCTACTACATGCCAGGCACTATGCTATGTACTGGGAATACAAAAAAAAGGCAAAAGGCAGTCCTTGCTCTTGAGGAACCCACAGTTACAATTGTAGAAAAAAACCAAACCAGTATGTATAAAAATATTATAAATATTGGTGGGCTGTTGTCCTTCATTCTCAAAATAGACCAAATTGACATCTTTACGTTAGAGTCTAATCCATGCTTGGAATGCTCTACCACGGGTGAGGCACAAAGAGTCCATTTGGGGTGGATTCTCTAAATTTGTTCATCTCATGTTTCTTTTGAGCTACTTCAATTCTCCTTTGTCATGAGCCTGTCCTTCACTCCTTTTGTTAAGCATACAAGCATGTTGACTAGATTAGTTTTGATTATAAAACCTACACCAGCTTCAAGGTTCTCCTCTTCACTGTGGCCACTCCAGAAAAATGTGTATCCATCTTCAACTTTAGTAAGCTGGTCTTCATTTGCCAGCCTTGTTTCAGTCAGGACTGCTATTTGGGTGTGATACTTGTTCTCTTACAACAAGAACTTTTCATCTTTCAGGTCTACTGGATTTAGTGTTTGTGTGTCACATTCAATGTACCAATGGTGAGTGGAATTGTCTTGCAGACATTTTTGTACATTTTTTTTTGTGTTTCAAACTCATAGTGGGACCCCCATCTGCCCTGGCAATCAGACCGGGGTTGGGTAAGCAGACAATTTTTGGGGTACCTTTTTTAGCCCCTTCCTCACACCAGGAGGTGAGCAGTGCAATCCTTAAAAGGTTGCTCAGACACCCAGGGTCTCAGACACCATTCCCTGCCAAATCCCACAGCTACGTCTGATGAGAAGAGGACCCTATGGCCTGGGCAGCCTGTGTGCAAGGTTGTGACTACAGCTCCCAGTGTATCTGCACCTGTTGCTTCATCGCTTGCCCATCACTACTGGACTTTGAGATAGGTAAAAATAGTATGGGTGATGCCTTTTGATTCAAGAATAAATTGGATTTCAATGAGGCAGAGTTGCTTGAAGTCATCTGCCTCACTCTCTCTTCCAGAGTCATCATAGCCCAGTGGCAGGACAGTCAAGATGACTGATAATGGCTTGAGATGCAGTGGATGACCTTGGTGCCTTTGATGTCTGACCAAACTCTAAGCACTCCGCAGTACCTGCTTCAGCTACCTTCATGGTTGTTGGAACAAATTGTTCTCATCTGTTCATTCTACCAGGCCAAATCTTCACATACTTGGGGTAGGCAACCCTCTAATTCACTGACAGGTTTGAGAGCTTTTGGTTCCTCTCAACCTGGTTTAGTCTGTCTACCGAAATGGCTTACCAGGGTGTGGTTGCTGTGCATGCTACGACTTGGAGCCACAGGTGAGAGGTGGATCAGGTGGCAACCAAAGGTGGAAAGCAGCTCTGAAAAGGACTTGGCAGCCCTCACACCAGAGGTACTAGTTCTCCCTGAATACACTCTACTTCCCAGGATAAATAAATAATTATTAAAAGAAGGAAGGCAGTAGAATCGAGGGGTTGGGAAAGGCTTCCTGTAGAAGGTGGCATTTTATTTAGGATTTAAAGGAAGCCAGGGAAGTCAGTAGGTAGAAATGAGAAGGGAGAACATTCCAGGTATGGGGACAGCCAAAGAAAATGCCTGGAGCTGAGAGATGGAGCAAAATGTTTGGAAAATAGAAAGGAAGCCAGTGTCACTGGCTCAATGAGTACATGTCTAGGCACAAGGGGGAAAGACTGGAAAAGGAGGAGGAAGCTGAGTCATAAAGGACCCTGAATGCCAAACAGAGGGTTTTTTTTGATCTTGGAGGTAATAGGGAACCACTGAAGTATATTGAGTAGGGGGGATGACATGGTTAGACCTGTACTTTAGGAAAATCATTTTGGTAGCCAAATGGGGAATGGATAAGAGTGGGGGGAGATTTGTGGCAGGCAGAGACCAGTCAGCCATTGCAATCGCCAAGGGTGAGGTGATGAAGACCTGCACTAGAGTGGGGGCCATGTCAGAAGAGAGAAGGGGTGTATTTGAGAGAAGTCAAAAAGGTGAAATTAAGAGACCTTGGCAGTATATTGGAGAGGGTGGATGAGAGAGACAGGGAGGAGCCAAAGATGACACCTAGACTATGAGCATGGGGGACTGGGATAATGGTGGTGGCCCATAGAGTAATAGGGAAGTTAGGAGCAAGGGGCAGGGAAGGCTTTGAATGAATTTAATTTTTGGACACGTTGAGTTTAAGATATCTACTGGACATCCAGTTTGAGATATACTTGGTTCAGAGGACAGCAATATTGCTGTGATAATGGTTTTAGAGAAAGTATCATGGAAGAGGTAGCATCTGCATTGCAATTTAAAGGATGAGTAGAAGTTAAACAGGTGAAGAGAGGGTAGGTATTACAGGCAGAGGGAACAGGCTAACCGAAGGGGATATTGTGTTATAGTGGAAAAAATAATGGATTTGGAGTCATACTACCTGGGTTCAAATCTTGATTCTACATATTCACTGTATGGCTCTTGGTAAGTCACTTAATTTTTGGAGGGTGCTAGTTTCCACATATATAAAATAACAACAACCACCACCACAAATACTACCACCACCACCATCACCACAACAACTTGCATATATGTACAGCTTTGAGGTTTGCGATGCTCTTTACATATGTTAACCCACTTGATCCTAACAATTCTATGAGCTATTTTTTATGAGTTCTATCCTACGAGTTATTTTCATCTCCATTTTACAGAAAACGAAGGTGAGGCAGACAAAGAATAAGTGACTTACTGAACTAAGTGGTACAGTGGACAGAGAACTGGGTTTGGAACCAGAAAGACTTATTTATCTTCATGAATTTGAATCCAGCCTCAGATACTGTGACCCTGGGCAAATCACTTAATCTCATTTGCCTCAGTTTCCCCTTCTGTAAAATGAGATGGAGAAGGAAATGGAAAACCTTTCCAGTATCTCTGCTAAGAAAACCCAAAAATGGGGTTACAGAGAATCAGACATGATGGAAACAACTAAACAGCAATGAGGGTTATATGGCAAGAAAGTATGTGGACAGGATTCAATCTCAAGCCTTCCTGACTCCAAATCTAGTGCTCTCTCCACCGATCCACCTAGATGCCAAGAAACCTTGAGGGGCTTGGATCCGAGGAGCTCTAAGTTCCCTTCCTGGGTGAAACCCAGGATCCTACGATGCTAAGTCAGGGAGGCGTGGGTGTGTCCTTTGTGTTCAGAGGACAGAGGACTTGATCAGTTTGATCGAGAGCATCAGGGCAAGAGTCATGCGAGGGAAGGCCAGAGAAGGAGAGAGGGTGGTATTGATTGTGGAGGGCCTTGAATGCCAGCCTGAGGAGTCTGGCAAGGAAGAGCTCTAACTCTGGAGTCAGATGAACTGCAGTCTTGATCTCATCTCTGATTCTTATATTTGCATGACCTTGGTCAAGTGACTGACTTCTCTGAGCCTCAGTTTCCTTAACCATATAATGATGTGTTTGAAACCCCGAGGTTCTTTCCAAATCTGGATCTAGTATCTTATGACTCTGTACGTTATTTGATACACAGCAGGGATTCACCGACGATTTTAAAGTTGAGGAGTGACCTCGGTAGATCTATGTATAAGGAACAGAAGATTGGCAGTGGTGTGAAGGTGAAGAGGGAGAGCGGAAGCACCCATGCCATTGGCTTCCAAGACGACTCACCCCTTTAGCTCCCCATGAAACTCTCCCCATAACCTTCAGCAGCAGTGAGGCTGAGAGCTAGGTCATAGAGCAGCAAATATCAGCCAGAGCTTTTATCATTCTTAACATCAATGATACATTCTAGTCTTCAGTCTTTGCTATTCTCCTCAAAAGCAAATTTCTTTCTTTTTTAATTTTTTTGAGAAGAAAAGGAACTCAAGTTCAGCCAGCAGTAATTATAGTTCCTCCCCTCCTGCCCACCCCGCCCCCCAGTTTCATTATAAGAAGATAATAGCCTTTCGCTATTAATTTACACAGGGTTGAGATGAAAGCAGGGAGTGTCTTGCAGGTAATAATCTTGTTGGCTTCCCCAACCACCTAAAGCCCTTGGGATCCCCATAAAGGTCAGTGGGAAAGGGCACTCATATTGCATTTGAACTTGCAGTCTGTGGGAATGTCATTCCAGGAACAAGACTGGATGTGTGTGACATTGATATTCTGATTATAGAAAGGAAGAAATAACACAGAGAGTGATGAAAGTGTCAACAAAAATGGGGATGGATAAGAAGGTCTATTAGGCTGCTGAGGATTTAAGGGAAGAGGCTGATATTATTTCACTGTTGAAATCAAACACACACACACACACACACACACACACACACACACACACATGTTAAAATTGTGTTTTTTCATTCTGTTTTCTCCACTGCAAATAACATGGCTATAGGGCTTAGGAGAGACCTAGAAAGGCAATCTGTGCTGCAGAAATGGAGGAAAGCAATGTAAGTTAGTGGAAAAGGTATCGACTCTAGTATCTGGGGGACCGGAGTTCAAATCCTCTATCCTCTCCTCTGGCTCTCATTATATGTGTGACTTTGAGAAGAATCCATAAACTTCCTGTGCCTCAGCTTCCCCATCTGTAAGAGGACATTGCACTAGCTGGTTTCTGAGGTCCCTTCAAGCTCTTGAACTATGCCAGTTCTTTCAAATAACAGAAACACCTGCATCTTTTTCTTGTTATCTTTTGATGTTACATTATATTTTTTTCTGAATATAATCTTCTCCTGGGAGCCATTCCTTATAGCAAAGATTTTAAAAGAAACAAACAAACAAACAAACAAAAAAAGGAGTTCAGCAAAACCAATCAACATATAATAATAGCTAGCATTTATGTAATGCTTTAATGTTGGCAAAGCACTTTACAAATATGATCTCACTTGATCCTCACAACAACCTCGGAAAGTAAAGGTTATTATTTTCATCCCTATTTTACAGATGAGGAACTGGAGGCTGAGAGTATATAAGTGACTTGCCTAGGCTCATCCACCTAGTAAGTGTCTGAGGCATGATTTGAACTCAGGGTTTCTTGACTGCAGCTTCAACACTCTATCCACAGTAAGAATGGGTGCTGTATTTTGTCAACAGCTTTTTCTGCCTCTATTGAGATAATTATATGATTTCTGTTAGTTTTGTTATTGATATGGTTAATTATATTGATAGTTTTCCTAATATTGAGCCAGCCCTGCATTCCTGGTATAAATTCCACCTGTTCATAGTGCATTATCTTGGTAATAAATTGCTGTAATCTCTTTGCTAATATTTCATTTAAAATTTTTGCATCAATATTCATTAGGGAAATTGGTCTATAATTTTCTTTCTCTTTTTTTGGCTCTTCCTAATTTAGGTATCAGCACTGTATTTGTGTCATAAAAGGAATTTGGTAGGGCTCCTTCTTTGACAATTTTTCCAAATAGTTTATATAGTATTGAAATTAATTGTTCTTTAAATGTTAGAATTCACTTGAAAATCCTTCTGGCCCTGGAGATTTTTTCTTAGGGAGTTCATTGATGGCTTGTTCAATTTCTTTTTCTAAAAGGGGTTAAGTATTTTATTTCCTTTTCTGTTAATCTGGGGAAATTATATTTTTGTAAATATTCATCAATTTCACTTAGATTGTCAGATTTATTGGCATACAGTTGGGCAAAACAGCTCCTAATTATTGCTCTAATTTTCTCTTCATTGTTAATGAATTCACCCTTTTCATTTTTGATACTGGTAATTAGGTTTTATTCCTTCTTTTTTAAAAATCAAATTAACCAATGGTTTATCTATTTTGTTGTATTTTTCACAAAATCAGCAAGTACTTTTGTTTATTAGTTCAATAGTTTTCTTACTTTCAATTTTATTGCTCTCTCCTTTGATTCTCAGAATTTCTCATTTGGTAATTGGGGATTTTTAATTTGTCTTTTTTCTAGCTTATTCAGTTGCATGACCAATTTATTGATCTGCTCTTTCTCTATTTTATTCACGTAAGCATTTAGAGACACAAAATTTCCTCTAAATACTGCTTTGGCTTCATCTCTTAAGTTTTGATATTTTGTCTCATTGTTGTCATTATCCTTGATGAAATTCTTAATTGTTTCTGTGATTTGTTGTTTGACCCACTCATTGTTTAGGATTAGACAATTTAGTTTCCAATTAATTTTTAATCTATCTTTCCATGGCCCTTTATTACATGTAATTTTTATTGCATCATGATCTGAAAAGGATAGGTTTAATATTTTTCCCTTTCTACATTTGATTGTGAGGTTTCTATGCCCTAATATATGGTCAACTTTTGGGTAGGTGCCACGTGCCATTGAGAAAAAGGTATATTCCTTTCTATCACCATTCAATTTTCTCAAGAGGTCTATCATATCTAACTTTAAAAAAAAATTCTATTCACCTCCTTAACTTCTTTCTTGTTTATTTTGTGTTTAGATTCATCTAGTTCTGAGAAGGAGAGGTTGAGGCCTCCCACTAGTATAGTTTGCTGTCTATTTCTTCCTGTAACTCACTTAATTTCTGCTCTAAAAATTTGGATGCTATACCACTTAGTATATATATATATTATATATGTATTGATATTGCTTCATTGGCTATGGTACTTTTTTTTTTTTAGGAAGATGCAGTTTCCTTCCTTATCTCTCTTCATTAGATCTATTTTTGCTTTTGCTTTATCTGAGATCAGGATTGCCACTCCTGCTTTTATTATGTCAGCTGAAGCATAATATATTCTGCTCCAGCCTTTTATGTTTATTCTATGTGTATCTCTCTGCTTCAAATGTGTTTCTTGTAAATAACATATTGTAGGATTCTGGTTTTTAATCTACTTTGCCATCCATTTCTATTTTATGGGAGAGTTCATCCCATTCACTTTCTTTATGATTGCTAACTGTATTTTTCTGCTTGTTTGTACTTTTCTCTCTCCTTTTACCCTGTCCTTCCTCACCAGTGTTTTGCTTCTGACCACTATCTCCCTCAGTCTTCCCTCCCTTCTATCAGCCCACCCCTCCCTTTTATTTCTCCTTTTCCCTTTGTTGCAACAATTTGGCTAGCAGCTGCTGTGGGGATGGAAGACCAACACAAGCCCAACAACAAGAATGCTGCCAGCACAGATTCTTTTGCTCTGCTTTACTAAGCAAAGTAATGTTAGGGAGTTAACAATCTTATTTCAATCCAACATACAAATATCATTCACTTAGCTCAGGTGAAAAAGGCAGCACCATGATCTTCAGAGCAAATACAAACAAATTACAAATGTACATTATAAAGAGACCAAATTCAACTCATAGTTACCAAGAAACCTTCAACAACTGGGTGAGCTGGGAGGCTCTCGGAATGGCTACCTGGAGTCCCTCACCAACACTCTTCCAGTAGTGAGAGCCTCAAGGGAGAATGCCAACCTCTGGGTTTATATATCTCATTCAGGGTCAAAGGTGAGTCACACACGCAACTCACCCACATGACCTAAAAGTGTCACAAAAATGTGACTTAAACCCATGTGGTCTAAAAGCCTCTGATGTCACAAACATGTCACTCAAACCCACATAAACTAGACTTTCCCTTGAGGCAAGGAGGTCATCAAGGACTCCTAATTTAGTCAAGGAAACAAAGGCCAAACTCTTCAAGGGCACTTGATTGAATAAGTGCTAAAAGCCTTCCTTAATTACCAATACATCCTTCTAGTTCTTTATAGGGTAAGATAAATTTCTATACCCAATTGAGTGAGTATGTTATTCCCTCTTTGAGACAAATCCAATGAGAATAAGGTTCAAATAATGTTCAACCCTTCCCTTCTTTCTCTCTACTCTAATAGGTCTTTTGCACCTCTTCATATAATGTATACCCTATTCTGTCTCCTACTTCCTCTTTTCCCAGTTCAATCTTTTTTTTCCACCCTTTAATTTTTGTTAATATTATCACATTAAAGTCAACTTAAATCCACACCGTCTATGTGTCCTTCTAACTGTCCTAATAGAGATACACCTCTCAAGATAAGTATCATCTTCTTGTGTAGGGATGTAAACAATTTAACCTTATTATAAAACATTTTTTTCTTTCCTTTTTACCTTTTTATGCTTCTCTTGAGTCTTTTATTTGAAGATTGAATTTTCTGGTCAGCTCTGGTCTTTTCATCAGGAAAGTTTGAAAGTTCCCTATTTCATTGAATTGCTATTTTTTTTCTCCTGAAAGATTATGCTCATTTTTTTCTGGGTAGCTGATTTTTTTAAAATTTAATTATGTCTGATTTTTTTTCTATTAAATTTTATTTTACCGGAACACAAATACAAAATAGAGAAAAGAAACAAGAATACATCGTGAACTTAAATATTGAAACTTAGAGAAAAACAACAGATTTGGAGAATAGATCAAGAAGAGAAAATATAAAAATAATCAGAGTAACTGAAAGTTATGATAAGAAACAGAATCTTGATACAATAATACAAGAAATAAAGAAAATTGTCCTGAAGCATTAGAACAAGTCGAGGAAGTAGAAATAGAAAAAATCCATCACATACCACTTAAAAGAGATCTTGTGAGGAAAACTCATAGGAATATCATAGTCAAATTCCACAATCCCTAGATCAAGGATAAAATATTTAAGGCATCAAGATTAAAACAATTTAAATATGATGATGCCACAATTAGAATCACACAAGACCTAGTATCAGAGACACGAAAGGACCGCAGGTCTTGGAACACAATATATTGAAGAGCAAAGACTTGGGCCTCCAGTCGAAAATATCCTTGTTATTTGAATTGTTTCTTTTTGACTGCTTGCAGTATTTTCTCCTTGACCTGATAATCCTGGAATTCGGCTACAGCATTTCTGGGAGTTTTTATTTTGGAATCTCTTTCAGGAGGCGATTGGCCATTTTACCCTCTGATTCCAGGACATCAGAGCAGTCTTCCTTGATAATTTCTTGAGAGATGCTATCCAGGCTCTTTTTTTTTTTCGATCATGTCTTTCAGGTAGTCCAACAATTCTTAAATTATCTCTACTGGATCTATTTTCCAGGAAAGTTTTTTTTTTTTTATAATGAGGTATTTTATATTTTCTTCTATTTTTTCATTCTTTTTTAAATTTTATTTGATTGATTTTTGATATCTCATAGAATCCTTAGCTTTCACTTGTCCAATTCCAATTTTTAAGGAATTATTTTCTTCAGTTAGCTTTTGTTCCTCCTTTTCCATTTGGCTAATTCTACTTTTTAAGGAGTTGTTTTCTTCAGTAGTTTTTTTTTTTATCATTTGGCCAATTGGATTTTTTTTAAGAATTTGTTTTCTTCAGTCAATTTTGATCCTTTGTTTCCCAGCTATTGACTCTCTCGTATAACTCTCATTTCTTATCCCAATTTTTCTTCTACCTCCCTTATTTGATTTTTAAAGTCCTTTTTGACTTCCAAGAAGACTTTCTGGGCTTGAAACCAATTTATATTCCCCTTTGAGGCTTCACATATAGGTGTTTTGACATTGTTGTCCTCTTCTGAGTTTATGTTTTGATCTTCCCCAGTGCTATAGTAGCCTTCTATGATCAGCGCTTTTTTATTTTTTTTGTCCATTTTTAAGCTTATTTTGTGACTTTTAAAGTTGATCTCTGCTTCTGGGGCACAGGAGGCACTGTCCCAAGCTTCTTGCACTGGGAGGGGCGGGGCAGAGGCCTGGTCACTGGCTTTCTGTGCCATGGTCTCAGGTGCTAGAGGTTTGTCTACTGTGCTGGGGCGAGCCAATCTAGTTGGTCTAGTTGTGCCTGTTGTGCAGGTTGGGGGGGAGGGTTGGGACTGGCAGTGTGCCATCTATGCTGGGGCTGGAGACCTCACAGCTGGCCTGTTGTGCCAAGCTGAGCCAGGAGTGAGAGGCCTTGGTCGCTGGTCTGGGCTGTGGCTAAGAGCCTCCTGCTGGCCTGCCCATACACTGTCAGTGCTGGGCTCTAGTTCCCTTTTACCCAAATGAGACAGACCTTTCCTAAAGTTCTTCTAAGTTATCTTAAGTTGGGAAATTGTTTCCCTCCATCTTTTTATAGGTCCTGTCACTCCAGAATCTGTTTAGAGCCTTGATTTAACATTGTTTCTGAGGGAAACTGGGGAGAGCTCAGGCAAATTGCTGGCTTTTCTCTGCCATCTTGGCTTTGCCTCAATAATCCTAAATTAAGAATTCTACAGAGTGTGTTGTTAAGCAAAATTGTCTCATTAGCATGGCTTTTGTTTCTTTTGAGTGGAAGTACTTTCAGCTGTTAAGTGCTAAGCCCCAGGCCCAGGGCCCTGTCAGGTGTGAAACCTGTGTGGGTGTGGATTGGTGACTTAGGAGGGGCCAGCTTGGGAACCAATGGTCTCTGGTCATTGAGGCTGGGCTTGAGAACACTGGAAGCTCGAGGAGGGGTGAGCCAGGAGACAACTTCGGTGGCGGCGGCGGCGGCGGCGGAAGGTGTGGAAGCCAGAAGCTGCGGAGACAGGAAGCTGCGGAAGCGGGGCTTACCCGAGTGCAAGCAGGAACGTGAGGCCAGTGAACATGATTTGGCTAAATACTCTCTTGCTTTTCTTTGGCCTCCTAGTTGCCCTTGTGAAATGGGCTTTCTGGGCCTGGAGTCTTTTTGTCAAGATGTTGGAATGGGGAGGCTGGTTCAAGTTTTTGCTGCGGTGGGGCCTAAATAA
>CM053623.1:184843409-184875455 GCA_028646595.1 Phalanger gymnotis | reverse complement strand
ACTTAATTCCTCCCACCAAGTGGGCCTGGGGCCAGAAGTAACTGCAGCTGAATTTCTAAGGCTGCCCCGCCTCCGTTGCCTCAGGGGTGGAAGGCGAACCGCAAACTCTGTCCCGTCCCGCAGCTTTTCCCACTAACCTTCTGTGTAGTCTTTGCTGTTTGTGGGTTGTGAGGTCTGGTACATGCCACAGCTCAGTAATTCAGTATGCTAGGGCACTCTCCGCTCCACTCCTGGTCTCATCGGTCCGAGATCTGCCGCGCTGCGCACGCGCTGGGCTCTGCTTGGCTCAGCTCTGCTCCCCTCAGCTGGGGGCTGGGAGTTCCGTTTGGGACAGACCTTACCCCGAGACCATCCAGGCTGTCCTGGGCTGGAGCCCTGCTTCCCTCTGCCACTTTGTTGGTTCTGCAGTTCTAGAATTGGTTCAGAGCCATTTTTTTATAGGTTTTTGGAGGGACTTGGTGGGGAGCTCACGCCAGTTACTGCTTTCCAGTTGCCATCTTGGCTCCGCCCCCCCATAAGCCTTTTCTATATCAGTTGATGTAGTCATGTTATTTCTTTTAGTTAGTCTACTACCATACTAAATGCTAAATAAATATTTACTAAGTGCATACTATGTTCTAAGCACTGCGTAAGTACTAGGGGTACAAAGAAAGGCAAAAGACCATCCCTATTCTCAAGGAGCTCGTGGTCCAACAAAGAAAGACAGCATATAAATAAAAGGCAAAAAGCGGGGGAGGTAAGGTTTTGATGCGGTGGCCCAGAGGAAGGGAGGGTCTCCAGGGCAGGGGGTACTGAGGAGGTGTGAGTTTCAGAGTTAATATTATCTTGTAGGATAATGAACTTCTAGAGATTTATGAAATCCAAGAGAGCAGCAGAGAAGGTGGTTGTGGTTTTAATGTGATTAAAGATCTTCCCTGCCCATTAATCCCATTAACCGGGCTCAGGTGGACCTAGTTAAGGTAAGCTTGATTAGGAGAGGCTTGATGGTAGGAAGGCCCACCCACACCCTTTTGCTAATTAGGTCAGGAGGTTTGTGAAGCCCTTGGGCTCTAAGAAGGGTATATATACTCTGGGGGTAGCCATTAAGCTCTCTCTCAGAATGGCTGGAGGAGAGGATGCAGACAAATAGAAAGCTGGGATTTGTGAGTGAGTGTTTTTGGGAAGGCCCCAGCAGAGGAGAAGGTTATGGGATGGCTTGGCTCCCTGATGTGATATTGTGTTTTAAGTTCCTTGCTGTTATGATAAAGTGGTCTTACTGGTTTTGGGATATAATTGCTGCTATTTTGAATTGGAGTTATTGGTTTTGGGATTTGATCCTCTGATGTTTGAATAAATGTTTTACTTTTTCTGTCTTCTGTATGGAGAGTCTCTTATATTCTGTGATATAGAACTATACAGGCATATTCATGGTCACCATAGATATTGTGACACTTGCCTTACCGATACAGTGGTGAATGACTTTTATTATTTTTTCATTAATATGATCTATTATGTTTATAGTTTTCCTAATTCTGAACCAACACTGTTTTCCTGTCATAAGCTAGACCTTGGTACACGTATGTCCTCTGTTTAATATGGTCTTCCCCAATAGAATGTAAACCCCTCGAGGGCAGGGAGTCTGTGTGTTCATATTCCCAGGGCCTAGCATAGTTCCTAGCTTGATAAATATTTGTTGTTGAATTAAATGGAGAAGACTTTCCAAGAAGTTTCATAGAGAGATGGAGCTAGAAGGAGGCAGGAAGAACCCCAATGGAGATTTGGAAGCATGGCTTCCAGGAGTTTGCCATAACAGAGATATTGAAGATCAGGAGGAGTAGCCTGAGCCACATGGAATATTGCAATCAGGAATGGGATTACTGTTGCATAAGGCATAAGGTTGATTCAAGAGGATTGTCCCTTACAGATTTTGGTTTTCCATCACATTAGGGCATACGGATAATTACAGTCATTAACATCATCTCTAGATAGGAAAGACGGTAGTGAACATGTGGGAAACCTACATAATGAATATATAAGAACATTAAATATTTTAAATGTTTGTGATATTTATGATAGTTTTACTGGGACATGAATAACAAAATTGCTCAGTAAAGTGGTTGTAGATTGAAATTTCTTATAGAAATGATTAAGATCCATCCTTTACAAAATGGCCAACTTCATTTCTAAAACACAGGTCAGAACATATATTACCACCACTGAAAAATCTTTAATAGATCCCTATTGCCCCCAATATAAAATACAAAACCCTCAATCTGGAATTTAAATACCTCTTAACTTGTTCCCCACCTACATTCCCAGTCTCCTTTCAGGTGATTGCCCTTTACCTATCCTCCATTCTAGTTAAACTGGCTTGTTAGTTGTTCTCTAAATACAACATCTCATTTCTTCCTAAGTGATTCTCCATGAGCGGAATGTATTCTTTCTTAACCTCTATCTTCTGGAGGCCCCAACTTCCTTTCAAGCACAAAGCATATGACAGATCCTACAATGGGCTGTCCTAAGAATCAGTATAGTCCAATGGAAAGTGTGTGATGAGATCCAAGTATGAATCCTGGCTCTAAAACTTACTACCTGTGTGATCCTGGGCAAATCATTGAATCTCTCAGACTCAGCTTCCTTCCCTTTAAAATGAAAAAGTTGAAGTAGATAACCTATAAGTTCTCCCTAGTTCTTAGTACTCCCTTTTGAAATTGCTTTCATTATACTTTGCATTTACTTTCCTGGGTCCCTATTGTATCTAAACAGTAGAATGGAAACTCTTCGAGAGCAGGGGATGTTTCATTTTTGTTTCTTCGTCTCCAGGGCAAGCAAAGTGCCTGGCACATGGTAAGCATTTACTAAACGCCTGCTGAATTTATTTGAATTAGATTGGATTGAGTCATAGCTACAGTGAATTTGCATTTATACAAATATAAGAAAAATGGGTTGTAAAAGGTGAAAAATAACTCTGTACCAAACTACTGGTGACCTTCAGTGGGAGAAATGGGATTTATACCATAAATAAACATAATGGGCATAATGAACAGGAAATATTCCTTTGTTTAAAAAAAAAAGATCATCTAATTATCTCTTGCTGATTATATAAATGCCAGTGAGCATTTTCAACTATTCTAAAGATAACTAGAAAAATTTATAAATGCCTTTATTCAGAGTAGACAACAAAGTCACAAAATTAATAGAGAATTTTGACCTTGGAGAAAGAACTTTTGTAAATGGAATTGTGAAGTAGCTATTTTCTCATGTTGTTCTCTTAAGAACAGGGCTGGAGAACTGATAGGGGTTTAGAGCTGAGTCCTCTCCTTTTACACATAAGCAAACTGAGTCCTCAAAAGGAGACTTGTTCAAGGTCACACTAGCAGTAAATAATAAAATCATTGATTTAGAGCTGGTGGGGACCACCTGGTTTAACCCTGCTTCTTCCACTTCACTGTCCCATTCTATAGATGAGGAAAGTAAGACCCAAAGTCTCCTCAAGGATTTTCCTGAGGTCATGGAAGTAGTGTCAGAGATGGAATTTGAACCCAGGCTTTCTTACTTCTGAGCCAGTCCTCTTTTAATTGGACCATACTTTGCTCATGAACATTTTAAGAAAGGAGCCACAACTTTACATTAGTTTCTGTGATTTTGTTGGTGTGGCAACTCCTTTTACCAATGGTGATTGCAACCCTTCTGTGGCTTAATAGATGGTCTTTAAGAATTGCGTTTCCCTCAGATCCATCACCCTGCTGTTAGGAGAATGATGAATCTAGATAGCTGGATCCTCAGGCAGCAGACCTACAGAGCATCATCAGATCCAGATGCAAAGTCCTTATGGCCCAGTATCATCTCGACACCATGATGGAATGTTGGAGGAAGACCTTTGGAGGAGGCTCTGATCAATTTCTACATTGAATAAAATGTCAGGATTAAGAAGGCTGTCCATAGTAATGTGAGGCCAACTGGTGCTGGGCTTGAGGTCACTGGATCATAGATTTAGAGTCAGAGGGAGCATTAAAGGTTTACACTTTACAGAAAAGCAAACAGGTCTACAGAAGTTAAGTGACTGGTTCAAGGTCATATAGGCAATGTGTCTGATTTTATTATTCCAAGGCTCATGGCTCTATGCACTATGCTCCACTCACTTTATGAGCTGTGGGATCAGATCCCTTAACCCCAAGATCCTCAGTTTTCCTCATCTGTGAAGTGGACATGAGAACTCTCAGCATGAGTATGAGGAAAGTGCCCTGTGCTCTAGAAAGCTAAAAAAGACTAGAGAACTATGAAGTTGAAATTATCCCTGATGCCTCAAATTGTCTGGTGGGTCAGGAGGGTTCTGGGATCCTTCAGGGTAGCTACTTCCATTTCAAAGTCAAGTCAATATTTAAGTAAACTCAAGTCAACAAGCATGTCTTAAGAGTATGAGGCAGGCACTCTGATAAGAGCTGGAGATGCAAAGAAAGTTAAAAAAAAAAAACCTGTTCCTGCTCTCAAGGGATTCACAGTCTAATAGGGCAGATGATATGCAAACAACTATGTACAAACAAGATACACACGGCTTCCTTTAAGTCTCAACTGAAATCCTACCTTCTTTGAGACACCTGTCCCAGTTCTTTTTAATCCTAGAACTTTCCCTTCCTTAATTATTGCCAATTTATCCTCTCTGTAGCCTGCTTTGTCTATATTTATGTGCATGTTGTCTTTCCCCGTTAGATCATAAGCTTCTTGAGGTCAGGGACTGTATTTTGCTTCTTTTCGTATTCGCAGAGGCTTAGCAAGCTGCCCGACACATAGTAGGTGCTTAATAAGTATTTATTGGAATTGTCTGAGGCTGGATTTGAATTCAGGTCTTCCTGACTGCAGGCTCAGCCCTCTCTCCTTCTTTAGGGCAGGAAATTGCAGACGTATACGAAAGGCAGGCATCTTGGCAACCTGTATATTCTCGTGGTTATTCTGTCACTAGTTATTGACTAGATCAAAGTGTATGATTTGATGATAACAATAACCATAGCAAGATTTACACAGTACTTTAAAGTTCACAAAAAACCTTACACGTGTTATCTTATTTGATCCTTACCTTAGGAGATAGGGACTGTTACTATTCCCATTTTATAGATGAGGAAACTGAGGTGGAACGAGACTAAGTGACATAGCTCAAGGTACATGTATTGTTGTTCAGTTGTATCTGACTTTCCGTGACTCCATGAACCATAAGCACAGCAATATTGTTGGTGGGGTTTTCTTGACAAAGATAAAGGAATGGTTTGCTATTTCTGTCTCCAATGGATTTATGCTAACAATTTAGGCAAAAAAAATATGTAAATATTTCATGTGATCCTTATTAACTCCATTTTACAGTTGAGGAAATCAAGACAAAGTGACTTCCCCAGGGTCACACAGCCAGTAAGTATCTGAGGCTGGATTTGAACTCGGGTCTTCTCAACTCCATTCCCAGTGCTCCATCTACCAAGTCTCCTTGTTGCCTCCCAAGTCATATAGCAAATAGTAACCTGAAGCCAAATTTGAACTCAAATCTTTCTGCCTCCAACTTCAGCACCCTATCCACTTTGTCATCAATTTACCTTTGCTAGGTTCATTAAGCGTTCTCTCTGACTTAATTAAGGTCATCACTAGGTGGTAGGGATGACACTACATCCATTTCTGGAGTATTTTTATTCTGTAGCCTAGTTTGGCTGTGGTGACATGGTCTAATTGTGTACATTTTCTTTTTCACTTGACCTGAAGGGCTTTTGACACCATTTCTCCCAGATTTAGACAGCCTCCTCATTTCTAACTCTTCCAACTAAATCTATTTGACTCCTTTAACATCTAGCTATTAATAATTCCCCTTCATGCTAAACTTAACATTATAAATTCAGGTGTAGTCTCGGTGCAGTAGAAAACAAGGTTTTTCCATCCTGTTTCTAAACAGTCTCTTTATATGTACAGCCAAACACTTAACTCTTTTGATTGCTACATCTTGTTTCAAGCCAGAGAGAATTTATTGCCAAGTCAACTTCTTTTACAAATTTATCCCTTTTCCATGCTTCTCCTGCTCACTGAAATAGGTGATTTAGATGATTTCCAACAGATAGCTGATTTTTTTCAAACTTGAGCCAAATGTGACACCTTTGGTTTATGTCCAATATTTCCAATCTCTTTGGAATCATTTTTCTTCCTTTCCTTTTCCTGATTTTACCTTTTTTTTAAAAAAAAAATCAGAAAATTTAGCCACAATCTCTGGCTAAAATCTGTGAAGAGTAAACTGAGGGTAAAGAACTTATTCATAAGTGTTCCATAGACTGTTTTTTTTTTTTGTTCCTCCCCTGAATTCCTGAGCAACTTCTGAGAGATCCATGAGCTTTCATAGTAGAGAAAGATAGATGACAGACAGGGCAGGATTTCTTAGCTTGGGGTTCATAAACCTATTTAAAATATTTTAATAATTGTATTCCAGTATAACTGGCCAGGTTTTTAAAAAATCCTATGTATAATTTATTTTGTACATTTAAAAGCATTATTCTAAGGAAGGTCCGTAGGTTTCATCGTGGTCCCCCAAAGACTCATGGTAGATTCAAAATGCTATGAACTCCATTAGGATGCAGAATTTCAGCACAGGGGAATAGGGAAATGTGGTGAGAAGAAAATGGGTAAAGTCCCCTTTACTGAAGAGTGGGCCGATAGAGGAAAGGCAGGCACTTTCACCAAATTTCTTTCCTGGGGGTGGGACCTTTTAAAATGCTCTAAATGTAGAGTTGCCAATCTCCAAAGTGGAAAGAAAGTTTGTAAACATTCTTCTAATTTAGATTTACAAATCCTTCCTTTCCTCCATTGTCCAACAGACCTAATTCTGGCTGAGCAATAAAGCAGCTTTATCTTCACCAATAAAAAACTATTTCATATGGTAGGACTTTAAAGTTGCAAATGTCAGTGGAAACATTTTTTTTCCATAATAAGGAGCAAAATATTTCTATAGCCCAATTAAGAAGTCAGAGAATCACTGTAGGACAAAGGTTTACAAAACAATAAGCTTTATTTCTTAGCTTAGCTGCCTACACCCAGATAAGACAGGCTGACATTTTTTTGTTCTCTAACAGCCTGTTTGCTTCTTCCACGGATACTTTTCTTAGTATTTTTATGGGCTTCAATGTTGGAGGCAAAGAGAGGTATCAGTTTAGAGAGTAAATATACACAGATCTGGACTCTTGCCAAAGAAGGAAATGCCATTCCCTTACGTGGCCCATTTGCAAGAAAGATGAAATACGCTCAAAATCCCCACAAAATGTTGGCTTCCAGGTAAAGCATATGCAGGCTCTGTTTAGAACATGGAAGTTTAAACTGTAATTGATGCATTTTTCTGAATGTCTGTGACTTGATCTTTAAAGGGGTTGTAGGATCAGGAACATAGATTTAAGCTGGAAGGGCCCTTAGGGGCTATTGTGTCCAGCTCCCTCATTTTTATAGATGAAGAAATTGAATTTCCTAGGGATTAAATGACTTACCCAAGATCACACAACCAATAAATATTGGAGGCAAGATTTGAATCCAAGTGTTTGTGATTTTAAGACCAGTACCTTATTTGCTATCTCATGATGCCTCTCCAATGCTCTTCCATTAACTCAAAGTCCAAGCAGTGTATTCTGTGGCCACATTCTTAAGAAAAACTTCAAAATATTGTCCTATAGTTAGCATAGGACTTTTGTTTGTTTGTTATTAGTCTTTTACTGGAAATGTAACTTTTTTTTTCTGGTTCAGGAAACATTTGCCAGGCACCCTCTGTGACACTTACTATAGGCTGGGAGGTGGTACAGTGCCTAGCATACCACACCAGGAAGAGGGAACTCCTGAGTTCAAATCCAGCTACAGACCCTTACTAGCTGTTTCACCTTGGGCAAGTCACTTAACTCTGCCTCACTTTCCTCATGTGTAAAATGAGTTGGAGAAGGAATTGGCAAATCACTCCAGTATCTTTGCCAAGAAAACCTCCAAATGGGGTCATGGAGAGTCAGACATGACTAAAATGACTGAACAAGAACAAAAACACCGTGACAGTGAAAGACAAAGATGAAAAATATCAGAGTCCCTGTCCTCGACATCCTATTTTGGCTTCATTCAAGAGTAGCTCTATGATACAGTAAATAGAGGGCTGCTCAGATCTGGCCTCTGTCAAGTCTGGTAACAAATGACCAAAGAGTCAGGAGGTTTTGCAACCACCATTAACTCCTAAAATACCAAAGAGCTCACATAAGTTAAAAGCATAAAGCTTTCTTTATTCCACTGGGGGTGAGAAATTAGACACACATGTCGGGGCCTCCTCTAGTAGGAGATTTGAGGCAGTGGGGCTAAGTCTTGTTTTATGTATTTGTAGTTAGACAAAGAATCAAATAGTGTGAAGTATTGATGGTGGTGAGGCATGACAGCGACAGTGAGGTGAGGTGGCCTAGTGACAAAAAATCCATTTATTGCAGGGCTTCATATCTGGGTCTCTTGGTCCCTGCCCGAGCTCAGGGACCATCAGTTCTTTAATTTAGTTGCAGCGATGTTCATCCAGAGGGTGAGTGCAAAGGATTGTTGTTACGCCAAGCTCAGGGCACAGCTTGCTTGCTGGGCCTAAGTTCCTGGAAAACAGGGTATCTTCTAATAGTAAAAAGGGAAGAGTGAAAAGAGAGGAGGGGTGGTCTTGGATTCTGATACCTCAGACACTTACTAGCTTAATGACCCTGGGCAAGTCACCCAACCCTTGTTGCCTCAGTTCTTCATCTACAAAATAAGCTGGAGAAGATGGCAAACTACTTCAATATCTTTCCCAAGAAAACTCCAAATGGGGTCGAGAAGGGTCTGAAAGGCCTGCAAAAACCTGACAACAACACTAAATCCCATGGGATGATCATTGGGAGAATTGAGGAAGGCTTCATGGAAAATATGGTACCTGAATTGGCCCTCAAAGGAGTGCAAAAGACATAGAGGTGGGGTGGTCTATTGCAAGTCAACAAGTATTTATTGATCACCTACAATGTACCAGACACTGTGCTAAGTGTTGAAGATATTAAGGCAAAAAAAAAAAAATCTGGTCCCTGTTCTTGAGGAATTCTCAGTCTAGAAAGAACATTTTTGGATGAAGAAGAGGATTTCTGAAGCTACTTCTTAAGATAATGGTTCTAGATGGAGCAGGAAGCAGACTTCAGATGCCCTGTAGTAAAACTCCCTGATTTTATAGAGGAGGAAATCAAGTCCCTGGGAGTTTAAGTGACTCATCCAAGGTTCTGTCACAAAGGTAGTAAGCGCAAGTTAATCTCAGGTCTTTTGACTCCAGAGCAGAAGTAATGATACTAACTGAGTAAAAACAAATCCCCTGTTACCTGAAAACCAAAGAGAGAAAGAAGTCTCTCCATGGATAAAAAAGGAAGAGGGAACCTCTATGACACTAATTAGGAGATGATTTTTTTTTGTGCCAACCAGTAACATGCCATTTAAATTATAAAGAGCTATCTTTTTTCTTTTTTTGGTGGTGGGGGGAGGTGCCACAAGTTCCTTTTATCTGAAAGAAAATCTCATTCAGTATCAGCATATTGTTTCCTTATGGAATTCTTCTATACAATTTAGATGAATGATTAAAGAAAACAATCATCTCAGTTATTATGATGATTATTCATTCTGTGAAGGCAGAGAGTTTTAATAAGGATTTCTTTCAAAAAACAGGGTAAGGTATAGGGATCATAGAAAACAAAGCTGAAAGGGATCTTTGTGGTCAGATACAATGTGGTATGATGACAAGGATCTTGAATCTGGGGTCCAAGGACTTGGGATTGAATTCTGGTCCTGTCACTTATTTCCTATGGTATCTTGGGCAAATAACTTTTTTGGACCTCAGTTTCTTCACCTGTAAAATTAAAAAGGTTGGGTTACATGACCTCTGAATTCCCTTCTACCTCCAAATCTATTAACTCATTTTATAGAGAAACTGAGGCCCCAAAGCTGAAGTGACTTGGCTTAGCTCTCCCCAATTAGTTAATGGCAGACCTGGTCTTGGAAGCAAGTTCTGACTCCCAGGCCTGTGTTCTTCCCCATATCCTTCTCTGTGAAAATTGTCTCTTCTTCACAGTACTCCTACATTAAGTCCTGGAGGTTGCAATCTGACTTTCTGAAATTGCTATTCAGTGAGATAACATTGGAAGTTGCAAAATGCAATGCACAGAAAGCCAAGAATGGATGTGGCTCAGGGAGATGTGCTAAACTTGAAAAAGTCATAGAAATCCAGCTTTGAGATGTTACTTCACATTTTGGGGAGGGGGGAGGGGAAAAGAGAGGATGGGGGAGAAACAACCCAGAGGATTTTAAACTCATTGTGAATCCATCAAAAATATCTTGACAAAAAAAACTAAAACCAAGAAGAACAAAAAACAAAACAAAACAAAACGAAAAAACAGGGTCAAGGCCCCAACCTCAGTAAGCCCTAGACAATGCAGCCTTTTTTCTTAAAGTACAAGGTAAAAATCAGAAACATTTGTAACCACTGTAAACGGTTCCATTTCAAAACCTAGAAAGGTCAAATGTGTACTTGTCAGTAGAGCAATATATCTTGAGATCCATGATCTCACCAATGGGGGCATTTTTTCCTTTGGGGGAGATCATAAGGCATCAACACTAAATGCTACGTGATTTATGTCCATGTTCTCACAAAAAGTTTTCATAGAGACTGTAACCAATCCAAAAGACTAGATTCTAGGTTTTTAAAAATAAGTAAATTTTTAAAAATAGTTTATTGGAAACCCAAGAGGTTGTACAGTATAGCAGATAGAGAAATGGTCCAGGAGTCAGAGTTAGGAAGATCTGGATTCAAGGTCCAGCCTACACATACAAGCTGTGCGACCCTGGGAAAATCACTTAAGCTTTGAGTGCCACAAGCAAATATTTTTTAAAATGTTATTTTAAAAAATTATCAGTTTTTTTCTCCCTACCTGCTTTTTCTTCCTATGCACTAAAAAGAGAAGAAAGGAAGAAACCTAAAAGAAAGAAAGAACACAGGAAGGAAGGACAGAAAGAAAGGCAGAAATCAAAGCAAGGAAAGAAGAAAAAGAAAAGAAAGGAAGAAAGAATGAAGAAGCTTAAAGAAAACAGAAAGAGAAATAAAATAAAAAAGAAAGATGAAAGAAAGAAAAGGAATGATCAGAAAATAAGAGAAAGATGAAAAGAAAAAAGAAAGAATGAAAGAAATTAAAGAAAGGAAGGAAGGTAGAAAAAGAAAGAGAAATATGAAAAGAAGAAAGAAAATGAATGGATGAAAAGAAAGGAAGTTAGATAAAGGAAGAGGAAGATGGAAAGAAAAGGAATGAAGAAAGTATGAAGGAAATTAAAGGAAGAAAGAAAGAAAAAGAAAGAATGATGGGAAAAGGAGGGTTGAGGAAGGAAGAGAAAGAGATAAAAAAGAAGGAAAAGAAAAAGGAAGGAAGAAAGAGAAAGAAGGGAAGAGAAAGACAAAACAAAGAAAGAAAAGAAAGGAAAAGATTCTTTGAATCACATAAGCATAGCTAAGCAAAATCCATTCCCATCTTTGTCATGTTACAGACAAGTCTCCATGACAAGTTGCAGAAGAATTCCTAATCAGTGTTGGTAGAAGGAGCTTCCTAATGAGGAATTAAGCTGCAGTAATGAAATAAAAGGCCTGGACCAAAACAGAAGAGAAAAAAACTGAACATGGAGCACTAATACAAACAACTAAACTAGCTTATTAAGTAATTACATTTAAATAAGTTAATATCAATATATAAAATATCACAATACTTGGTAACTTTCTTTATGTCTCCATCAGGGTTATGTTCTCATTTATTCTCATATGATATTCCTCAAATGATTCCAGTTAGTGTGTGCTTTGTTCTTCTAAGTTTTTTTTAATATTTCATAATAGTGAAAATTTCCTACCTTTGAAACATATTGGTGGTGTGGCCTGGAGCAAGTCACTTAACACTCCATCATTTCAGTGTTCTAGGCAATACTGTAAGATTATAAATTGCAGCAAAGGTGCCCGATCGCATTGGTAGAGTTTCCCCACCTGGAGTTCCTTTCACCAATGAAATCACAGGTCAGTGATTTCCTGTCCCTGTTATTTCATAGTATCTTTCCTCACATTGTTCTTAATTGTGTCACAGTATCCCATTGGGCTAATAATGTACAGAGTACAATTTATATAATCATTCCCTGATTTTGGACATTTGAGTTGCTTCTAATTTTTTTTTGCAATGATGTATAATAGTGCTATGATGATCTTTGAACACACAGTTTTTTTTTTATTATTTGCTTTCCCAACACTTTTAGGGTGTTTTTCCAGCAGTGGAATTTTGGGTACAAAAGATATGATTGGTTTTGTAACATTTACTCTGTTCAACCCTATAGCATTTACCAAATATTCCATCGACCAGTTTGCTTTTTCCATCTCTGATGAATGAAGGCACCTGTTTCTCTGCAATCCCAGAACAGCTGCTTTGATTTATATTGGGCAATTTGGGGGATCCATCATTTAGGTCTTTTAGCATGTTTCTATCTGTTATTTTAGAATCTTAACACATGCCTGGCCCATCTCCTTTTCCAATCATGTACTTTCTGGATTAATATCCTTTCTGTTATTTCTTGCATGCAAGTCATTGTTGGCAATATTCTGTAACCTACTTACACCCACCATGTGTCTTTCCATCATGTTTCAGATTATGATCTTATACAATCCACAGCAATATAACCTCACTGGGGGAATATTGGTGTTAAAAAAGATTTTTGTGTCTACGTGCGTCATTGAGCAGCTTGAGTTAATTGAAAATGCTTACACGATGCTATTGTCAGCTATTAGTCACTTAACATTGCCTTCAAAAATTGAGGCCATGTGGGAATAGTTCATATTAAATAACTGTTTTGTATGTGTATAGAACAGATCTGGACAATGGTTACCAGAGATGTCCAAAATCACTTTACGGCCTGACTATCTCTAGTGTTCTTATAACTAGAGTTATATGTATGATTTATAGTTGTTCAAGCAGATCCCATAGGAGGCAGGAAAGGCGTGGAAGGCCCATCTCAGTGGCAGCTTGTATCCCTATGAACTGAAGTTGTTATTAGTTGAGTTCAGTTAATAGCAAGCATTTATCTAGTGTTTTAGGGTTTGCAAAATTCATTAGTCAATAGTCAGTAAGCCTTCATCTAGCACCTATTATGTGCCAGGCACTGTGCTAATTTCTAGGGATGCAAATACGAAAAAAAAAGAAAGTCCCTAACCTAAAGTAGCTTATAGTCTAATGGAGCAAGGTACATAAAAAATAATCTGAAAAAGAGGACAGGTGGATATTTAATACAAATATTATCTCATTTTACTCTCACAAAGACCCTGAGAGATAGGGCTATGATTACCCCCATTTTACAGAAGAAAAAAATGAGGCAGTACAGAGGTTAAGTGCATTTCTCAGAGACACACAGAAACACAGAGTGTCTGAGGATGAATTTGAAACCAGGTCTTCCTGACTCCAGTGTTAACAGTTTATGCTGCCTCTTGTTCAGAAAAGTCCATCGCCGGATTGCAAATTATTTTGGATAAAACAACTCACAAGGTCCCTCAACTAAGTAGTAAATTAAAGGAGTGGCAATCTTTTCCAGAGGGAAAAGTATTCCCACTGATGAAAATCACAAACCATTGGAGTATCAAGGTAAGTAATTATCACCAAATCACAGAATAATTCACCAGAAACTGATAGAAGTGTAGCCAGGTTTCAAGGATGGGGTATTTTGTGAACTGCTATTGAAGCACAGAGTTGGCATGAGAGCTTTAGAGATAATCTAATTTCTGCTTTGACAGCAGACTTACATAGTCTCATACTTTTGGGAGGGAGATTCTGGGGAAAGAGAGAGTAAAGATTTGGGGAAATTGTAGAGATTTAGAGAAGCTAAAATAATGTGAATGTGATCATAGATTTATAATTGTCAGAGAAATAATTATACAGATTATTGGGGAAATCTCTGACATTTCCCCAAAATTTACCCCACCTACACTATCTCATCTAGGTGGGATTGTTGCCTCACTCAACTACAGAATTTAATCTAAGGTGAATTCTGGCCCATTGTGTTCCACTCAGGTTTGAGCAGGAGGGTAGATCCTTTGTCTAGATTGCGAAAAACTAGGGGTGATTTGGAAATGAATGACATAATCAAAGTCACATCCCCAGCCCCTAATTAGAATAGGTCCACCTTTCATTATAATATTCGTTCTTCTCTTCGTTAACCAATCTGAGTCGATTGTCACCCTCAGGAACATTCATTCTTCCAAGGGCATATAAGGGTTGAGTGGGTTCCATGAAGGGTCTTTGGCATTTGAGAATGTCACTGACCCCTTTTATTAATTATTGCTGGCATGATTAATAAAATGATTAGTTACCCAGCAACTATGTCTCTTGAACTTTTTGTATGTCGCCCTTGAAAGGGATCTTGGGGGTCCGATGCCTTCATTTAACAGAACAGATGAGGAAAGAGAGATCCAGAAAAGTTAGCTGATTTGCCCAAGGTAATACAGATATTGCCCAAGGTAACACAGCTTTGCCCAAGGTAACACAGGTAACATCCATAAATAATGTAGATGAAGTAAATAGTTGTCTCCCTTATCTTCCAGATATTCACAATGGACAGTTCACTAATCTTAATATGTAAAGAAGAGGAAGCTTAGTGGGCTTGTCAGAAAAGTGAGGAGAGTGTCTTACTGGGATTATTATGTGCTTTAGTTCCCTGGTGAAGCTGGCTCTCTGTTCATAAAGCTGCTGACTACAGATTTCTAACTGAAGTCTGTCTTGTCTTGATGAATATTGTTTAGAAGGGGATTGTAATGGATTCTTTGCCCAACACATCATTCCGACTTGTTCCTAAATGCTTGTCTCTTGTGCTCCTGCCAATTAAAAGCAACAGCTGTCTTGCGAGGACAGCATTCAGTGTTAGGGAGCGACACAGCTGTGGGGCTTGGAGGAGATAATAGTAGTGCAGCCAAAATATGGCATCTGTGGAATGCAACTCTTGATTTAGAGCGGGCGTAAAAAAATAAAAGTAAAATCCCTACCCCCCTACCAACAAAATTAATGCAATCTAGTTGAAACTTTAGGAAACAAAAATAACATTTTCTCAGACATGTTTCCAGATGAGATTTGGACTAGAAATCAACCTGAAGAGATTCCGATTGGCCCAGATGTCTAAAATATCCCAACTTGTGAGTTGTTGTGTAATATGTAAATATTTATGCAAAACTTGTCTCTTTGTTGCTCAATATATTTTGACATTTGCAATTGCCTGGGTCTTATTCTGTTACAGAGAGGGTATTTTTGCTGAGAAAGGAAAAGAAAGTCAGAAGAGTAGTTGTGGAGAAGTGGTGTTATCACAGTGGGAATACAAAGCCACAGAGATCTCATTGGGCATTCTTTTGTGTCACAGTTTGAATGCTATATATATATATATATATATATATATAATAATTTCTTTTCTCTTTGTCATGCTAATAGAAACATGAAGTACACATACATACATTTTGTTGAGTTGTTTTTCAGTGGTGCACAACTCTTTGTAACCCCATTTGGGATTTTCCTTCTTTGCATTCTGGAATGGTTTGTCATTTCCTTCTCTAGCTCATTTTATAGACAGGGAAACTAAGGCAGAGCTAAGTGACTTGCCCGAGGTCACATGGTTAGGAAGTATCTGAGGCCAGATTTGAACTCAAGATGAGTCTTCCTGACTCTAGGCCTGGCACTCTGTCCACTGTGCCACTACATACATACATAGATACACAC
The DNA here is from genome assembly GCA_028646595.1 of Phalanger gymnotis. Taxonomy (NCBI): domain Eukaryota; kingdom Metazoa; phylum Chordata; class Mammalia; order Diprotodontia; family Phalangeridae; genus Phalanger; species Phalanger gymnotis. Next base: position 184,859,679 of record CM053623.1, on the reverse strand, counting down.
ACATACATATGCAAATAATGACATGAAGAGTGCTTTCAAGTGTATTAATATTAATATGAATCTGTATACTGTGCCCATCACCCCTCTATTTGATATTCACTACCAGTTGTCTAGAAAAATGGTTGGGCATCGTGTTGGGATGATTCAAAACTGGAAAGTCTTTGAATGGGGTCTTGACAATGATTTATATGTTGGTTTTCTGAGGACCAGTTCAAGTTTAGAGATGTTCATTAGCAGATTGGAGGCTGGGTAAGGAATTTTTCAGCCCAGCTAATTCTTGAAAATCCTTTAAGACAGACTCTCAAGCTATGTCACTGGAGGAATTAACGACACAGAGGGATGTTATAAAATCTTGAAGGATTTGATCAAAATGGATGACATAATAATAACTTAAAAAACTCAACATAATAATAACAAATTCCATTTATGAAGCACTTTAAATTTTTGAAGTGTTTTTGTGGCAATGGTCCTGAGAAGTGAATAGTAATCTCCAGCTATCCCCAGGAGTCAATATCTTATCTTAGACTAAGAAAATGAGCCAATATGGTACATGATATAGGGTGACTAAAAATTATATTTTGTAGGCAACATGGCATGGTGGAAAACACTTTGGATTCAGAGTCAGAGGAGCCGAAGTAAAATCCTCATTCTTCCACTTATTACCTTTCTGATCTTGGGTAAGTTACTATGGATCATAGATTTTTTTTTTGTTTTGTTTTTGAGCAGGGCAATTGGGGTAAAATGACTTGCCCAAGGTCACACAGCTAGTAATGTGTCAAGTGTCTGAGGCTGGATTTGAATTCAGGTCCTCCTGACTCCAGGGCCAGTGCTCTCCTCACTGCACCACCTAGCTGCCCCTAATCATAGATTTAAAGCTCAAAGGGCCTCAAGAGACCATCTAGTTCAACCATCACTTGGAGTTGGGAGAATAGAAGTTTGGGCAGAGGTAACTGTCAGAAAGGAAGGGGCCAGAGCTTTAGATGTGAGACTGTTTGGGCATATCAGGTACTAGCAGCTTTGGGACAGAAGCTGCATTGATGGAACCCCTCTAGACTATAAGCAGAAGGCAGTAATCCTATATCTCCTTTCTCTCCTTGGCTTTCCTCATGGAAGCTTGAAGTCTTTCCATCCACTTTCATTCGCCACCACTCCCATATTGAAGCTATTGCCAAACCTTGTCATTTTCACCTTTAGAACATTGCTCTCTTATCTACTTAGTCACCATGCTAGTTCACACACTCATTACCTCTTGCCTATAATATTGTAATTGGTCTCCCTGCCTTAAATCTTTCCCTACTCCAATCCATCCTCCATACGACTGGCTAAGTGAGTGTTCTAAATTGGAATATTTTTCTTTTTTACTCCTTCCCTCACCCACTCCCCCACATTGTGATAGTGAGTGAGAGGGAGAGAAAATAGATTTCTGTTTATTAAAAAAATAGAGATGGAGGTGCTATAGATGTGGAATGTTGTGGTTTGTTAAAATGACATCACTATGCTAGAGTCAAGTTTATAGTGTGTCTGACTGTGGCTGGTCAGACTGATACAAGCTTGGAATGTTCTACCACAGGTTGGGCACAAATACTCTATGTGAACATTTGGGGTAGATTCTCTAAATTTGCACATCTCTCATTTCTTTTGAGCTTTTCAATTCTTCTTTGCTCATAGAGAACCTTCTTTGATGAGGGCACACCATGCTAAGTGGTCCTGTGTCAGTGTCTCACATGTCACACAATCAATTCCAATGTTCTTCAGAGAGATCTTGCAAATGTCCTTGTATTGCTTCTTCTGACCACCATGCATGCTTGCCCTGTGTGAGTTTCTCCATAAAACTGCCTTTTTGGCAAACGTACTTAATTGTTTTACTTTGGTACAATAAATCTCCCATGGAATGGTAGTAATAAATATGTAAATGTTTGTAATGTGAAAACAAAATGCGTCAATTAAACTTTAAAAAAAATACACAAGAGTCAATGAACTCTTTGGATGGGAGCAGATTGGGAACTCAGTCAACCAAGAGAGAGGCCTCAGTCTCACCTTCCCACACAAATTCTCTTAATTCTCTAGGCAGGAAAGCTCTTTCTACTCTTCTTATGCTTTGCTCTCTAGCAAACATTCTGTAACTATTCCGGCCTGCTTGTTTTTCCTGAAGCATGACATTCAATCTCTTGACTCCAGGCCTGTTCTTCAGCAATCTCTCATTCCTAGAATGCTTTCCTTTCTTACCTCTACCTTTTAGTTTCCTTGGCTTCTATTAAGACAGACCAAATGTCACCTTTTAGAGGAGGCCTTCCCAGTTCTGGCAGATGCTATTATCTTCTGCTCTGAGATTAGCTTCTATCTACTATGTGCATGTCAGGTTATAGCTAGTACATCTAGTTATCTGTATATTGTCTCTCTCATGATAATATAAGCTTCTTGAGGGCAAGGACTGTGTTTACCTTTCTTTGTATCTTTAGTATTTAACGTGTAATAAACTTGGAATGCTTGTGGAATTTTAAAAATACTTACTTTGTTTCTATAGACAATGTCGAACACAGGCTTTTTGCTCATTCATGTGCACTTACAAATTCACTTGGGAGGAGACAATTGAGAGGCGAGTATATTCAAAGATCTAATAATGAGGTGTTTTGCCAAAATTCTATCTTTGGCTGGGGATTCAAAGCTTTAAAAGGTAGATAGAAGTACAAATTCTTTATACCATTTTCCAGAGAAGAGGAGCATTTAAAATGGGAGATCCATGTAGGCAATGAATCAATAGTCAAGTGAGAAAGAGGCTGAAGTAGCAGAATAGTCCAGCCCACCACCACACTCCACACCTGTTAAACATATTTTTTTCCCTCTCCTAATAGAATGAAAGGTCCTTGAGGATAGGGACTGTTTGATTCTTGCCTTTGATTCCCCAGAAACTAGTACAGTTCTTGGCACATAACTGTGCTTAAAAAAAGATTGTTGATTAATTGGTTAGTTGATTCCAGTTTCAAATCTATGTTGATTTTCTTCAGTCTTGTGATGCTCAGAATTATAGAATGTGGAGTTAGAAGAGATCTCACAGATCATCAGACCTAAATCTCTCAATTTAAAGAACAGAGAACTGAATCCTAGAGAGGATAATTGACTTTGTCAAGGTTACACAGCTGGCTAGGAGCAAAGGCCCAATTAACGTCTAGAAATGGAACACTCTTTTCACTACCCTAGGCTGCATCCTTCCCTGCTCTTTTCTCTTGGAATTATTAATCTTTCCCCTTTTGTTTCATCTATACAGTTATAACTCCCTGTAATATTCCTCTTTTGAGACTACTAGGTAATAATATCATAACTATATCTTGACAAAGGAATAAGGAGGGGAAATCCTGGAAAATCAACTATAAATAGCAAGCATGTGAACATCGACCTTCACGGTCCATGTGAAGAAGAAGACAAAGAAGAAGATGAAGAACAAGAGGCAGAAGAAGTGGAAGAAGAAGAGGAAGAGGAAGAAGATGAGGAAGAGGGAGAAGAAGAGAGGGAAGAAGAGGGAGAAGAAGGGGAAGGGGAAGAGGGAGAAGAAGGAGAAGGGGAGGGGAAGAAGAAGGGAAAGAAGAAGGGGAAGGGGAAGAAGATGGGGAAGAGGAGAAGGAGGACGAGGAGAAGGAGGAGGAGAAGGAGGAGAAGGATGATAACAACGACAGCAACAACAACAGTAACAACAGCAACAACAAAAAGTCCAGAATAGCCCTTTGCAGGAAGCACTGAGAGCCCTGAGAAGAAAGTGCATCATCCAAAACCATTGGGCCCCCAGGTACTTCAAGAGGGATAAGCAACAAAAGGACCCCCACCCCAAGGGAATCATCTGCTCAGTGATTTTTTTTTAATACCCATCATCTGTCTAACTCATTTTGCACACTAGGCAGTTTTTCTACTATAAAGTTTGGAGCCTTCTTTTGCTCACATGGGTCTTGTTAGGTTAAAAGATGCTTCTCTGTGCAGTGCAGCCTATTATTCTTCTCACTGGTACTTTATTTTCCTTTTATGGGCCAGATGATGCTACAGCTTTGTGTTGTGTTCTACTTTGCATAAGAAGTCATTAATAATAGAAGAATGGCCTATCAAAACTGTTTATATTTGAAGTTTTAGGTTAATGGCAACATTGCCAATTAAACACTCCAGTTAATACAACTTTTATATTCATGTGAAATGAAAGACAGTAAAGCCCTATAGTTTATCATCAGGATCATAAGATGGATCATTAACAGGGAGATTTTTTTTTCATAAAAATAATAGGAACCTAGATTTAAAATTGGAAGAGACCTCAGAAACCATCTAGTCTGATCCTTCCATTTTACAGATTGGGAAACAGGTCCAGGGGCATCAAATGATTTGCCCATAGACAGAAACATCACAATGATTCTTAGTCATGGAAGCCAGGCACTTATAGTGCTCTTGATTCTAAGGTCTGCTGAAGGGTGTTTCACACTCTGCGTGTTGGACTTCATTGATGTGTTCATCAGTTTTGCTCAACTGCTCTTTTTCCTGTTTTTTTTTAATTTATTATTACAAAGGATGTCTCTTTGGGTGGGAAAGGAGGAAAGGCATATATTGGGAAATAATGGTGATAAAACATATCAATTTGAATAAAAAAGAGGGTTTGAGTCTGATGCAGGGATTCTGAGACTCTGGGGGAACTTCGTAGACCATTCATTCAATGCTGTCCAACAGGCTTTTCACTGCTGATGGGCACCAGGGAAGCTGGGACTCTCCACCAATTTTTTCTAAACTAGGTCAATTTCGAGTCAATCTCTTGATCTCCCTAAGGTGAGGGGGGTAACCTGCAGTCTCAAGGCCACTTGTGGCCCTCTAGGTCCTCAAGCGCATCTCTTTGACTGAATCCAAACTTCATGGAATAAATCTCCTGGATTTGATTCAGTTAAAGGGCAGTACTTCAGGACTTAGAGGGTCACATGTGGCCTTGAGACTGCAGATTCTCCACCCCTGCCCTAGGCCTTAGTTTCTTTATCTGTAAAATAAGAATGTTGGACTGGAGGGTCACTGAGGTCCCTTCTGGCTCTAGAGCTCTGATTTTGTGATGTATGTGAAAAAACAACAACATCTTATCAATGGTCATGAAATGGAATTTTTATTTGTAGTGGTTTTTTTTTTAAACTCGAAAAAAGGGAATCTCAAAAGGAAGGGTGTCTGTGAGACACCCAAAGGTGAGAACTTGTAGGGGGAATCACTGAAAACAAAGGAAGGATTTTAGGGAAGTGTTTGCCCCCCTTTCCTCCCAAATACTAGCAGCAGCTAATCTCTCTAGAGCACAATGGAAAAAGAACATAACTAGGTATGTCACCAGAACCTGCAAGATCATTTTCAGGCCATCAAAAGAGGGAGTCCTCAATGCAAGAAGATGTAAAGAACAATGAATTTTTATCATTTGTTTTGGGACTGAGAGTTGGTTCTCTGGTGTCTTTTGTCATTCTGTGGATCAGGGAAATGGAACAATTGAGAAGGTTTTATGGAGAAGGCATGAGGTCCCTAACAAGTGTCTCTAATTACCTTTTATGGTCAGAGTTCCACCAGCAAAGCTAGAAGTTTTCATCAAAGAAGAATAGAAATGTGGGGAATTCTAGGCAGGAGAAGGGATTATGCCTAGTGCAAAGACAGCCTGTTGCAAGAAAAACTCGGGCATAAAAACCACTCTGGCTCTTGAAGAAGCATCCTGACTTAGTAAATAGAACCCTAGGCTTGGAATCCCAGCTTAGACATTGACCAGCTGTGTGACCTTGGGCAAGTCACTCAACCCATTTGAGCCTCAGCTTCCAAATGAGGTTAATAACAGCACTGATCTCATAGAATTGTTGTGAGGACTAAATGAGGCAATACAAAGTGAAGTACTTCATAAGCCTTAAGTTATTAAGCAAGTGTGAACTAATAGTCTTATTTCCAGCCCAGCACAGAGAATCAAGTTAGTATAGCAGAAAGAATACCAGATCTAACATCTGAAGACCTGGGTTTGAATCTTGGCTCTGCTATTGAATCAATTAGTCAACAAACATTTATTAAGTACCTACCATATGCAAAGCACTGCACAAATACAAAGAATGAAGCAATCCTTATTCAAATTGAGTTTATATCCTAACTTGGGAGATAACAAATACATTTAAATATATATTTATCTATACCTGTATCTATATTTATCTATACACATATATTTTAAAACACACACACATATATTTGCATAGGCACATATATGTACCTACATGTATATATACATATGTATATATGTGGTTAGGTATATGTATGAATATATATTCATGCATGTGTATATTGTTCCATCGTTCCATTGTTCCAACTCTTCATGACCCCCTAGACCATAGGTGGGAAACCTCCAGCCTTAAGGCCACATGTAGCCTTCTAGGTCTTTAAGTGTGGCCTTTTGACTGAATCCAAATTTTATAGAACAAGGACTTTTAATAAAAAGCATCTAATAAAATGTTATGGCATAGACCATAGGATGTCAGGCCATTCTGTCCACCACTGTCTTTTCAAACCTGTCCAAGTTCATGCTCACTGTTTCCATGACACAATCTATCCATCTCATCCTCTGCCATCCCCTTTTCCTTTTGCCTTCAATCTTTTTCCAACGCCAGGGTCTTTCCCAATGTGTCCCATCTTCTCATTATGCGGCCAAAGCATTGAAGCTTCAGCTTCAGTATTTGACCTTCCAGTGAATAGTCTGAATTAATTATCACAGATATAAAATTATGGGAGATAGAATACTAGCATGGGGCTGGGGTAGGGAGCTAAGGAATGTCTTAAGGCAGAAGATGTTGCTTGAGTTATAGATCACAGGAAGAGGAGGTTTCCATGAGACTAAGGAAAGGAAGGAGGGCATTCCAAGCAGAGAGATAGTATTCCTTCCAACTTGTATGAATTAGATTGAGCATCCAAGGAACTGGGTTTGAATCGTGGCTCTTTTATTTCTTACCTATGTGACCTTGGGAAATTCATTTCATCTCTCAGGGTCTCACCTTTTATTCCTCACCAGTTAAATGCATTCCTTAGACTAAATCTGATTTATAAGTTTTCTTCCTATAAGTCCTATAAATTGGCCTAAAGCAACACAGATTCTTAACCCAGGGACTGGACTTATTTCATTCAACATGTTGATAACTATATTTCAACTAATTGGTTTCTTTTATTATCCTATGTATTTTACTTTATGCATTTAAAAATGTTATTCTGAGAAGGGGTCCGTAGGCTTCACTAGATGGCCCACTGAGTCATTGACAAATAAGAAAAAGATTAAGAGCCCCTGGGCTCGAGTTTCTTCTGCCTTATGTGGAGACTCAAAGCCCTCCAAATGTTTGATAATCCAATATCTTTTCTCCACTTCTTACATAAACATACTGACCAACTGTGATTTAAAATGTTACTGTGGCTGGGGCTGATTCATTAGTGGGGAAATTTTTGCAACTGATGCACCAGAGATAGAACACCACCTGGGATATCTCTTTAGAGTAATTGTTATAAGCTCGATCCTTCTCTCTCTGTGTCTCTCTGTGTTTTAAGCATTCCTGAAAAAGCAGTGTTTGTAATTTTCTTCCCGATTACAAGCTGACAATTGAGGACCCCCCCCCAACCAGCTCCAAGAAAAAAAGTGTGAGGGAAAGTAACACTTGGGAGTGGTGGCAGCTGATAATTACTGTATTCTGAGCAGAGCTCTTTATAACCCTGTTTTTGTGAAAAAAAAAACAACCCACAAAAAAACAAAACAAAACAGAACCTTAAAAAAACCCCAAACCTTGTTGATTATAGAGCTTTAAGACTAACTTGGTTCAAGCATTTGGTTTTGTTGGGTAAGTGTGACTACATAGTTTTGCTACTCTCCTAACGCTGCTTTCAAAGGCTACCCAACTCAGTCACTTTTTTATGTTTAATCTAAGAGCTGTTTTCAGGAGTTTTCATTTCAGATAAAGAGTAAAGACAAAACTGAGAAAACTCTTCCCAAGAAACCTGGGTAAATGTGGTTTGCCCTAAGGGTGTACCCAAAGACTTAGTTAGTAGCCAGTTCATCCTAATAACTGGGCACCTATTTTGCACAAGGCACTGTGCTAGCAGGGGAGATATAAAGATAAATTGGTGAGGATACTATATGTAAGGATATAAGTATATAGATGGTTATTCAAGTAAGAGAGAGAGAGAAAGAACACTCACAACCAAGTTGATTCTCAAAGAGCAATTTGCAACTGCAGCAACTTGAATGGTTTGGACTGGATAGCCTCAGTGGTCCCTTCCAACTAGAAGGCTATCCAGTCCAACACACATATGAGAAGAACCATTGCTATGATATACTTGACAAATGGACATCCAGTTTCTGCTCGAAGATCTCCAAAGAGAGAGGAACTTGCTACCTCTAGAAGTAGCCCATTACATTTTGGGATCACTCTACTAGGACAATTTTTCCTGACGTCAAGCTTAAATTTGCATCTTGGCAACTTCCATCATTGCTCCTGGTTCTTCCTGCTGAGGCCAAACAAAACATATCTAATCCTTCCTCCATATAATATCCCTTCAAATACTTGAAGGTGGCTATCACATCCCATGAGTCCTCTTCTCTTCAGGCTAAACATGTCCAATACTTTTGACCAATCCTCTTATGACATGGACTCTAGGCCCATCACCATCTGAATGGCCCTCTCCTGCACATTCTCCAGCTTATAAATACCTTTCTTAAACAGAGGCTCCCAGAACTGAATATCATACTCCAGAGGAGGTCTGATGAGGGCAGAGTACAGTGGGACTATCTCTTTCATGTTCCTATAAACAAACCATTCCTTAATGCAGATCAAGATCATGCTAGCTTTTTTTTTTTTGGTTGTCCCACAAAATTGCTGTATCAAATGGAGTTTGTAGTCAGTCAATTAATAGACATTTACGTATCAGACACTATGCTAAGGGCTTGGGGTGCAATGCAAATAAAAACAAAGATAGTCTCTGCCCTCAAGAAGTTTACAATCTAATGTTGTTTTTGAGATATTTCAGTCATGTCTGATTCTTCATGTCCCCATTTGGTGTTTTCTCAGTAAGGCAATGAGTAGTTTGCCACAAAAGGAAGCTGAAAAGGGTGGGGAGCAGGAATGTCCCCATTACTAAGGCATAATGGAGAGTTTCAAAGAAATAGGAAAGCAGTGTTATTGGGGGGAAATGGGCAGACAAGCTGTCCGAATCCCCTCTTTACATAGAGGCCATAGAGCCCAAGGCCTAGCCCTCTCCGCAAAATCCCAGATGCTTTTCAGACAAGCCTCCCTCACCACGAGTCTCCTGCCTTGTCCTTAAGAAGTTGCTGAATTATTGCATTGCTTATTGGCGCATCTATCCTGCTACACTTGGCCGATTCTCACTTGGCTATAAACATACTTCATCTTCCCATCTTTATTTCCTAAAATATATCTTCATTGCTATATTGTTATTTATATTTTTTTTAAAAAAATTACCAAAATTTCCCATTCTATCCCTCTTCCAAACCCCTCCAAGAGAGTAATTTCTTATAACAAAGAAAAAAAAAGATAAAAAAATTCAGTAAAACTAAGCAATAGATAAAAAAAAAAACACCTGTGATATTATATGCATTGCTCCTCATCTATGGCCACCCTCATCTGCAAAGTTGTGGAGGTGTCTCCTTACATCTCTTTGTTTCTCCCTATCCTTAAAAACCCTTCACTTGGCCTTAGTATCTCCTTAAGCTACCATTCTGTAGCCCTTATCCTTTTTATAGCCAACTTCTAGAGAAAGATGGGTCTAGACTCATTTGCTACATCTTGTCTGCTCGCATCCACTTACAATCTGACTTCCGGCCTCATCATTCAAGTGAAACTGCTCTCTGAAGTTACTAGTGGTCTCTCAATTGATAATTCAATTGTCTTGATAATTGATAATTCAATGGCTTTTTCTTGCTTCTCATCCTTTGTGACCTCTCTGCATCATTTGACACTGTTGACTAACCTTTTTCTTCTGGATACTCCCTCCTTTCTGGGTTTTTGTGATACAATTCTCTTTTGGCTTTCTTTTTACATATCTAACTGATCCTTTTGTGCATTCTTTGCTGAACCACATTCCATAGTCCACTCCAAGACTGCTTCCCTTTTGCCTTAATATGGCATGGTGCCTGGCACAACTGGTGCTTAATAAATGCTTGTTGATGGGCATTTATATCATCGTAGTCACTGGGAGTATTGGGTTTTTTTCGGGGTGGAGTTCTGTTTATTTTGTTCTTTTCTACTCAAATTTATTTCCCACTTTTTCTCCGGATTCATCAAGGAATGTATTTTTTTTAAAATTTTGTTTGCAGGGGGAAGGCAGGGCAATTGGGGTTAAGTGACTTGCCCAAGGTCACACAGCCTGTCTGTGTCAAGTGTCTGAGGTCATATTTGAACTCAGGTCCTCCTGACTCCAGGGTGGGTGCTCTACTCACTGCACCATCTAGCTGTCCCTGAATGTCGCGTATTTAAGTACAAAGTTCAATTAGAAGGGCAAGGATGGCCTTCATCTTTGTTTCCCCAATACCTTAGAATGATGCTTTGTCATAGGATATGTTTCAATAAATATCTGTTACATGGATTGAAAATTTAAAGAGTATTGAGGGGAAAGAATAGCAGTTAGAAACTTCTAGTTAAACTAAATAATTGAAATCTGCAACGGCATTTGCAGATCTTAGCTATGAGAAAAAACAAGCAAACAAAACAAAAATAGGCCATATGCTATGTGCTTGAGATAAAAATACATAGAATTAAATAATCCCAACTCCCTATCAGATAGATGAAGAAAATGAAGCTTTGTTCTTTTCTACTCAAATTTATTTCCCACTTTTTCTCTGGATTCATCAAGGAATGTCATGTATTTTTTTTTAAATTTTGTGTGCAGGGGGAAGGCAGGGCAATTGGGGTTAAGTGACTTGCCCAAGGTCACACAGCTTGTCTGTGTCAAGTGTGACTTGATATATGACTTGTTCAAAGTCATATATCAGATTGGGGACACAAACCTAGGTCTTTCAGCTCCTTGTTCCATTTTCTTTACCAGGTTCCAATCTTACCTGAAGTCACATCCCTTTTCCTTGAAAGAATTATTTACATTTACTGTTTACACTTCCTTCTAATTCTAACACACTTTCAAACCAAGTTTTCCTAAGGTTACCTTGGATCTCTTAATGATCTCTTAATCCCTAAATCCAATGGCTTATTTTTATTCCTTAAGTTACTTTTCTGTTGCTTTTGATGCTGTTGTCTACTGTTCTTTCCACCTTCCCCACCCCCCATAATTTTCTTCTTTCTAGGCTGCCATTGCCCAGTTTCCTCTTTTTTTCTCTAAGTCACTCCCCATTGGTCCATCGTCCATTTCCCTAAAGATGAGGTATGCATTTGTGCCTTTGCACATATGGGAAAATTGAAGCTTAGAGAGGTCAAGTCACAAAAGGCTGGATCACATCTTTTATAAATGATACATAGAACAGGAAAATCCCAGCTTACATTTTCCTTAAACCAAAAGGCATTTTCTACTAGTGTGAAAATACGGATTTTATTGTGATGTCTTTGAGTTAGCCTCCTACTTCAAACTATAATCGTGGACAGGTCATTTAAATTTGGTCTGCCCAGATTCCTCATCTCTAAAATACAATAATGAGACCTATTTCTCAAGGAAGCCATGAGGATAAAATAATATTAGTAAAGTACTTTGAAAAGTTTCAGGTGTTATAAATGCCAGTGATTATTATTATCAGTTTTTGTTGTTGTCGCTGGCTGCTTAGTAAGGAGTCCTTGGCTTTGTTTCTGCATCTCAGTGCTGTCAATGAGCACATACAGAGGCCCTGACCTCTTTGCTCTGGTAGTTTAGCTAGGATGATTAGCCCTAGGAAAACTGGATCATGTGACCCAAACTCACAGGAGAGTAATTTACCAGAAAACCAACTTATTAATTCATAATGCATTATAAATGACTATCCTGGTGAGCAAGTTCATTCACAAAAGCAAATTACATATCAGAAGGTTACATGCTTAAAATAGAAAAAAAGAAGAAAGGGAATTGATTATTCTTAAGGGATATTTTCTTTTAGTTATGGTAGACTGATAAATTGTTCTGCTCTACTCGGGATAATTCATTAGGATCCATTGCAAAACCAGGGACATACTGGCTAATGTTTATAACTAGGCCAATGTGTTCCTGACTGGGGTTTTTTTTTACATCTGAATTAATTTCATTCACTGACAATTCTTTCCTGTTTGACCTTGCGTGGTTCCCCTTTTATCCTCTCAAATGGCCATCTGGTGTCCATCTTACTTTAGTCCCTTTGTGGCCACTATCCATTTCTTTTTTTCCCCTCTATATTAGGCAGGTTGCAAAAAACAAAGAAACAAACAAAACAAACAAACCCAAACCCAACAAGAGTAAGCAAGAAATATAAAGAAAATGAAAAAGATACTTTCATCTGCATTTAAAGTTCATCAATTCTTCCTATGTAGGTGGGTAACATTTTTCATCCTGAGTCCTTTGGAATTGTCTTGGATCATTGTATTAATCAGGGTAGCTAAGTCTTTCACGGTTGATCATCATTATGATATTGCTTTTACTGTTAACATTATTACAATGTTCTCCTGGTTCTGCTCATTTTGCTTTTCATCAGTTCATGTAAATCTTGCCAGGTTTTTCTGAAACCATCCTGCTTGCCTTTTTTGGTAGTGCAATAGTATTCCATTACAATCATATATCGCAACTTACTCAACCATTCCCCAATAGATGGTCATTCATTGTCCTTTTGTAGCGATCTTCGTTTTTCTCAGAGCTTTCTCAAATATTTCTTTCTCCATTGTCTTCTCCATCATATTTACATAATAGTTTTCAACACACTTTACAATTATTATGTCACTTTGTCCCCCAATTTTCTGTCCTAAATCTTCTTCTCTTTCTGCATTCTCTCTCTTGCTGACACCATCTATTCTCATGGGTTTGATGATTATCTACATGCATATGACTCCCAGATCTATCCAACTCTAAAATTTCTCCTGAGCTCCAATCTTATATCACTAACTGCCTGTTGGACACCTCAAACTAAATAGTTGGCATTTAATTTAAATTTTAATTCAATAATTAACTGGCTAACTGTAGGCATCTAACACTCAACATCTCTAAAACTAGACTCTATCTTTTCCCCAAACCTACTCATCTTCTGAACTTAAGGGCCCCATCATATGTAGGGTCACCCAGATTTATAACCTTGGTGTCACCCTTGATTCCTCAATATCACTCACCCCATGTGCGCAATCAGTTGTCAAATCTTGTCAATTTGGCCTCTGCTCCATGTCTTGCATCTTTTCCCTTGTTTCCACCCTCATGGCCACCACAGAGTTCAGGCTCTCATCACCTTTTGTCTGGGCCATTGTAACAGCCTCCTAATTGGCCATCCATTCTTAATTTTCTCCCCTCTCTGCTCTATCCTCCTCAGAACTGACCAAGTGATTCTTCTAAAGCATAGATCTGACCATGACACTCAATAAACTCTGGTGACTCCTTAATAACTTCTAGTATGAAATAGTCTCTCTTTGGCATTTGGAGCTCTTTATAACCTATATCCATTCTACCTTTCCCTTTTTTATTACACATTATTCCCTTCTTCCACACATGCCATAGTCTAGCTAAACTAGTGGTCTTGTGATTCTTTGCTCAGAACAATCCATTTTCTTTGCATTGTATATCTCCCATGCATGGAATACACTCCTGCCTCACTTCTACATTTTGGATTCCAAGACACGAATCCAATGCCACCTTTTTCTGCGTGTGTGTGTGTGTGTGTGTGTGTGTGTGTGTGTGTGTGTGTATGTATAATGTCTTTTATATATAAACTCCTTGAGGGAAGGGACTGTTGAGCATTTGTCTTTGTATCCCCATTTCTTGGTACAAAGATGTCTGTCTGTCTATCTATCTATCTATCTATCTATCTATCTATCTATCTATCTATCTATCTATTCATATATATTGATATATAAACATATCTAATTATATGTAATATATCTAATAACTATGAGGAAAGTACTATGGCTGGGACTAGGGACTGGACCTGTGATTTCACTGGCATAAGGATCACCCTGATGAGGGAGAAACTCCCTATACTGCTGCAGGTCAGCACCTGCAACTTATAGTCTCAGGTAGTTGCCTAAGGTATTGAAAGATTAGCTGACTTGCCCAGTGTCATGTAAGCAAAATGTGATGGAGGCCAGATTTGAATCTAAGACTTCCTGGTTTCAAGGCCAGCTCCTTATCCACTCTCTCAGGCTGCCTTTCTATTATAGTCCCCATTTTACAGATGAGTTTGTTGAGACTTAGAGTTAAAATGACTTGCCCAAGGTCACGTAGCTAGTCATTGTCAGAAGCAGGTTTTGAACCCAAGTCCATATGATTCCAAGGCCAGAAGTCAGTTTCACAAAGCCACTCACAAAAATCCATCAGTTTTGATGAATGGTGCCAAGATTTCCATAAACCTTGAGCTGTTATGAATGCTTGGTCCCATTCCAGTATAAGCTACTTGAAAATTGTTTAATTCTTGAGAAAGCTTAATTCCTTGTATTTCTAGCCCCAGTACACAGCATAATACCTAGCACATTGTAGGTACTTCATAAATGTTTGTTGATTGAGTGGTCACCCTGAGTCATAATTGTGGAATGACTCAAGGTATGCTAGTGCAGAGAGTTGACAAGGCTAGAAACTAAACAGAGAAGAAGCAATTTGGTCCAAGCTACTCTTCAATTAGTGAAAACTTTTTCCTTTTGTATTGGAATACATTGGTGGCATGATTCCTCTGCTTGGGTATCTGGCTAAGTTTATTATAGTGCAATAACATCTCATCCCATGATTTCTAAGGATAAAATGACCTTTGATCTTTTACTTCCTTTTGCAAAGGTTCTCAATTTGAACTAAAACAGGCGAGCTTTAGATTTGTCTGCTTTTATGTGTGCAGTTCCAAGACACTTACTCCATGTGATTGCCATTCCTCTGTAGCCACTTATAGAGATGAATTAGCCTGAAAATGATGTTGCCCAGCCACTGTTCCTGACCTTGGTGCACACAGAAAACCAGTGGCCTTGTTTAGACTTTAAAAGGAATCAAAAGAAAAGGATGAGCAGAAAGAAAAGCATACTTCCAGGCACCTAGGATTGTTTGAACACTTCAATTTCCTTTCTTAAACTTCTCATCAAGCCTCTTGAGATGGAAATGTACGGTTGCGATGGTCTAACCATGATGATCTTTTATCAGATTGCATGCCAGGCAGCACAAGACCATTGTCTCCATGAGTCACATGGAATGTGCTGATCAACATTTATTTTGCACTTTAAGGTTTGTGAAGAATCTTACTTATGTTCACTCATTTAGTCCCCATAACAACCCTGTGAGGTAGAGAGTATGATCACTACCATTTATAGATAAGGAAACTGTGGCAATTAAAGTTAAATGACTTGCCCAGGGTCATGTAGTTAAAAAGCGTTTGCAGCAGGATTTGATGTCAGGATTTGACTTGTGAGCCAGGTACTCTGATAATTACTAGGGATACAAATGAAGACAAAAATACAATCCCTGTGATGGAGTCTGCATTTTAAGATATTCCATCTGTCAATATGTGGGACATCCATATTCCTGCCTTCATGACTTTGCAAAGTGATCCCCCATATCTGGAATGTGCTCTCTTTGTACCTCTATTCCCTAAAATATTTAGTTGCTTAACAGGACCTTGGATTATGCCACTTTCCCCTTATTCTATCAGTTCCTAGGCTTCTTTATGAAAAAAACCCAAACCAAAAAACCTCACTTAATACTACAATCACCTCAAGCTATTATTATAGAATAAAAAAATTAGAGCTAGAATGAACCCTAGTAGACATTGAGTACAAAACCCTCATTTTACAGATGAGGAAACTGAGTCTGAGAGAGATTAACAGATAAATGTCACATACTTACAAAGCTGGAGAATTCTTTTTTTGATCATACCCCTAACCTACTTAAAAAACACAAAACAAAACAAAATTTTTGATAAGGATTTTTTTTTGTTATTTCCCATTGATGACTAAAAGAAGTTCTTCCCTGTTATACAGTCTTTGACCTTCTTAGATGCTATCTTTGCCATTTTTTATGGCTCCAAATGGAATATTATGGTATTGACTCCAAAGGGAAGCTTTTGTTTTTCCTTTTTTTTTTTTTTTTTACTTTTGAACATCTGTTTTTCTAAAACCTTGAGTTCCAAATTCTCTCC
>CM053623.1:184823617-184842909 GCA_028646595.1 Phalanger gymnotis | reverse complement strand
AAAGACAAAAGATAGTCTTTGCCCTTGAGAAGCTCACCACTAATGGGGAGATAGAATGCCAAACAACTGTGTACAAACAAGTTATCAATAGATAATTGGATAATCAACAGAGGGAAGCAATAGAATTAGGAGGGCCTGGGAGAGGCTTCCTGTAGAAAGTGAGATTTTAGCTGGACTTGAAGGAAGCTAGGGATGGTCATTATGCCACCTGGCAGCCTTTTTATTTTGTTCAAGCATCAAGATCCCTGTGCCTTCTTGGTGTCTTCAAATAGAAGGAGGCCAAGAGTTACTCATTGACTAATGATCATCTTAGTGATTTCATTTCAATAATGGTTCGTGCCTTTAAAATAAAGTGTTTTAAGGGTGCAGATTCATTTCAACCTGTTAAATATTCACAAACCACCAAGTGGTGGTACACATCTGTAGTCCCTGCTGCTGTGGAGGCGGAGGTGAGATCTCTTGAGTTCAGGAGTTCTGACGTATAGTCAAATTAAAGTCATGTCTACACTAACCTTGGCACAAATATGGCAGCCCCTCAGGGAGAGCAGAGTGGGGCGGCAAAAGGTGAACTAGTCCAAAGTGGGAAAATGGAACAGGTTAAAGCTTCCATGCTGATTAACAGTACGATCAGGGCTGTGAATGGCTCCTAAACTTAACTGGGTGAGATGAGAAGACCAAGTCTCAAAAACGAAAGTCATGAATCTATCAGCAAGCATTTATTAGATGCTTACTGTTTTCTGGGAACTGTGCTAAGTGCTGGGAATTTAGATATAAAGAAACAATTGTTACTCTCAAGGAATTACATAATTGCAGAAAATATATGCATATTTATACAGATGCATACATATGCATGAGAACATGAATATATGCATGCATGTATGGATATTATGTATATGCATACATGTATACCCAGAATAAATATAAAATGGATGCAAAGTAGTTAGGGAAGGAGAGCACTAGTAGTTGGAAGGTTCCATGTATTTAAGATGCATCTTGAAGGAAGACGGAGATTCTGAGGCAGAGGTAAGGAGGTGCTTTGTGGGAGGAAAATCGAGAAGGACAGTTTGGCTGGATCCTAGAGAGTGAGACAGGAGAATATTGTATAATCAAGATAATTATGTGAAGAGCCAATTAATTAAGTTATTAAGTAATTAAATGCCACTGAAGCAATGTTATATGCAAGGCACTCTACTAGACTTTCAAACGTCAGTCTATAAATAAGCTTTATTAAGCACCTTCTATGTTCCAAGTGGGGGCAGCTATGTGGTACAGTGGATAAAGAGCCAGGCCTGGAGTCAGGAAGTCCTGTGTTCAAATCTGACCTCAGACACTTACTAGCTGTGTTACCCTGGGTAAACCATTTAACCCTGTTTGCCTCAGTTTCCTCACCTGTAAAATGAACTGGAGAAGGAAATGGCAAACCGCTCCAGTATCTTTGCCAAGAACCCTCCCCCCCAAAGGGCACACAGAACTGACTGAGAAATGACTAAACAGCATCAACAATGTTCCCAGCATTGTGTGAGGAACCAGGTATATACAAAGAGAGTCAATCGTGGGAGAAGACACTAAGTAAATAAAAATACGAGTTAGTGCCTCAAGAAGAGTTTCATGGGTGAGCTAAGAAAGAGCTACAGATAAGACAAATGTAAATAACATTGTGATAGAGACATGGGAGAAGTAAGGATTAAAACTTATGATGATAAATAAGATTTCTCATTTGTTAGCTCTTTCTTATTACTTCTCATAGGCTCATAAACTGTTCACATATAGGATCTTAGATCCAGAACTCAGAGGGACCTTAGAGGTCCTTGAGTCCACTTGCCTTATTTTATAGATAGGAAACAGGTCCACGGTGGTTAAGTGACTAAGATTTTGACACAAACTGTTTTGGACTTCAGTGAATCCATTATCTCAACCCTGTGGGCTCCCATCTAATGGTACAAATCATGATCTAACCATACCTTTTCATCCTGCGGTGTTCTTGTCATGTCCTCCCAAAAATTCTCCAAAGAGGATTGACTCGACTAAATATACCAGAGACCTTCCCTTATCATGGACTAATATTTGTAATAATAACTATTATGTAGTCGACGTAATGGACACACAGAAGCCCACAGAAAGTGTTCTTAATTTGAAGATTTTAGTTTAAGTGGATTTGATAAGTTTTATACTCCCCAAGATAGCTTGCCCTGGGTGAGACCACTTATAGAGTATTGTATTCAGTTATGGGTACCACATTTTAGGAAGTTCCCTGAGAAGTTGGAGGGGGTCTAGAAGTGGGCAAATAGGATGGCGAAGGGCCTCAGGCTGGCACCAAATTATTATTGGTTGAAGGTCTTGGAAAATTTTGGTTTAGAGAAGACTTAGGAGGGACATGAAATCTGTATTTACGTATGTATCTTCAGTTCTGTTATGGGGAAGAGGGTTTAAGCTTATTATCTTTGGTCTAAGATGGGAGAAGTAGATGGGAGCTTCAAAGAGGAAGAAAATTTAAGAAAATTTAAATTTTAAAATTTAAATTTAAAGAAAATTTAAGTTTGATATCATGCATACTTTTCTCACAATTAGAATTATCCAAAAGTAGAACAGGGCTACCTTGAGGAAGACCTCTCTGGAGGTCTTCAATAAAGTCTGGACGGATCCTTGTCAGATATATTGTAGAGGGTTGGACAAGAGATTCACTCTGGTACTTTGTGACCCTGAGGCACTGTGATGCTATCTATCGGTTCATGGATTGTTAACCCTGTTCTTGGTGGAAAGACAATCATGATTTTATTAACTGAAGTCAGATGAGTGGTTCAGTGGAAACAGTGTTGGACTTGTAGTAAAGAAGACCTGAGTTCAAATCATATCTCAGATACTTCTGTGCAATGTGACCCTGTGCAAGTGACTTAACCTCTTCCATTGACCTCATCTATAAAATGTGTATCATAAGAACTCCTACATCATTGGGTTGTTGTAAAGCTCAAAAGAGATAATCTTGTGTTTTGCATGCAAAGTGCTTTGCAACCTTTAAAGTGTTATTCCAATGCTAACTACTATTAGTGGTAAATATACCTTATTAAATCAACTGGGAGAAATAAGATGACGCTTTGTTAGCCTTAAAGTACTACATTGTTATAATTAATAATTGACAAGTTATAGCATATGGGCTCCTGAAGTAAGAGATAAGACCAATATTCTTCCAGAAATGTTATATGGCTGAGTTATGGAATGCCACAGTCTCTGAAGAATTTAGGTCAAGGATTACTAAAAAGGAAAATGGAGTGAGGTGTGGCGAAGGTACATAGTCTCTGATCCATTTCAAACTAGGAATTGAATGGAAAAAAAGTAGCATAAATGGTATCACAAGAGAAGTGTTTGACCAGAGAAGTTAGACAATCATTTAGTGAGAACAACAGCTACCCCAAGGAGCCCATTGGTATTTTCCCAATGAGAAGAGAACATAAGCAAGTTGGGCACCATTTAAAAGGCTCACACCCACCATGGACCTCTCTACTTACCTCTGGGTGATTCTTAGCTTCAATTCTTCAGAGACTGTTCAATTCCACGATTTGAAGCCATAAAACATTTCTGGAAGGAAATCAGTCTTCCACTCTAATGATTCTCTTAGGGGGTTGCTAAAAATTGTCCAAATATTTAAAATAACTACAGCTCAGATTTATGTAATAATTTTAGGTTTACAAAGGGATTTAAGCTCATTTTCTCCATTGGGTCATTTTCTCTGTGGTGGGTTCATAGGTGGGCACAAATCAGAGTTACATAGGATGTGGCCTGATTGTTGAAGGGACTCACAGGATCATAGATTGAGAGTGGGAAGGGCTTTTTGGAATGATCTAATCCAAGCCTTTATTTTGTTGATGAGGAAAATAAAGCCTAGAGTTAAATGACTTACCTAAGGTCGTACACTTTGTAACCATTAGAGATGAGATTTCAACCTAGCTTCTCTGACTCAAGAGCCAGAGTTCTTTCCAAGGGGCCACCTTGCCTCTCTGAATCGATGAGATCATAGATTCATGGATACAGGAGTAGCAAAGTGTCCTAAAGAGGGAAAAAGAAATTGAACACAAGTCTGGGAAAATGAGGATCTTGAATCAGGAGGCTTGAAAGGAGGCAGGTGATTGAAGGCAATTAATCACATTTCAAACTCTGGCTGAAAAAACTAAGGAGTGAATGTGGCTCTCTCTATAAAAAGTAAGCTCCTTGTTACTTTTCCTTCTCCCCCTCATATGTAGAGTGGGTGAGTTTTGGTGACAGACTGTTTCGAAAGTAGCTGGGGATGTACGATTTGAATAATGCTTGGCAACCACTTTAGGATAATTATCTGACTTCGAGAGAAAGAGAGAGAGAGAGAGAGAGAGAGAGAGAGAGAGAGAGAGAGAGAGAGAGAGAGAGAGAGAGAGACTTTGATATTCTTCTTAACCAGACTTGAGAAAGCAACTATAGGGTGAGGGGTGGAGTGGGATGAATCATCCCTTGAAAGGAGATGGGGGTGTCTAAACACCCTCCTCACCACCTGACACATTTTCCTATAGTATTGGTAGGCAGGGAGGTCCAAATTCAACTTGAGCATTTATTAAATGCCTACTATATGCCAGGAATTGTACTAAGTGCTGGGTGGAGAGGTGCAAAGATGGAAATAAAAGTAATTCTTGTCCTCAGGAAGATCTCAACCTACAGAATAGTCTGAAGATTTTTCAAAACTTTCTTCTTGAGCTCTGGAGTTATCACAAAGCAGAAGATCTTAACCTGGAATCTGTGAACTTGATTTTTTAAAAAAAATGTATTATAGTTTCCTTTGTATTCTTATGTATTTTATGTATTTAAAAACATGATTTTGAGAAGGGATCTATGGATTTCACCAGATACTGCCAAGGGATCCATGACAAAAAAGATTACCAAGCTTTGCTCTAGAGGTTTTTAGGCTACTGGAATCTGTTCTAGTCTTAATTTTGCTTGTGTTTTGTTTGTTTTTGGACCATTTATATACTCCTTAACTGTAAAACAAGGCATTTTTGAAGGAAGACAGTATTATGCAGAAGAATGAGCTCTTTCATTGGAGTCAGAGGGCCTAGATTGAAATCCTGATGTTTACTCCCTGTTTTACTTTGGGCAAATCTCTTAACCATCCTGGGTTTCAGTTTGCTTATTTGTAAAACGAGAGAGTTAGAGTGAGTGGCCTCTGAAATCACTTCTAGCTTTAGATCTTTAATGATATGATATTAACATATGTGCCTTCTCTTTCCTCTACTAGACTGAGACCAAGGGAGTTTCAGTGACTTTCCCAAGGTCATACTGGTAAGTGTCAGAGGTGACATTTGAACCCAGATCCTAACTCCAGTGACAGTGTTCTTTCCACGTGAACGAGATAAGATGTGGAAAGTGCTTTACAGATCTTCAAACGCAGTAAGGATGTCAGTGGTTATTATTAGTAGGTGCCCAGTAAATATCTACTGAATGATCCCTGAGGTCCCTGCCAGCTTTTCCATTCCTTAGGTCTGTGTGATGACAACAGCCTGTGACATCTTATAGTCTCATTTCCAGGCAGCAGAAGCACGTACTAAATGCTGGAGCTGCCCTCTGTGTGTTGTGATCATGTACTACCCTCCCTGGGGAAGGTGCATGCACGCACAGTTTCTGTATCTCTTCCAAGTCCCTTGGGCAAAAGTTGGATGCAAAAACCTTATTATGAACTATGATGGCAGATGAACTATGCTTTCATAACCAGCGAACTCATCTACTCTCCCCACCCATCCCCTCAGCTTTCTCTGCCTTAGGACTAATTTCAGGCAGTCTGTTTATAGGGGAAAAAAGATTTTTATTGGTGACAAACACACTACAGGATTAAGAATTAAGTGGGCTCTGGAAGGAGAAATACAGAAATACAGGGAAACTGGGTAGTCTCTTCATAGAGTCTATAAAAAGACCTCTTTCCCCAGGGGGAATCCAGTATTGTATTAATCACGCAGAAAAGAAAACATATGCTTCTTGGGTATAAAGTTAAAATAAATTAATTTCACTGCCTTACTCATAATTGCTGAAAGCTAAGCAGGAGGGGTCCTTGCCAGACTTCCCTTGCTCTTAATGTCATGAGAATGAGAGCTGGAAGGGGAGCTAAGGAACATCTAGTACAACTCGTTCATTTTGGAAATGAGAATGCTGAGACCCAAAGGGGCGAAATGGCCAGTAGAAGGTCACCCAGGAAGGCAGCAGTCAGTATTCGAACGCAAATCCCCCAACTGCAATTTCAGCCATCTTTCTACTGTGCCGCAGATACAGCATGGCCCAATTGAACAAGCACTGAACTTGGAGTCACTTGAGTATACAATCAGGTTCTGATGGCTACTTATTGCCTGTGACTTTGGGCAATTCACACAAGGTTGTATAACAGATGCCCTCGAACATCCTTTTGAGATCTTCATCTGTTGCTCAATGAACGCCCCTGCAAGACGGCAGTTACTGTAATAATGATGAGCACCCTACCCACATCCACTCTAGGGTCCCTCACAGGAGGTGACTAGTTCCAAGAAGCACTAGCCTCTCTAGCCTGTGTGGAAGTGCCTTAACCTATCAGCATCATAAAGACGCAGTGTGTTTAGCTTACATGACGGCCTTAGAGTTGGGGAGATCTGCTTTCAAATCCAAACTCAGACACTGATTTGTTCTGCTGCCCCACACAAGTTACTTCTCCCCAGGAATCGATTTTCTCATCTGTAAAATGGAAATAATTTTTATAGGGTGGTGAAGATCAAATTATTTATATATTGTGCCTACTATGTGCCAGACACTCAGCTAGGCATTTTTTACAAATATTTTCTCATTTGAACCTTACAACAACCCTGCAAGATAGATGCTGTTATTATCCTCATTTTACTGTTGAGGAAACTAAGGCAGAGGTTAAGAGACTTGCCCAGGGTCATACAGCTAGTAAGTGTCTGAGGCTGGGTTTGAAATCAATCATCTTTGAGAGGCAACACGATGCAGTAGAAGGAAATATTCTTATTTTACTTAAGCTTGGAAGAATGAGGTGACTTGCCCAGGGTCATGCAGCTTTTAAGTGTTAGAGGTAGGACTTGAACCCAGGTCTTCAAACACTGTATCCGCTGTACTAAGCTGTTTCTAAAAAAAGTGCAGATCTATGCGATAGATATAAATAACTCACCCATTCCCCGTTCTCACCATTTCCCCATCCACTTAAGTGTTCACAATGATTCCGACACACAATTTTCTCCATTCATTCCAACACTTTATTTCTTATCAAGAAATCTTGTTCATCGATAGAACCGCAGATATTTCTTTTGGATCAAGATGGTGAGCCCTTAGAGAAAACGTCTGCTAGGGCAAGAGAAGGTGCGATGTGATAATAAGTAGATTCACGCTGATCTCAGAGTATTTTGAGGGTTCACAGATGTGTGTGACAGCCAGGTTTCTGTTTCTTTTTCTTCTCCTTTCTTTTAATTCCTCTTAAGCTATTAATAGTCCTGACATTTACTTGGTGAGCTACAAGATCTAAGCTAGCTTTGTAAATAGCCCCATGCCCACTCTTCCGAGGCAAATGACTTCTATTGTGTGTATGCCTATTAAGTGGGAATCTGTCATTGATTTAACTGCCTACTGTGGGAGGGAAATGGTCCACTAGGTGTGTGTGTGTGTGTGTCCGCGTACGAATGCACAAATGGATTAGGATCAATTTAAATTGAATGGTTGCTTTTTGAAAGCTAACCTGAAGATTCAGCCTTCTACCTAAGTAGAGGATAAATGATGGACCTGTGATTTTCATTGGGATAGAGAGCTCCCAGTTGGGGTGAGAGAACTCTTTCTACAGAAACCAGGTCAACACCCTTTCTAACACTTCATGGTCTTAGAGAATTGCTTAGAGCATAGAAAAGTAAAGAGATTCTCCCAGGGTTACGCGGACAGTATACGCGGACAGTGTAAATATATATATATATATATATATATATATATATATATATGTAAATATATATATATATGAGGCAGCATCTGAACCTGGGTTTTCCTTGACTCAAACCTGGCTCTCTATTCACAACACAGCACTGCTTCCTTTTCAAGGCTTGGCTAAATATTTATGACTACATAGGTTCTTCTACCTACTATCTATCTACTACCTACTACCATCAGTGCGAGTCTGGGCAAGTCACTAACCTTTCTGATCCTCAGTTTCCTCATTTGTAAAATTAAAGCAGCATGCTGAGCTTGGAGTCAGGAAGACCTGAGTTCAAATTCAGCATCAGATACTTACTAGCTGTGTGACCCTGGGCAAGTCACTTAAACCTGTTTGCTTCAGTTTCCTCATCTGTAAAATGAAAAGGAAATGGCAAACCACTCCAATATCTTTGCCAAAAAAGCCCCAAATGGGGTCACAAAGAGTCTGAAACAACTGAAATGAGTGAACAACAACTATAATCCTGTACATACAAAGAGGACAGGAGCTAAGATGTAAAACTGGGGAATCTTTTGGGATTTTGTTTTCTTTCTGAAAATTTTTAGATGGAAAGTGGCAGAATAGAAAGTAATAAGCCTTTGGAGTCAAAGTTAGTTCTTCCATGGTTTTGCGATCTGAGGGAAAGGATCAGTTAGTCGGTCAACCAGTATTTTTTTGAGAGGGGAAGGCAAGACAGTTGGGGTTAAGTGACTTGCCCAAGGTCATATACCTAGTAAGTGTGTCAAGTGTCTGAGGCTGGATTTGAACTCAGGTCCTCCTGACTCCAGGGCTGGTGCTCTACTCACTGCTCTACCTAGCTGCCCCTCAACTAGTATTTTTTAAGCTCCTCTTATGTGTCAAGCGCTGGGAACATAAGAAAGCCCCTTCTTCCCCCTCAAAAGAGTCCCAAAACAAAGCAGTCCTTGTTTGCAAGGAGATCCTAGTCTAGCAGGGGAAACAACATGCAAACAGCTGTGGAGGTGGTCTCAGAATGTATGTGCTAAGATTAAGGATGTGCTATTGAATTTTGTTTCATCATAATGAAGAGGTGAATTGCTTCAAACTGAGAATTGAAGGCTCAATGGGGACCTGAGCAAAATATCTTCCAGGAATGCATGGTATTTTGGGTAAAGGATTGGCCTAGGGCCCAGGAAGATACGGGTTCAAATTCTGCCTTTGGCACCTGTTAGCTAAGTGACCATGGACGGCTAACCTCTCAGTGCTCCCAAGCAACTCTTAATGACTACAAATTACAGAGGAGTTGCTGTACTACGTCTGTGGATGGAGCTCCCTTACCAAGAGGCTCTCAAACTGATGAAATCAATCACAAGTTCAAATAGAATGAAAGAAAAATTTATGGGATAAAACAGAAAGTAGTTATATGATAAAAAAAAGAAGACCCTAGCACTAATAGCACTGACTAATAGTCAGTGATCCTGACTAGAGACTTAGCCATACATCTGAGACTCCATTTATCCACATGGGTAAAACGTGATCGATGGCCTCTGAGACTCCTTCCTGCTGTAAAGCTCTGATCCAGTGACCTCTGACCTTCAGATTAAGTTCTGAGTCAAGACTGAGAAGAAAAAGTTGTTTTTAATGTTACTCCTTCACCTCCCCCTGGCCATGATTCGATGTGATTAACCATTTAAAGTGCTATCCAAATAAATGATCGACTATTTTTACTAAACACATATTACAATTTATTTTCCCCTATGTAATTAGGGATAATCATTGCTGCCAGATTATAAAATGACATGTCAATGAATGGAAGAGATAATCATGGCTGCAAACAGGGGAAGGCATACATAACACCTGAAGCCTATAATTACTTCTCCCCCCCCCCCCCCTGCCCTATTGTATTTGGTGCCTTTTAGGTGGCATAGAACTTTTACATAGTCATCGAAGTCATCTGGGGATTCTACTTTTTGTGCAAATTCATAAGCAAAGTATGGTGGAAATGCAGCCAGAAGAACTTGGTTTAAGACTTGGCTCCACCACCCACCATCTGGGTGACTTTGGGCAAATCCATTTCACATGTTCAGCCTGTTTCCTCTTATGTCAAATCAGCAGATTGGAAGAGATGATCTCTAAGGTGGCCTCTAACTCCGATAGTCCATGATTCTGTTCTCTCACAAGTGTATGAAAGCCCAGGACTGGTCTTACCTGAGACTTCACATAGCACTCCAATGTGCTCACTAGGTACCGTTTCATGTTTATTCAATGTTGTTGTTTGGTCATCCCACTTGTGATCAACTCTTTGTGACCCCATTTGAGGATTTCTTGGCAAAGATACTAGAATAGCTTGCCTTTTCCAGCTCATTTTACAGATAAGGAAACTGAGGCAAACAAAATGAAGTGACTTGCCCATCACATTTTTAGGGTCTGAGGCCAGATTTGAAGTCATGAAGATGAGTCTTTCTGATTCGAAGTGGAGTGCTCTGTTCACTGTACCACCTAGCTTCCTGAAAGATTATATTAGATAGACCCTAACGTTCCTTCCAACTTTTAATCTATGTTTCTATGAAATGAAAACCAG
This sequence comes from Phalanger gymnotis, assembly GCA_028646595.1. Classification (NCBI taxonomy): domain Eukaryota; kingdom Metazoa; phylum Chordata; class Mammalia; order Diprotodontia; family Phalangeridae; genus Phalanger; species Phalanger gymnotis. The sequence goes on along the minus strand of CM053623.1, from coordinate 184,832,425 downwards.
TCTTTTCAGATCTCTCTCAAACTCAAAATATTGTGCACAGTCCTGGAATATGCCTCTATTAATACACTTGAAATTAATAATTTGATGTTATTAAAGTATAAACTATAATTATCTGCTTTTGCGCACACATGTATCTATGTATGTATGTATTGGCACAGTACTCTATCCACCTATGTGCCATATTCCCCTACTAGGGAGATGCCTAAAGCACAGAGAAATTAAATAAATGATTTGCCTGGAGTTACACAGTCTGTATATGTCAGAGAAAGGACTTGAATCCAGGACATCCCTTGACTCATTTCTTAAAGAGGCCTATTCACTGAATAGGTGTTACCTCACTCTAAGTGAGTACATGAAAATGCATTAGCCTAAAAGGGCCAGGGTCTCCCATTGCATCCTGAGTAATCTCCAGTCATCCTGGTGAATATCAGGCCACTGGATCCAGCGGGCTCTGGAGGAGAAAGTGAGGCTGGTGACCTTGCACAGCCCTCCCTCCCTCAAATCAAAGTCAATTGTAAGTCATGTCATCATTTCCCTGATGTCATGGTCCTCTTGGAAAATGAGGGACAAACACAAGAATATCATGTTACGTCTGATCCAAATCTGGACTAAATATTTAGAGTGATGCTGCCACTGCTACCTAGAATCTGAGTGACCTTGGATAAGTCACTTTATTTCTCTGAGACTGTTTCCTCATTAATAAAAAGATGTCGAACTTGATTCTAAGGTCCCTTCTAGCTCTGAGGCTATGATCTTCCATGACCCATCTACAAGCTCCTTTAGGTCAAGGACAGTAGCCTGCCTAAACTTTATGTGTTCCCCAGTACCTAGCATGATTCTCTCACCCCAAAGGTGATTAAAAGTGGTTATTTAAACAAAGCCTGAATTGTTAGATACACATTTGGCAAATATTTTATTGCAGTCTCGATTTTGAGAAGATTTGGAATAAATGTCATTGCCACATTTTCCATTTATTCAGCTTGATGGACTTTTTCTCCAAACTCACCCCTCTCTCAAATTGCCCAACCATAGTAGAGGGCACCAACCTCCCACTTACCCAAGTTCAAAACCTTAGTGTCATCTTTCACTCTTCATTCCCACTCATCCCACACATGCTGTTCTTTGTCAAATCTTGGTTTGCAACATCTCTTTCAAAAACCTGCACCTCTTTACTCATGCAGCTATCTCTTTAATTCAGACTCTCATTACATCTCTCTTGGACTATTGGGATAACTTCCTATTTGGTCTCCCCACCTCAAGCTTCTCCCCTTTCCAATCATCCTGTACATACTTGAAAGTGATTTTCCTAAAGCATAGGCCCAATCATATCAACTCCCTTCCTTCAATAAACTCCGGTAGAGTTTATTTCCATCTATCCATTCATCTATCTATCTATCTATTCATCCACATCCGTCACCTATCCATTGATCTATCGATCCATTGATCCATTGATCGATCTATCTATCTATCTATCTATCTATCTATCTATCTATCTATCTATCTATCTATCCATCATCTATCTATCTCTATCCTAGAGATCCCTAGAATTTCTTGAAACTAGAATCCCAACTTTTCTGTCTGGCAATTAAATCTCACAACCTGTCATGCTTACTTGGTCCTCACACACAACACTCTGCCTCTCATCTCCAGGCTATTGCCCTGGCTCTCTCATGCCTAGAATGCTTTCTCTTTCCTCACTTGCACCTCTTGGAGTCCCTAGTTTCCTTCAAGACTCAGCTCCAGTGTCACCCTCTGCACACAACCTTTCCTAATTCCTTGAGGTGCTTATTAATGCCTTTTCTTCCAAAAAAGATCTTGTATTCATTTTGTATGTATTCTCGGTGTAATTATATATGTACATGTTATCTCCCCCAACAGGATATAATTTCCTTGAGGGTAAGCTCTGTCTCATTTTTGTATTTGTATCCCCAGTGACCATTACAATGCTTGACACATTGTAGGAGCTTAATAAATTCTTGTTGATTGATTGATTGACAAGAGTCGCAGAGGATGAGCAGGCTTAGAGAGGTTGAGATTTGGATCTATCAAAGGAACTCCTAAATCAATTAAGCCACCGAACCATTTGAGTATTTGAGTACTGGCCATATGCCAGGCACCAAGAAAATAAAGACAAAGTATCCCCTTGTCCAAATTATCCAAGGGTAATGGGGAACTGGCCAGTGGGTGGGCTTGTGGACCCAGAGAATGTACTACTTGGGTTCTTAAGGATCTTACATTCTACTGAGTGGAGAGTGGTCCATTAGGCACATAGAATATATGCAGAAGGGCAAATACAAGGAAATTTGAGAAAGGAGAAAATACTAACCACTGAAAGGATCAGGAAAGACCCTTTTGATAAGAAGACAATGCATTCTGGATAAATGAAATAGGAGACAATCTCTGCCCTAAAAATCCAACTATCTAATTAGGTCACAAAATCTAAGTATGTGAGATATTTGGTGGGACAAATGAAGAGCTCGTTTGAACAGTAGTATTAACTCTGGGGGATAGTGAGGTAGACCATGTATTTCTGACCATAAGAGCATACTGCTAAAGACCTTACAGGCCATCTGGTCTACTCCAAGTGTGCAAACTGAGATCTAGAGAGGATCAATGGCTTGTCTAAGGTCATACAGTTAGTAAGTATAAGAGATAGAATTTGAACCCATATCCTGGCTGTCCAAAGAAAGTGATCTTGTCAATTTTGCTTCATTTTGACTATTTTCCTTTTATCCATTCCGAAATCATAGAATCTTACAAAGTGGGTCAAATCCACTGGACCCTCTACAAATGTGCCCTGGATTCCAGTTTGTTACCAAGTAATGTGAGGTAGGTCCAGCTGAGCTCAATGTTTATTTCGTTGTTTTGAATGTGAAATGGAAAAAAAAAACCCAAATGAAATACATAGCAAAGCAAGGGTAACTAACAATAATAAAGAAAATAGCTGGCCTTTATATAGCAGTTAAGGTTGTCAAAGCACTTCACATATATTTTTATTTCATCCTCACAACAGCTCTGTTAGGTGCTATCATTATCCCTATTTTATGGATGAGGAAGAGGCTGAGAGTACTTAAGCGCCCAAGGCAAGATTCAAACCCAGGTCTTCCTGACTCCAAGCTCATTACTCTCCCCACTAAAACATTATGAGCTATAAGGTGAGATCATCCTCAAGGGAAGGTGCAAGGTACAATGGGAGATGGCCTGGGTTAGTAAAGAGAATACCAGCTGGAACTTGGTGGGCTTGGACTGTTGTCCTGGCTCTCTGCCATTAGCCATTAGCGTGACCTTGGGCAAATCATGTCACCTTGTAGGTCTTAGTTTCCTCATTTGTAAAATGAAAGGATTGGATTAGATGTTTTTTTAGGGACCTTTTCAGCTCGAAAATTTTATGCTTCTAAACGACTGGCTACTCCATTTACATTGGAAAGCTGACTCATTTAAAACACACTGCCTGGCAGGCTTTAAATAGGCTCTTCATCTCTATATAAAGTCACAGAATTTTGCAAAGCTCCATGAGCCTTAGCCCTTATATTTGGTAGTGAAAATTATTTTATTTTCTGTAAGCAAAGTATATGTCTCCTTTTGTAAGACATGGATGGTGCTGGCTGAGCAATTTGCTCTTATTTTTATTTAGAGAAAATGAACTTTTTTAAAGAGTTTCTGTGGTTAGAAGATGTGATTCCTGAGCCCTGTTCTCCTAGTTGTCACATGTGAACTGATGGCTAGGCTGAGAATGCCACACACACACACACACACACACACACACACACACACACACACACACACACATACATGGTCCACAAGTCCTAACAGCTCATCCATACACGCATGACAAAACTCTGAGGATTCCTAAGGTGACAGCCACAGGCCCAGGGAGTTTCTCAGTGCCAGTCAGAGAGTGGGGCTGTTCCACTCCTTCTGTAGAATGAAGTGTAGAAGAGATGGTGTTTCAACAATCTGGCTAGCAGCTGTTGTGGCGTTGAAAGACCAACACAAGCCCAACAACAAGCAGGCTACCAGCACACTGCAAACGCCCAGGTTCTTTTTAACTGCTTCACTAAGGAAAGCAACGTCAAGGGGTTGACAAGTTAACTTTAATTCAGCATACAAATATCACTCACTTAGTTCAGGGGAAAAAACCAGCACCCTGAACTTCAGAGCAAAATACAAAGCACAAACATCGACAGATAGACCTTGTCTGATTCAAATCCCAATACATAGTTACCAGAGTTTAACAAAGTCCCAACATCTGGGTTACGAGTTGGAGGGCTCTTAGCTACAGCTCCCCGGAGTCTCCGCATCTGCACTCGCCACCAAGAGTGAGAGCCCTGAGCAAATGGCTCTGTCTTCTCTTATACTGTTTCAGACATCATGGAACCTCATCTGAATGACCAGAATTTAGGCTCCTATGATTGGCTCTTGAGTTAGCACCTCCCCTTAGTACCCTGGGAGCTTCACACCCACATAGGCTTAGCACCTAGTAAGACTCAATGAAATACACTGAATTACTCAAAGGAAACAAAGCCAAACTCTTCAAGGGCACTTGGTTGAACTGAGTGCTAAGAGCTCATTTTGCTTACCAACACAGACTGAAAATCCTCCCTTTATCTGATTTTCTGTGGAATGCTATGAGCATTGTCTTTCCAATTCCTATGACCAAGTTCTCCATACTCAATGACCCATGGACTCCAAAAAACTTATGAAAATAAAGCACACAATATGATCCTTGATGCATAACCACCTGTTATCTTTTATCTATCATCTCTCTGTCTCTCATCTCATCTCATCTCATCCCATCTCATCTCATCTCATCTCCAATCTCTCTCTCTCTCTCTCTCTCTCTCTCTCTCTCTCTCTCTCTCTCTCTCTCTCTCTCTCTCTCTCTCTCTCTTTCTCTCTTCCTCCCTCTCTCCTCCTCCTCTACCTCTTCTTCTTCTTCTTCTTCTTCTTCTTCTTCTTCTTCTTCTTCTTCTTCTCCTCTTCCTGCTCTTTCTCCTCCTCCTCCTCATCCTCCTTCTTCTCTCTCATATCAGCCTATGTTTCTGTTTCCTTTTGTCTGAATTGGTTTAAATAGATAGATACAGCATTTATTAAGCATTAACTATAATCTAGGCACTGTGCTAAGAATGGAGAATACAAGCATGAGCAAGTAAGACAATCTCTGCCCTCAAGAAACTTATAACAAGAGAAGGCCACACATAAATGGGAGCTGAAAAGATTGGGGGGCTGTGGTGGTAGCATTGTTGAGAGCTGATGTCCAGGAAGTGAGGTGGAGCCTCATTCTGGACAAAATAAGGCAAAAGTTCATCCATCAGAGTTCAGAAAGATTTCAGGGGCAGAATTCAAGTTTTAGGTGGGGTAGATGGAGGTGAGGATGTTGGTCCCTGGGACACAAGATAATTTGGAGTTTGTGAGGAGGAGGTGGAGGTGGATTACAGAATCATAGATCTACAGCTAGAAGAAAACTTAGAGACAATCTAGTCCAACCATCTTATTTTGAGGTGAGGAAACTGGCCTGGAATGGTGAGTTAACTTACCTTAAATCACACAGCTTGTCTGTGTGGCAGGACCTGAATTCAGGCAGCTGGGGGGTGCAATGGATAGAGCCCTGGGCCTGGAGTCAAGAAAATCTGAGTTCAAATTTGACCTCAGATTTTACAAATTTTATAACCCTGGGTAAGTCACTTCACAGCTGTCTACCTCAGTTTCTCCATACGTATTAACATGAGGTTGATAATAGCACCTACCTCTCAGGGCAGTTGTGAAGGTCAAATGAGATAATATTTGTAAAATTCTTCCCTTCCTTCCTTTTTTCCTTTTCCTCCCATTTCTTTTTCCTCACTTCCGTTCTTTCTTCTTTCTCTCTTCTCTCCTTCCCTCCCTTACTTTCCTCCTTACATCCCTCCTTTCTTTTTCTTTAAATGTAGATCTTCCTATCTCATTTAGGCTAGAAATGTAGAGGCTACTCCTTCATCCAATACCACTCTAATTAGCATGAGGACTTTGACTCACTTCATTTCTGACCTAGGCTTGTTTGCCCTTCCTTAGGCAACCTGGTAGCTTCTCACTCCTGGAATCTCACCATATTAATGCCACACTCGGCAGCTACCTAATTGGCTTAGCCCAGTGCAGCTCAGGACCCCTAAACTGAGGAGATCTACCAGCCTATGTCTTCCTGTTAGCAGTCATTACAGACATGCACCAGAAATCCATTTTGATATTCCTGGTATCAAGTTAGTCAGTGTTTTCAAAGAGCAAATGTTGGGCTTTCATAAACATGCCTTGACCAAAGCTTTGAGTGGTAGCAATACCAAAACCAATGAGCTTTATCCAAGGCAAGATTATTGCTAATTGAAATTTGCCTTGACTCTTTGATATAATGAAAGTAAGCCTAAGTGCTCTCTGGACAGATCAGAAGCATCTCAGGCCTGGTGTAGAGGACAAGGGTATGGGGCTCTAGCCAAGGCTGTTTCCCAAAAACAGACCATTTGCTACTTCTTTGTCTGTACTTATTCATATCTAATAGCTATTACTATGCTCCAAATCCAATGTTGAGATGCAATTACAGAAATAGCCATCCAAAACTGAAGTGGTGTCAGGGCCAGAGGCAGTAGCAGTAGGCTGTGGTCTAGGATTGCTGCCCATCCTTGGCAAGAGAGGGAAGGACAAACAAGGAAAGAAGAAGACTATGAGAGTGGAAGGTGCATTAAAAGGGAAGAAATTGCCAAGTAAGGCATTCCTTCTCTTCCATATTTTGTGTGAAGCCTTTCCTGATCCCTCCAAATAAGGGGGAAGAGGGTGGCTTAGGGTCTTTCTTCCAAAGCTACTTTGCATATACACACACACACATGTGCACACACACACATATGTATATATGGGTGTGTGTGCATGTGTACACACACACATATGACAGATAAGTTTTATATTCATGTTATATTTATTTTTATATATGCTTAATATCTCCCCCATTAAAATGTAAGTTCCTTCTGAGTAGAGATTGTTTCATTTCCCTACCTCCTGGTACAATGCCTGACACATAGTAGGGACTTAATAAATATCTGTTGATTAATTGGCTGATTGAATTGTAGCCTCAGTGAAAGGAGAATGAGCCATGTGGAAGTCTGTTTTTAGAAAGCAGATACTTTCCTTTGCAGAAACACAAATGAAGCAGCTTTATGTACTGGAAAGAGGGCTAGATTTGAGTCCCTTGATTTTCTACAAGGGAGATCCATTTTCTTCCTTCTCAGTGAAGTACAGTTGAAAGAGTACTACCTCTGAAGTCAGAAGACCTCTGCTCAAATTCTGTTTCTGATGCTAATTATCCATATGACTTTAGCTAAATTGCTTAAGGTGCAGCTAGATGGTGCAGCAGATAGAGTGCCAGGCCTGAAGTCAGAAAGACTCACCTTTCTGAGTTCAAATCTGGCCTGAGACACTTACTAGCTGTGTGGCTCTGGGCAAGTCACTTAATCCTGTTTGCCTCAGTTTCTCATCTGTAAAATGAGATGGAGAGGGAAATGGCAAACCACTCCAATATTTCTGCCAAGAAAACCCTAACTGGGGTCATGAACGGTCTGAAACAACTGAACAATAACAAATCCACTGAACTTCCCTGGCCTCAGGTTTCAGTTTCCTCATCTATGAAATGAAGAAGTTGGTGAAGATGACCTCGAAAATCCCTTCCAGCTCTATATCTGATATTTTAAGCTTATGAAAATGACAGTGACCTTTGCTATATTATGATGGCCTAGAACACACAGGGTGACATGCCCCTGTTGCATAGAGAAATATTGAGAGGCAGACTCTAGGGCCAAAGGCATAGCAATGCCCAGTCAGTCACCAGGGGCTACTTCCTAATTATTCTCTAGTATACTCACAAGGAAAAGGGTTATTTGAGGAAGCACCAGAGCCAGGCCTAGTGCTGGTGATCATTAGGCTGGCCCATTTTTTTTCTTTTTTAAATTGCTTTCTTTTAAAACATTTTGATATATTTTGTTTTTGTAGCACCTACATTCCCCCATTGTATTGCATTCCTCTCCTGCTACCAGAAAGCCATCTCTTATAATGAATAAAAAAGAAGATGAGTATAGACTTATGGAGCAATGGGAGGCAGACCATTGGAATTTGGGTTTGGATTCTGCCACTTATTTCTTCTGCAACCTTAGGCAAGACACTTCATATCTGAGCTTTAGTTTTTTCACCTGTCAAATGAGGAGGTTAAGCTACATCTTCTCTGTTTTTTCCATTTCTAAATCTATGATTCCAGTTCAGCAAAACTAGCCAAAGCATAGAAAAAGTCAGGCATTGTAGATAACATTCCATGCCCCATAGTCTCCCACCTCTGCAAAGAGCTGGGTAAGTTGCCATTTATCACTGCTTCTTTGGGGCCAAGCTTGGTTGTTACAACTTGCCAGCATCAAGTTTCAATCCAATTTTGTTATGTCTGTTCTTTCCATTGTCTTTGTCTCTATCATTGTGTCTATTACTTTCCTGGCTGTACTTGCTTACTTTGTCTTTGCATTAGTTCATATAAGTCTTCCCATGCTTCTGTGCATACATCATATTCACCATTCTTACAGGACAGTGATATTCCATAACATTTACGTACACAATTACTCAGTCAATGTGACCCATTTAATTCTTCTTTTGTTTTGTTTTTGCAAAGCAATTGGGGTTAAGTGACGTGCTCAGGGTCACACAGCTAGTAAGTTAAATGGCCAAGGCTGGATTTGAACTCATGTCCTCCTGACTCCAGGGGCAGTGTCATCTCTACTGTGCCACCTAGCAGCCTCAATCCATTTCTTTTTT
>CM053623.1:184805293-184823117 GCA_028646595.1 Phalanger gymnotis | reverse complement strand
TAGATAGATAGATAGATAGATAGATAGATAGATAGATAGATAGATAGATAGTAGCTAGATACATAGATAGATAGATAGATGGATAGGTGGATGAGGCAATTGGTCAGGCTGGCCCATGCGACAGGTACATCCCATACTTAAAGCCTTACTATCTATAAGGGTATACCAGAACTTCATCTTTGGCCTTGAGACCTTGAGATCACCTTCATGCCTCCATGAAATAAGAGGACTTTAGTTGACAATTTTTTAATTCATAGAAGAAAAAATAATTTTTAAATGAGAGTGCAGTAAAAAATATATATGAATGATGTATGTGTTATATATGCATGAGTAGGTATGTATATACATGAGTGTGTGTGTATATATGTGTGTGTGTATATATATATATATATATATATATATGTATATATGCAGTCAGTGACATTTTTCTTGACAAATGAGGAGGTTGGACTGAAATGACCTCTGCAGTCTCTTCCAGCTCTAACATTGTGTGAGTGAGTAATTAACACATCTCCTTAAAATGTAGACTCAGCATTTGGGCAGACTCCCTATATGCATCAAATAGTTCAGACAATATTAAAACTTTTAATGAAATATTAGAGGTAAGTCCACTTGAAAAATGATGAAGAATTCCATGAAATTTGGATGGATAAGAAAGCTTGGCATTTATCTTCAGTTGTTCAAGGGGTCACCTTTTATTACTGTGTTCTTTTTAAAGAATATGGAGAATTGGGTTTTTTTATTATTCCAAACAACATTTATAAATCAGTAAGCACTGAAAATCTGAGATTTTTCTTGCAATTTTAATGAGGTTGTTATTAGTGGATTAGTAAGGAGCTTATTAGCAATTAACTTGCTTAATGATGTCCATAGACAGGTTCATACATACAGTGTTAATCTTGCAAAGACCACAGATGAGGGTGAGATGATCTAATTCATTAAAGTGTCTCTAACATAACATGAATGCAAATGTTTGTTGATTTCCAACTGCTAGCATCACCTCTTTAAAATTACCATCCATCTTCTCTGTGTGTATCCTGTACGTACCTAGTTATTTATATGTTGACTCCTCATTTAGAATGTAAACTCCTTGAAGGCAATGGCCTATTTTAGTCTTTCTGGAACATAATAAAGTGATTAAATGTACATTAATGAGCACCCTTGTCATTACATGGTTGGGATTTTTTGTTCTTACTAATGCACTACCATTCCATATCAATTGGACATCAGTGTATAGTGGAAAGGGCACTGAACTCAGAAAAGATCTGGGTTCCAATCCCAATTCAGACACTATTATCTTTGTGACCTGTTCACTTATCCCCACTGTGCTTTGGTTTCCTCATCTGTAAAATGAGGGAATTGGACTCAACCATCTCTAAGATTCCTTCCAATTCTAGAATATATGGTCTTATTCTCTGTGATGCTAATGAATGTTTGTTGGTTAGCTGATCTGCAAGCTGCAGGCCTGTTCTTCATCCAAATGAAATACCAAGGATAAAAAGATTCTTTTCACTACACGACTCAACTTGAAGACAATAATTCATTCATTAATTCAGCAAGTAAGCACTATTAAAGCACCTACTATGTACTGGAGAAACAAAGAAAACTATGAAATAGCCCTTCCCCTCACGGAGTTTACACTCTGAAGGGTGAGTCAGCATGAGAAGGAGAAGGAGGAGAAGGAGGAGGAGGAGACGATGACAAGCAAGAGAACAAGAGGAGGAAATAGGGATTGAGCTTGTAATTTCCTGATATTAAGAACTATCAGCTGAGAAAACTCCCTCTACCAACACAATCCAGCCCCTTCGCTTCATCTTATAGACTGCTTCAACTAGAGCATTGAGAGGTTAAATGACTTGCTCATTCATTACATTTTCAGAAGTGAGCCTTGAGGTCTTTCAAGGACAGTTTTCCATTCACCATGCCATAAATTATTTCCGAAGTGCTTTCCTTTACATTATTCCATTGGTCCTCCTGCCCTACTTTTTGGTTGGAGCTATTTTTATCCCAATTTCCAAATGTGGAAACTGAGACTGAGAGAAGATAATTGAACTTTCCCTAGATCACAAAGCTAGCTAAGCATCTGCAACCATGTTTGGTCAATATTCTATCTACTATTTCAAGCTGGTTCTAGAATGTGCCCTCAGCCCATAAAAACAGACTGGGTTTTTTTTTGTTTGTTTTTCAGTTTGCTTCTGTATCACCAGCACTGAGCATAATGTCTTTTATATATGCGTATGTGTGTGTATAGTGTATACATATATATATAGAGAGAGCGATACAGACAGAGAGAGAGAGACAGAAAGAGAGAGAGAGAGAGAGAGAGAGAGAGAGAGAGAGAGAGAGAGAGAGAAAGCACTGACAAATTCATGTGGAAACAGATTGGTTAGATTGCACTAGATCTCAGGTTTTTCATTTCTGCATGTGAGTTGGGATTAGAGGATTTCTAAGATATCTGAACTCAAAAACTCTATGCATCAGCCCAAGGCTTTTTCTTAAAGGACAAGAATAGTTCCATTTGTCCATCTAGCATACCTCTTTAGAGAGTCTCCTTAAACCAAAGAATGAAACTAGAGATACAATTGACATCCCAGAATATTGGAAAACTGCTCAAAAGGCAATGTTCAAAGAGTGCTCTAAAAACTTACAGGAATAGCCTTGAATTCTGTCCCTGAATTCTCCTTCAATGGCTTTTAGAAGAACTGAGTCATCACTGCTCAAGGATCCTTTACAGAAAAAGGCTTTCAAAGGAATGAAAATCAGTTTGAAAGTCTGTTCTTTTCAGTACATAAGTTTTTATCTCAGCAAGAGCATGTGGACATGTGGAACTGAAAATTAGTCCCATGTGATTAGGAAACATATATGTGTGTTATATAACATATATGTGTTATAAAACCAACATTATATATCTGTCATATGATATATGTTATATGACATTATCTATAGAATATGAGTTATATATACATATATACATATGTGTGTACATAGATCTAGAAATAGATATGGATATCGATATAGGTATAGATATATAGATACAGATGACTGAATCTAGAAATCAAGTTATAGCTTAAGTGAGCTTCCTAAGAGGTCACCCATCTCTGTCCTCAGACATGAACTAAGAGGCCAGATTATAAATAGTGGTCAAAAGGAGACGGCTTTAAATTTTTGTTACTGTTGTCCTGTATGTGCTTAAACAAAATCTTATTTGGAGAAAAAAACATTTTCTTCAGCTGCAGACATAAACCTCTCAATTGCTTGTGAAGTGTCACTGATGAGGCAGGATTTGGGCCATTGTCTTTGATGGTCAGCCTGCAATATCCAGGGCCATACCAGCATGACAGTTCCTTCTGCTCTCTTCCCATATAACTTAGCCTCATGCTGCCTCTGTCATTGATCAGAGCTTTAAGAATGTCATTATTTTAAAGGCTTTGTGTGTGGTCCTCAAACACTTTAGAGGGTGTTTTAATAATTCTAATAAACACAATGTATGCCCATCATTCTGCATGAAGTTTTCTTTTGTTTTCTCATTTCTTTTTTTTTATTTTACTTGTGTACCTCTAGTTCCAATAGGACTAAACAAAATTATGGACAAGGGGATTATAGGAGCTTTTATCTCATGCATCAAATTAATAACCCTTTGTCCTTATTTAAAACTCATCACAACCTGCCCCCTCCTATCTTTCCAGTCTTCTTACACAATAATAATAACAACAAAAATAACAATAAGCATTAATATAGCACCTACTATGTGCCAGGCATTATGCTAGGTGCTTTGTCAATACTACCTCATGTGATCTTCACAAAAACCCTCCTCTCCATGTATCTGATGACCTAGCTCCAGAACAATAGCTAGCTAGGCACCTCCTGGCTGATACCATGGGGGCTGGCAATCTGTGCCAATCCCTGCCCCTTATTTGCCATTAGAATTGAAACACATCGTGAGCAGGAATTATTTCATTCTTTGAATTTGTGTCCTTAGAGCTTCACATAACATCTAGCAAACAGTAGGTGCTTAATAAATATTTTTTGGCTGATTGATTGATTGCCATCAAGGTTTATCTTGAGTTCTTTGTTCAAGGGTTGCCTGTCTTCTCAATATGGAAACTGGGCCCTCTATTGCATCATTCCACTACCAACACTCTCACCTTGTATTCATAAAGAAAGTTGCTATTTCTAGAACTGCTAATTATAGCAACAGTTATGGGCTCATAACCCAGCAAGGAGGAGAGTAAAAAGGCAGCCAATATTCTAACATGAATCAGGTATGGAACAGGCCATTAATTCCCACACAGAAAAGGGAATACTAAGCAGTCAGGCATCATGCAAGGATTAGAAAATCCAATAACTCATCATTACTATCACGATCAGTTGGGAGGCTAATGACCACAAATAATTTCTTTGCAAGGCTGCTAATTAGCCATTATACATTTCACCTCCACTGAACAATCTGACCCAACACCCAATAAGATCTTCTTTTCAGTGCCCTTGTTTCTCTCTAATGGCAATTCTTCCAATGCTATCAGTCTGTTCCCTCTCCTGCTGTCTCCACAATTCTCCAATAGCCATTATTGCTTTTTTGCCAGCACTCAAAGGCCTTCCAAGGTCTTCATCACAAGGTCATTGCTAAAGGAGGGAATGACACAAGAAAGGCAGAGGCAACCAGGGATTTTAGCACAAGCCTGGCTAGTTGAATCTCCACTACATGTGGAAAGCAACAGCCCCTACTGTATTTGGTGGGAGTAGAGATAGGCCCCCCTCTTCACCCCTGGAAGAAAATGTATCTTCTTGCCTAGAGGGCAAAAGTCAAGAAGGCCACCAGCTAGAAGCCACCTCTTCTTCTTCCTGATGTATGTGGCACTCCAAATCATTAGCTTAGCAATTTAGTCATAGGGCATTCAACCCTCTGATGGTCTTATATAACCAAAAGCAATTCAATTCAATAAGTATTTATTAACCACCTACTATGTGCAAGGCACTGTGATAAATGTCAGGGATACAAATAAAAGAGACAGAGACAGAGAGAGAGAGATTCCCTGCCCTCAAGGAGAATATCTATGTATGCTCAAATTTCTATCAGGGTTGTTCCACTGTGGACAGGCAGAGAATGATCCAAAGGATGGGGGAGGTTGGGGAGGATACTTAGTACTTAGCCGTACTGGTTACTTGCTGATCTTTGCAAATGACACTCCACCTTCAATATTGGTGCCTTTGCCATGACTTATCTCCATACCTGGAATGTTCTCCCTCCTCATCACCTACCTCTTAAAGGCCTTGGCTTTCTTCAAGACTCAGCTCAAACGGCACCTTCCAAAGGAGGCCTTTCCTGGTCTCCCTCCAATGTTAGGGTAGGTATTCCAAATCCTTTATTATATCATGAAGTCTGGTGAAGCCTTTGGGCTCCTTCTTAGAATAATGTGTTTAAATGCATAAAATAAAATGTATAGAATTAGAAAGGAAACCAATTATATTGAAATATATTTGTCAAGATTGTTTTTTCAAAGTTCACAGATCCCAGCTTAAGAACCTCTGTATTACTTGAGCTTCTTACCTACTCTGTGTATCTTGTATATACTTGTGTTTTTCCCATTAGAATGCAAACTCTTTGAGGTCAGGGATTCTTTTAGTATTTTCTTAATTTCTCCAGAACTTAGCATAGAGTAAATACTCAATGAACACATTTTAGTTAACCACTGAGTTGGTGGGTTTTACCAGTCAGCATGTATGCCAACAACTATTGCATATGAACAATGAACTTGACACAGAATGGAATAGCTGTAGAACAGATGGGGGCCCCTAGGTGGCACCATAGTGCATAGAGGGCCCCACTTGGAGTCAGGATGACTCATCTTCCTGAGTTCAAATCTAGCCTCAGACACTTACTAGCTGTGTGACCCTGAGCAAGTCACTTAACCCTGTTTGCCTCAGTTTCCTCATCTGTCCAATGAGCTGGAGAAGGAAATGGTAAACCACACCAGGATCTTTGCTAAGAAAGCCCTAAATGGGTCATAAAGAGTCAGAAGCAACTGAAACAACTGAACAAGTAGCACCATCTTGTCATGCAATAGCTGTTTAATAAATGCTTATTCTCTTCCTCTTCCTCCCCCCACCCCACCCCCACTTCTTCCACAGATAAGTACTGATATATGACCAGAAAAATAGAGGAGTCAGTCATGTAGTGAGAGCAGTCTGTGTGCTCCATTATTTTCAGCTCAATATTAGGATCTCCAGGAGAAGGTCCCCAGTATATTAGGTGGATGAACAGGGGTGAATTACTGAGGGAACATGCACCAGACATACACAAGATTGGAAGGCATGGCTGGGTTGTGATCTGCTCTGTTGCTACATCAATGAGATTCTGGGAAGCATGAAGCATTATATCACTAGATCATAAAAGCTTCCAGCTGACAAAACTCAACAATTTAGTCATAGTGACCAGTGCAAGTAGTAGATGGTTATGAATGATATGAATGAATGAAATTGGTATGAACAAGAAGAGTTTTGAAATCATACATTTTTGGAATAATTTTTATGATCTACAATTTTGACATTTTGTTGTGGGGTTTTTCTGATCAAAATAAACACTAGGAAATATTTTGAATCAATTTTATTTCTTTCTACATAAGACCTTTCTTCCCCCCCCAAAAAAATAGAAATATGAAATATTATAGTAATTAAAACACATCCTATGAAACTGTATCCCTCGCACAGCTGCCAAAGTGATATTCCTAAAACTCAGATCTTGACTGTGTCATTCTTCAACTCAACTTCTATGGATCCCTATTACCTCTAAGATCAAATACAAATTCTTCCATTGGACATTTGAAGTTCATTACAACCTGACTACCAATCTTTTTTACAACTTTATTACACATTACTGAACTTAACACACTCTTCAATTCTGTTTCACATCTACCTTGTAGATTCCATCAATGCTCAATTCATACACCTCCTCAGTGAGATCCCCAAGGTTATTAGAGCTCTACCCCAAATTACTTTGTACTTATTTCATGCATATTTTATATCTGCACATACAGATATGTATGTATGTGTGTGTGTATGTACCTCTTACAGAAAGTAGGCTTCTCGAGGGCAGATACCATTCCATTTTTCCAGCACCAGGCACTTACTAGCTGTGTTATTGAGCAAGTCACTTCACCTCTATTTGCCTCAGTTTCCTCATCTGTAAAATGGGAATATAATTAACACCTGCTTCTCAAGATTGTTGCATCAACATATGAAAAGCACTTGCAAACCTTAAAGAGTAATATAAATATTATCATTAATATTATTAGAGTCTGTTGTCACTATGATTCTTCAGAAGCCACCAAATATATTTTATAAAACTTCCACAGGATGCCAACAACAATTCTTCCAGACACTGTTGGGCCAGTGCCTATATCACTAAATCTTACGACACACTTGCCTGGGAGCTAGTAGGCCCTTTGGCATTAAGGAAAGTCCCATATTGCCTAGGACATGAGTAAATTTACTGGCTAGACTTCAGAAGATTGCTGGCTTTAGAAGATCCTTCCCAAGCATCTTATTAAAGAAACATGGTCTGTTTCAATTTAAGTGGCTTGTTTCTCCTACTTGGTAAATTTCCAATGTATATCTCTGCCAATTTATAAAAATTTCTATCTCCGAATCCACAGATCTCTGATAATGATGCTCTGGTTCTCCGTTGCCTAAGATACCTCTTGGATTTTCCAGCAAATAAAGAACCACAACTCCAAGACATTCAAAACCTTCAATTGATATTTTTGGATCCCTCTTTGCTAGGTTATCAATAACAAAAAGAACTAGGTTACTTATTAGGTTATTTCCCAGAGAAGAATGTTACTGGACCACACCAAAATGCCTGGGATACTGGTTCTATCAGGCGACTGAATAATGGTTTTCTACCACGTGTTAATAGCTATAAACAAGGTGTTTTATTGGAACTTTGAACTCCCAGCACTCTCATTCCCCAAGGACACTCCCATATTAAAATACTAGTCCAGTCTGCTCAGGGTTTGGAATCAATCCACCGTGGCTTCCAGTGTATTTCAAGTCCAACAATCTAACCTGTGCGTCAAGATGTTCTCGTCTATAAAAGTCTTCACTGGTCTCTGTCAACACTGAAGCAACTAGGTGGCATAATAGACAGAGCACAGGACTCGGATCAAGGAAATCTGAATTCAAATCTTGCAAATCCTTTATCTTCTCTCGATCTCGGTTTCCTCATTTGTAAAATGAAAGGGTTAGACTAAAAGGCCTCTTCCATTCCTTCCAGCACTCTTTCCACTGAACTGTGCTTTCTTGTTACTTGGGGGTGGGGCAATCCCAACAACTAACCTCTGTAATCAATGAGGGAATGCTTCAAGAGGATATCTCAAGGTACCTTAGGAAACTAGAGTGAAATGAACACAACCGGAGTTTAACTAAGACATGCCCCAACTAAATTATCGCAGTAAAATAAGAGTTTGCATATTGGTCAAATGCGACTTTAGGTTTTGGGTGACAAAGCAATAATATTTAGAGACAAGACTCAAAGTTCTCACGTCAGTCACTCAACCTTCTCCATGGAGTGAAAAAAATGAATAGATGGAACTAAATACTTTGAAATATAATTATAGTCCTAGAGAACAGCTCAGTTGAACCATATCTATAATTTGCTGCCTTAACTCACTAAACAGCCTGGAACATGTTCAGATGTTTTCAAAGCAAGTGGCACAGACCCTTTTCTCGAGGCCAGGTCTTTATGTGACCACAGAACGTGACCACAGCACAAATAGCCGGGATGTTCTGTCTACTTTCACAACAAGCATTGATCCCCACTGCTGCTATGATGGGCCATGCCCATCTATAGCTGAAGTCAGCTGTGCCTCAAACCAGTTGCATATACCGACTCAGATTTTAAACGATAGAGTTAAAAGCTAGAAGAAGCTTTGTAGAAATCAATGAATTCAACCCTCTTGTTTTATAGATTTCTTAAAAAGAGGCCCAGAAAGGTTGCCTAAGAGCATAGAATCAGTAAGTAGCATGACCAGGATTGGATCACACATTTTCTGACTCTTAGAGGCAGTGTAGTACAGTGGAAAGTATGCCGAAGGTAGACTCAAAGGACCTGATTTTAATCCCTACTTTATTACCTATGTATATAACCATGGGCAAGTCACAACCTGCAGGTCTTGGTTTCTCAACTGTAAAATGAGAGGGTTGGTTCTCTAGACCTATATTATCCTGGGACCTTTTTTCCCACTAGACCATACTGACTGTCTATGTTAAAAATAAGTCATTAGGTGCAATTATCCTATGCTACATCTTTGTATAGTAAGGAGTTTATTTATATCATTGCTGAGAATTGCAGAATCTCAGATTTTGAAAGGACCTCAATAATCTTCTAGTCCTACCAATACTTTAAAAAAATCTCTTTAGTCACATAGCCAACAGCTGGGTATACAGCCTTTGATGGAAGAAGTCGCCCAATGAAGGACAAACCCACTCCGGCAGCCTCCTTCACTTTTAACAACTTTAATTGGTTGGAATCTTTTCCCGAAATCAAGCTTATATTTGCTACTTGGCAGCTTCTGCCCAGTGCTCATAGATTGGCCTTGAAACTACCAAGCAGAAAAAGTCACAGAATCACCACATTTCCAGAGCTTGATGGGACCTTAGTGGCCACTGAAAAAGCAATCTCCTCTGCAAGTGATTACCCAGCCTTCTCGTGAAGATGTTCGGTAGCAGGAAACACAACTACTTCCTGAGGCAAGTGATTCTGCTTTGGATAGCTCAAATCGTCGCTCCTTCTAGTTGAATCTAGGGCATAATTTCCACCTACTTCCTTCTTCAAACAACACCAACAACTTTTACCCTAAGTTTCAGAAATGCTTTAGATAGTCCTTTAACAAAATTTACCTGAGTTCAAATCTGGCCTCAGATGCTTACTAGCTGTGTGACCCTGGGCAGATCACTTAAAGCTGTTTGCCTCAATTTCCTCATCTGTAAAATGAGCCTGGAGAAGAAAATGACAAACAACTTCAGGATCTTTGCCGAGAAAATCCCAAATGAGGTCACAAAGAGACCAATAGGACTGAAAGGACTCGACAACAACAACTAAAACTTCTGCAAAAGGTTTTTTCCAGGCCTCCTTAATCTTGGTAACCTCTTCCAATATGACCCCCATTATCTTGTATATATTTTGTTGGTATGAACATAGACACATACACATCCGTAATGATAAGAAGGGTGGGACTTTTTTACTGTTTTCTCTTTTGGAATGCTAAGGTAATCAAGTACCTTTAAGTCTTGCCTTTCAAATGTAATGGCAAGCATACTGGGACTTTTTGCTGTTTTTTGTTTGAGTTCTTCTCAGTGCTGAGGTAATCAAATGCCTTTGCTGAGTCTTGCCTTTGTTTCTTTGATTGAATCAAAAGTCTTTGATGATCTGCTTAAGAAACAAGAAAGCCTAGTTCACATGGGTTTGAATTGAATGATTGTGATACCCTCTAACCGTAAGAAGGATATATAAGATCAGAGAATGGCATTTTGTTTGGGGGCCTTCACTCACTGGAAGAACGTCTTGTGATTTGGCCAGACAAGACTCTGGGTAACCATTGTTAAGTGCCCCCAAGCTTTGAAAACCCAGTGTTGATGCTTCTCTCTCTGGTGGACCAGTTGTGAATAAATACAGATAAAGAAGAGACAAGTTGTAAAAATCGTGGAAGACTATAAAAACCCTGATTGGAAAGAGGATTCAGTAAAGCATAAGGATATTCGCATAAGAAAGAGAGGGTATCCTCAGGAGATGGATCTAGAGAACCCAAAGAAACCAAGAATGAAGGAATCCAATGTATGTATTACTATAGTTAGATGGTTAGAAGCCTGTCTACTGGTTTGTGTTTATTTGCTCTGTTTATATAATGTATGCTTGTAATTTCTGCTTGTATTTGCTCTGAAGTTCAGGGTGCTGATTTTTTTCCCCTGAACTAAGTAAATGATATATTTATGTTTAATTAAAATGAGATTGTAAGCCCCTTAAAGTTGGTTTCCTTAGAAAAGCAGATGAAAGAACCTGTGCTAGTAGCCCTCCTATGTGCTGGTGTTGTTGGTCTTACACCCCCATAGCAGCTGCTAGTAACACTGTTGTTAAAACAGCCTCCTCCATTTAGAACATGAGTTCCGTAGGAGCAGGGACAGTTTATGCCTTTGTTTGGACTCTGAGCACTTAGCACAATGTTTGGCATACGGTGAGCTTTTAATAAATGCTTGTTGAATTTATATATTTGGTATAGGTTGTTTGAATGTTTGCATATATTTTCTCTATCCTTATTTCTGTACATACTGTCTCCCCAGTGAGTTAGCAAGCTTATTTAGGGCCTTTTTATTTGTATCCTGAACAACAAGCAGAGCTACCAGCACAAGGGCTCATTAAATGCTTATTCATTCTTCTCCTCCTTTTCCCCCAACCCATCTTCCTTTTCTTCTTCCACCTCATGATGCTGACATTTCAGGGAATTAGCTTATCTTCCTCTTCTATCTCCTCTTCCTCCCCAATTCCTCCTCCTTCTTCTTCCTGTTGTTATTGTTTTCTTCTGTTGCTGCTTCTTTTCTTCCTCCTACTCCTCCTCCTCTTCCTCCTCCTTCTTCTTCTTCTGCTTCTGCTTCTGCTGCTATTTCTGCTTCTTTTTCTACTTCTTTTTCTGCATTTTGTGCTGCTTCTTTTCTTCTGCTTCTTCCTTCTCTTTCTTTTGGCTCTTCCTAGATCTTCCTCTTCTTTTTTCCCCTCCTCCTCCTTCTCCTCCTCCTCCTTCTTCTTCCTCTTCTTCCTCTTCTTTCAGCTTCTGTTTCTTATGCTTCCTCTTCTTTTGTTTCTTCTGCTTCCTCTTCTTCTTATTCCTGTTTTTATTCTTCTGCTTCTTCTGCTGCTTCTCTTCTGCTTCTGTTTCTTCTTCTTCCATCTCCTTCTCCTCATCATCATCTTCAATTTCCTTTTCCCTTTCCTGCTTCTGCTTTTCACTCCCATTCACTTCTTATTAACATCCTATGTTGTTTCTGCTGCTGTTTCTGCCCTGTTACAATTGAAATGCTTTAAGGACAATTATTCCTATCCAAACTGAAATGAGAAATAGGGGAATATTTAGCATGCTCAAATGTTTCAGCTTTTATCCATCACTATTAATATCATCTCTCCTTCTAACACACAGAAATCTTTACCTTTGCACTGGAGAATTTGACTCTTCTTAGCTTTATTAACTTGTTGAGTCTTTCCGCAATGAGTCATATCACAATGAGGTCATGTCAGTTGCATTCTGCTATGCAGGATGATGTCTCATCCTTCTCCACTGCAGTGAAAACACAGGTGTGGATTGGTCTGGAAAATAATGGGGAGTCATTTAGGTTTTAGGGCTCCCACTTCAGAGAGAACTCGACTTTGGGTCTTTGTTAAGACATTCTTCCAAAAAGAATCAACCGGCATAAAAGGAGAGAAAGAAGCTTCTGCTAATGTTGGTCCCCATGTTGTATTGTCTGAGAATCTATTTACTCTGCCCAGGAAATTTAGATTTACAACAGGTTTGGAGCCTCAGACAACTCATCCAATCTCATTGTGCAGATGAGAAAATTGAAGAATTGAGAGATGAAGTGATATACTCAAGGTTACACAGATAATAAGCATCAGAGACTGGGTTTGAACCCAAATCCTCTGACTCTGTATCCAGCACAAAGAGTTTGGAGTTTATTGAGAAGAGGGGTCTGTATTTCTTTCTTATGTGCCTGGTCTAATTAGATACCCCAAAGGAAGGTTTTGACATCCTATAGTCCTCTGTACCGGAGTCCTTTCTACTCATTGATAGCATTTTCAACTGGACATCTGGCTCCAACATATCATTACCCCCTGATTTTATATTACTCCCCATCATGAACTCAACATTACAACCAGACTAGACTTCTGGACTTCTCGCTGCTGCCCAAATTTGACATTCTGTTTCTCACATCCATACACTAATACACTCCATCCTCAATCCGTACAATGCATCCTTTCATGTCCAGCTTTTAGAATCATTATCTTCCTTCAAGGCTCAGCCCAGGTGCCAATTGCCCTATGAAATTTTTCCTGATCCCTACCCCATCCCCCTAGCTGTCCCTTCTCAAATCTTCTAAAACCCCTTTATCTAATCAGCTCATCCATACCATTTTATGGCCTCAAAATAGACTATACATTCGATGAGGGCAGGGACTCTTGTTTTTGTCTGTATATGCAGAGCCTTGCCCAGAGACATTGCACAATATGGCACTTAGGCGGTGCAGTGCATAAACTTCCAGGCCTGAATTCAGGAAGATGAGTCTTCCTGAGTTCAAATCTGGCCTCAGACACTAACTCTGTCACCCTGGGCAAATCACTCAACCCAGTTTGCCTCAGTTCCTCATCTGTAAAACGAGGTGGAGAAAGAAATGGCAAACCACTCCAGTACATTTGCCAAGAAAACCCCAAATAAGGTCACCCAAAAGTCAGACATGACTGAAACAACTGAACAACAACATAAATTGTGTATGGTGGATTCTCTTCCTTTTCTCCAGACTCTGTGTCTAGCACTTTACCAACTATACCATGCTGCCTCTCAAAAAATAAATAAATAAAACAGATATCCAAGATCTGGGCTTGTCCATTTCTTCATATTCATGATAATGTTTTACTCTGTGTGTCTCAGTCGATTTAACTTCCTTGAGGCAAGTAA
Source organism: Phalanger gymnotis (assembly GCA_028646595.1). Lineage (NCBI taxonomy): Eukaryota > Metazoa > Chordata > Mammalia > Diprotodontia > Phalangeridae > Phalanger > Phalanger gymnotis. The sequence goes on along the minus strand of CM053623.1, from coordinate 184,809,402 downwards.
CGTTCTTTGGCATTCCTTTATGCCCAAGAATCTGAACATATATCATGCCCCAAAAGGGTATTCCTCCCCCCAAAAAATCATAAATTCATTGAATTCTTACAGTCAGCATGTACCTCTAGAAATCTTTGTGGCCTATTTGTTGGTGGTGGTTTATTCAAATGACCTAATATTTATTTATGAGTGGACATGTGACAGTATTCATACATACCAGTCTGTGTGTCTAAGAGCCACTTTTCTTCCAGGTTCCATAATTATTTTGTCAAGGATTGAAAAATTCCCCTCTTTCTTCTGGCTGGCTGCCCAAAAATTCAGATCAATACCTGCCATCTCCAGCAATGTCATTGAGCTTGGAAAGTATGGTCCATGGCAAAAGGTGCTCCTTGTCCTATGAGTGAGATGCAGGAAACATGAAATTCACCTTTCCCTTCAGTAAACACAAATCCACAACAGTACAGAGAGTTATAGTATCATCCACTAAAAGAAGGCCTTATAATGGATTTCTTTTGCTTGTTTTGGGTTACTTCATATTATTGATGTGTTTAAACCCATAACGATCAACCAGCATTTGCCTATCTTTTTTCCTGAAGTACGGATTTTCAGGTGATGTTTTGAAAGCAAACAGGAATCCTTTTCTAATTCTGTCTATTGAATATAAAAATTCAGTCTATGTCCTTATTTTGTATGGCATTTCAACTTAATTACATGGATGTGTATTTTCTCAAGCCTAAGTAATTGCTTTTTTTTTCTAAAGCCAAATAATATTTGATAAAAAATGATTTTCAAAAAATCCAAATTATATATAGTAAGTTTTCACTTGAAATGTTGGCAACCTTCTTTTAACAAGCTGGAGTTGGGTGGGGGTGGGGGCCAATGTATGTGTGTATGCATATGCATATGCATATATTTGAGCCAGTCTGCCAATAAACATTTATTAAACACCTACTGTGCTAAGTACTGGAAAGACAAAGAAAAGCAAAAAACACTGCCTTCAGTGATCTCACAATTTAATGTATATAATACAAATTGCAAGTAAAGTGCGAATGTGTGTATATTGAATCTATATGCATATATCTTTATTGCGTGAATGTCATCTGTTGTATGTTTTCCTGCATGAATATGTTTGAGTAGGTGTGCCTCTATATTTGTATGGGTATTGTGTATGTTTGTACATACATGTGCAAGCATGTCTTTTTGCAGTATCTATGTGTACATGAATGTATATGTGTGTTTTCTGTGTTTCTATGTGTGTGCATATATGTATGCTGTGTACGTGTATTCTCAATGAACATGCCGTGTGTATGATGTGTACATATCAAAAAAGTGCTGTGTACATATTAAAATACCTGGATAGGTACTAGCACTGTGATTTCCTTGATGTAGGGAACTCCCAGATGAGTACACTCCCTCTACCAAGGTGGGTTGGCACCTTCTTTGCCACTTGTAAACTTAGAATGTTGCCTAAGATGCCATGAGATTAAGTGAATTGCCCAGAATCATGTCATCATGGGCATATTTGGGCAAGTCTGTATGATTGCATTATGTGTGCAAATATGCCCATTTGTTTGTGTGTGTGTGTGTGTGTGTGTGAATCCGTGTGTGCCTGTCTGAGTAAGTGTATCAAGTCCTGGCTGTCAGGGCTTTTGCCATGGTTGGCTCTGTTTATGCCAACTCATCACTGCTACTTTCCATAAGAGTCAAATATCTCCTCTGCTAATTTGAAGCAGCAAAACATGCCAGGAAATTGACAGCCCCAAAAGATGTGTTTCCTCCACAGCCTCAGACTGCTGAACAACCCAGTTGTTAAATGACAGCAACAGAAGAAGTAAGAGATGGCAGTTACATACAATATGTCACCTTCTGCCACCCATCCCAAAAAGAAAATCTCTTTGTGTTGGTTCACTTGACCTATTCACCAAGAGGCTGGGCTATGAAAACTTGAAATGTTTTTTTTTTTCTCTCTGGAAATTGAGAGAAAACAAGCTAATAGCTGTACTGTACCTCTAAAATTGGCATTTATATAACATGCATAAGTTAGCAAGGTGCTTTATATACACTATGTCACTTGAGAAACAAAATAAACCTGGGAGACAGAAAGTAGAGTTAATCTCATCTCCATTCTATAGATGAGAAAATTGAGATTCAGAGATGTTCAGTCACTTACCTATAGTCACATGGCTAATAAATGTTAGAGGTGAAATCCAAACTCAAGTCTCTACTTATTCAAGTCCAACATACTTCCCATATCCCCTCCTTTGGAGTTCTTAGAATTTATCATCATCATAGTTGTTGTTGTAAATAATAATGATTAAATAAAATACTAAATAGAAGCTTAAAAAGAAAATAAATTATGAGCAGGAGGCTCTCAGAAAAACCTAGAAAGACTTACATGGGCTGATGCAAAGTGAAATGTGCTGTGTGTGAAGTAACAGCAATATTATGAGATGATCATCTGTGAATGATTTAGCTATTCTCAGGAATACAATGATCCAAGACAACTCTGAACGACTTATGATGACAAATGCTATCTATCCCCAGGGAAGGAACTGATGGTGTCTGAATACAGATGGAAGCACATTTTTTTACTTTATTTTTTGTGGGGTTTTTTTTTTGGTCTATGTTTTCCTTCATGACATGACTAGTATGGAAATGTTTTTTCATGACTAAACATGTATAACCTATGTGGAACTGTTTGCCTTCTCAATGAGAAGGGGTAGGGGGGAAGGAAGGGAGAGAATTTGGAGCTCAAAGTTTTCATGATCAATGTTAGATTTGTTTTTACATATAACCATGGAGGAAATAAAATGCTAAACTATAAAAAAGACAACGATGACAATGATGATGATGATGATGATGATGATGATGATGATGATGATGATGATGATGATGATGGTGGTGGTGGTGGTGGTGGTGGTGGTAGTGGTGGTGGTGATAATTATGATGATTATGGCCACCATCTAAATAGAGCCTATTATGTGACAGGCACTGTACTAAGTCTTTTACAAATATTATCTCATTTGATCCTCACAATTAGGAAGTGCTATATTCATTTCACAGTTGAGGAAACTGACGCAGACAGAGGTTAAGTGACTTGCCCAGAGTCACACAGTTAGGAAGTGTCTGAGGCTGAATTTGAACTCAGGTCAAAGCCCAGCCCTCTATCTACTGTGCCACCTAGATACAATTTAAAAGAAGATATCCATTTAAGTTCTGAAAATTCTAAGATATAAATAACATCTAGCATGTCTTCCTAATGACTATCATGACAGTTCTAAGATTCACAGATTTAGAACCTGAAGTGACTTTACAGATCGCCTGCTCTTGCCTTCTTTTTCCAGGTGAGGTAACTGAATCCCAACAATCTGCAATGCTTTTCCCAAGGTCATGCATTTAATATTGCGGCAGAGCCAGTATTTGAACACAGGTCAAGCACCCCGTTTCTACTACACAACTTCCAGCTATGTGCAATCCGGCCGTGCACTGACCAGTTTGTTTCAAATCAGACTAGCAAAAAAACCTAGTTAGGCACACATGTGAAAGATGGCTGCTGGGGGCTGAAGATGACCAAGATGGGCAGGCAGAAAGACTACTGTGTCATAAGGCAAAAACTGTCTCCTTAGCACTTAGTTCAACAAGTACCCTTGAAGAGTTTGGCTTTTGTCATTGAATCTTGCTAAGTGCTAAGCCCCAGCCCAAACCCCTAATAGATGTAACATTAACATTATTATGTAATAGTAATTAAGGTGGGACATTTTGCTTTTCTTCTCTTAAGTGCCTTTAATGATTCTGGGGCAGATAAAGTGGGATCTTTTTGTTTTGGAGAATTTCTCAGCACTGAGACAAGTAGGAATCATTGATTTGTATATGATGTGATCCTGAGGATGGAGAACTTTCCCAGACCCAGCCTGGGTGAGGTCAAAGCCTTCAGGGCTCCAAAAACTGGATATAACTGGGGAGAGCTTGGCATTTGATTTTGGGGGCACACTCATGGAAGGAGTGTTGAGACTCTGGGCAAGCTGCACACTGCCCCCCAGCTTTGAAACCCAGATGTTGGTACTGGTAACTATGACTTGCATTGGGTCTATCTGTTTGTAATTTGTTTAAGGGCTCTT
>CM053623.1:184784644-184804793 GCA_028646595.1 Phalanger gymnotis | reverse complement strand
GGAGTAGGTACTTAATCTTTATAGACTTGACTTTCCTTATCTGTAAAATTGAAAATGTCCAACTCACTGTTCTCCATTCCTACGATTAAATGAAATAATGTCTTGAAAGTGCCATATAAATGGTCACCATTATTATTATCTATGATTAAAGTAACCTTGGTTTGAGAAGATGAATTCCATTTTTATGCCAGCTCTACCATGTAGGGGGAGGGTGAGCCAGCAGCAGGGTAGGAACCAATTGCAATTCCACGGTTTAGATGTTAGCTCATCTAACGACTAAATAAAAAGTTCAGCTCTCTAGGAATGCCAGGTCTCTTCAAGGACATTTTATAAGGATCAAGTTTACTTGGAAAAAGAAAGTGTGAAAAAAAAAGCGCAAAACTCCTTCCATTTCATTATATTAACAGTAAAGTCAAGTCTAACATCAGATCCAGGGGATTTACGGAGGCTAGAAATGGGCAACTCTGGGGAAGAGCAGCCTCGATAAAGGAGTACCTAATAGATGAATTGTAAATCCTGAGAGATGACAGGCTATTAGAATAATTGCACTTTCAGAGGAAGGGTAGGAGAGAGGGGAGAATTACTCCAAGATCGAGTAGCATTTGAAACATGATATAAAACAGAGATTATCACCCTTTTTGTGTGTCATGGCCTCTTTGGCAGTCTGATGAAGCCCCCTTCTCAGGTTTTAAAGTGCATAAAACTAAATACCTAAGTTTACAAAAGAAACCAATTATATTGAAATATAGGTTATTGAATTTTTTTAACTAAGTTCACAGATCCTGGGATAAGAACCCTTGGATGTCTACATAGATACAATCCTTGAACTTCTGGGGCTTTTGATAGTCACCATGAATGAATATTGAGAAGTTACGATGAATAATAAGAATGAAACAACATACCACAAATTCTGTGATGCAGCTAAAGCAGTCCTCAGGGGGGAAATTATATCTCTGCAAATATATGTTAACAAAATAGGAAAAGAGAGGATTAATGAACTGAATATGCATTTAAAACATTACAAAGCCAAGAAACAAGACCAAAATAAACACAAAAGAGGAGATATTAAAAATTAGAGGAGAAATAGATAAACTGGAAACAAAGAAAACCTATGGAAATGATAAATAAAACTAAAAGCTGGATCCTTGAAATAACTAATAAAATTGATAAATCTTTAGCCAATCTGGTTAAAAAGAGGATGGAAAATTAAATCTACAAAATAACAAAGGAGAAGTAACAATGGACTTATCTTCTTATGTGTTTTCTACCTTATCCACCATAACAAGATCATTCATATGTTCTAATTTTAGCACAACATTTCCTAGGCTATCTCAAGCTATTCTGATAGGAAGAATGGTGTTCTAGATTATATAGGCAGCTAGATGGCACAATAGTGCACAGAACTTGTGCTTGGCCTGGAGTCAGGAAGATCTGAGTTCAAATTTGACCTCAAATGCTCATTGGTAGTGTGTCTCTGGGGAATTCATTTAATTTCTCAGTTCTCTACTTTGCAAAATGTGGCATTTCTCTTCTTCCCCTTAGAGGATGGAGAATAGACAGATCTAGCACTATATGGTATAGTGGATAGGCTACTGGATTTGGGTCAGTAAGACTTGAATTCAAATTCAGTCTCAAGCACTTTCTGACCATATGGGCAACTCACTTAACTTCTGTTTGTCTCAGTTTCCTTATCTGTAAAATGGAGATAGTAATAGCACCAACCTCTCAGGTATTATGAGGTATTTGGAAATTCCTTTGCTAACTTTATTATTCCTGTTGTTATTGTTATGAATAACATCTACCTCCCAGGGCTGTTGAGAGGAGAAGATGAGATATTGTTTGTAAAGTGCTTTGCAATCCTTAAATGGCTGTATAAATGCTGGCTGTTATTATTAGATCAGGATAGCTCAAACTTCTTAATCTCAGACCCCCTTTAAACACTTAAAATTATTGAGGAACCTTTCCCAACCCAAAGCTCTTTCTAAAGCTGGTTTTATTTTTATCATGTTAGTTAGAAAGAAAAAATATTTTAGCATTGTAATGAAAATAACTTTGACTTCACATATCCCAAAAAGGGTCTTGGGGATCACCAGGGGTCCCCAGATCATACTTTAGAATCACTGAACCAGATAATCATGCAGGTAAGTGAGCAGGTCAAATGACTGGATACAAGAAGCAATCATTAATGTCACTGCCCGGAGCCATCCACCTGGGTCATCTTACCATACGTCTCAACGCTGGCCTGCTTCTCTCTATTTGGAACAACTTAGGAGTCTCTGGGCTGGATTTTCAGAAATCATGCCCCTGGTCTCTGGGACAGTTAATCTATTTAGCTCTGGAAAAATCAATTTGGAAAAAAAATCAATATCATAATTAGGAGATGAGGAAGGACTGATCAAACAGCAATTTGTCTGAAAAAGTAGACTTCAAGCTTGACATGAACCAAAGATGAGACAGATATACATAATGCATGCACATATATGTATACATATACATATATACATACACACAGCCAAAAATCTAACAGAATATTGGGCTGCAGCAATCAATAAACACTTACTATATGTCAGGCACCATGCTAAGTTCTGGGGATTTAAAAAGAGGCAAAGTACAGTCCCTGGCCCCAAGAAGCTTACAATCTAATGGAGGAGACAACAAGCAAACAAAGCAAACTATACAGAATAAATGGGAAATAACAGAAGGAAGGCACTGGAATTAGGAGGGGTTGAGGAAGGCTTGCTATAGAAGGTAGGATTTTAGTTGGGTCTTAAAGCAAGCCAGGGAGGTTGGTAGTCAGAGTGGAGGAGGGAGAGCATTCCAGGATGGGGGACAGCTAGAGAGAATACCCAGAACCAAAAGATGGAGGATTTTGTTCATGGTACAGCCAGGAGGCCAGTGTCACTAGGTTGAAAAGTATGTGTTGGGTAGTAAAGTGTAAGAAGCCTGGAAAGGTTAGGTTATGAAGGGCTTTGGATGTGAAGCAGAGCATTTTGTGTTTGATCCTGGAAGTGATAGGGAGCCGCTGGAGTTTGAGTAAGGGAGGGTGGCATGATTAGACTTATGGGAAAACCACTTTGGTGATTGAATGGAGGATGTATTGGAGTGGGGAGAGACTAGAGGCAGACAGACCAACCAGCAGCTATTGTAAGAGCCCAGGCACGAGGGGAGGAAGAACTGTACCAGCATAGTAGCAGTGTCAGAGGACAGAAGGGGGCTTATTCAAGGGATGCTGAAAAGGTGAAATCTACAGACCTTGGCAACAGACTGAATATTGGATTAGATTAGAGATACTGAGGAGTCTAGAATGACTCCTAGGCTGTGAGCCTGAAGACCTGGAGGATGCTGTTGCGTAAAAAATACCCTTGTGTGTAGGAAAAAGGAAATGACCTGACTACTGTATTATACTATACTACTATACTATCAGATAACACTTTATTGTGTTCAGTTCTGAGCCCTATATTATAAGAATGGTTTTGGTAGTATGGAGAGTGTCCGAAGGAGGGTCAATAGGATGGTAATGGGCTTCGAGTTCATGCCATAGGAAGAACAGTTAAAAAATGGAAATATTTAGCCTGGAGAAGAAAAGTCTGCAGCATGTGTGTGTGTGTGTGTGTGTGTGGGGAGGCAGGGAAATAGAGTAAGGAAGGCAATAATACCTATCTTCAAGAACTTGAAAAGGATGTCATGAGGAAGATGAATTAGATTTATTCATTCTTGAGTGACAGGGAGAAGCTACCAAGAGGGAAACTGAAGCTTGATATCAGAAAATACTTTCTAAGGGTTCAAGTTATCCTAAAGTAAAATAAGATGCCTTGGGAGGAAGTGGGCATTGTTATTGAATCAACTCATGTGTGTCTAGCTCTTCATGACCCCATCTGTGATTTTTTTTTTTTTCGCAAAGATACAGGAGCAGTTTGCCATTTCCTTCCTCAGCTCATTTTCCAGATGAGGAAAGTGAGGCAAACAGGTTTAAGTGACTTGCCCAGGGTCACTCAGCTTGTAAAGCTCTGGGGTCAGATTTGAACTCATAGGGATGAGTATTCTTGCTTCCAAGACCACTGCTCTGTACACTATGGCGTCATCTAGCGTTCCTCCTCTTCATTGGAGGTTTTCAAACAGAAGCTGAATTATCAGTCATTCAACCAACATTTATTAAGTGACTGCAGTGTGCCAGATACCATATTAAATGCTAAAAATATGAAAAAAAAGAAAAGCAAAAACCAGTCACAACTCTCAAGGAGTTCACAGGCTAATGATTCTTTGTTGAGTGCATTGTAGGAGAGATAATTTTTCTTTTTTCTTTTTTTTTTAGTATGGGTAGGATTAGATAGTTGCTAAGGTCTCTTTCAACTCTGAGATTGTGTGTGATTCCGTGGTCAAAGAAGAGAGACTAGTTTCTTCAGAATACTATATGTATTCTTTAGAGATAGTGAAAATCATTTGAAGAACAGAAACTGAAATATAACTGAGCAAAGTGAGGCTTGGGGCAATAAAGCACTGTTTCTTTTTTTTAAAAAATTACTTCATTGGCGCTTTTAAAAAAAAGAAAAGAGGAAGTTGAAGAATTTAATGGGTTAGGAAAGATATAATGATGATGATGATGATGATGAAGAATAAGCTGTATTTCTATGGCACTTTATGTAACAATAATGCTGCTGCTGCTGCTGGTGATGATGATGAAGATAGTACTTCGAGTTTGCAAATTACTTTACAAATATTACATCATTTTACCTTCATGACAACCCTGAGAAGTAGGTGCTACTTATTTAGTGATAAAGGAGATACATGTTTTAATAGAGAAAAAAGGGCATTCTATGGCAGCTACTTAGCAAAGGAACAAGACCTTGGAGCATGTGGTGCTAGGAGTTTGTCTGCTTAGCCCTGTATAATCATGCCAGAGTGTTTTGCTGGTGACTGTTTAACAATCAGCAATCTGGGATAAACTTTTGCATAGCACATTTTCAAGTTTGGTCTTCTATTTTAACATTCCTCCATCACTTTCTTAAGTCTAGACACAGCCAGGGTCCATGAAGCTGCAATCTGAAGCTGATTAAAAATATAATTGGGAAATGTTTAACAAAATAAATAAAAATACAACACAACATATATAACGTTAATTTGTGGTTTTCTATGTCAAAATACAGCCTGCAGGGATGCATTTCTCTTTGAGTTTGTTTGATGATTTCTGAGATGTTCATGCTGAAAATTTAGCAATTGACTCCCACCTTCAAGCTAGTTCCGGTAAATTCCTGTCATCAACCTACCAATGTGGAGAATATTTTAGGAGCTCACCTGCTTAAGAGTCCTTGGAAACTTCCTAAATTAAAAACTAACAATTATTTATCTTTTTAACTGTTTGAAACATAGGTCAGAGTGTTCTGTCCTTTCCTTCACCCAAGAGAATCTAGTCAGGTCATGGGAAAGAGTGGTTCTCATTGCTTCATTTTTCATCATATGGAGAGAATGGCTTTTTGTTTATTAATAGACCTCTTGATTCAAAATTGACTCTATTGGAAAAGGTGCAGGAATACCTACAATAGCATTTAGATTTGTAAATACTTAGAATGTAGAAGATACAATGTTACACCCAATTTTCAAGAGGGCAGAGCTAATTGAATCTGGATGTTACCTGACCACATCAGAGGTAGTAACTGTGGTTAGAAGGCAGGTTACCAGAAGTCACCTTGGTTAATTTTCTTTCCTACTTTGCCTATAGGAAAGCAGAAGCTTTTTGACTCTTTTCTCTATGATTTGCTTCTCTTCTTTTAAGGAGAATGAAACAGGCAAAACCACCTATTGCTTGCAGGGCTGTGATTAGGATAACCTAAGTGTCTCCAAAGCATTGTTACTGTGATTGGTGAAGGAAGTGATTTATCCAGATTTTTTGTTTCCGTTGGAGATTGTAAGCTCTGCTTTGGGACTAGATGCATCCTTATAAACTTACTATACCTTGGGACTACTTAAAGTCCAGCTGTTGCTGTCATACAGGGAAGATGAAAAGAAAAAGAGTATGTATGTGTGTGTATATATATATATATATATATATATATATATATATATATATATTATCTCATCTGAGCCTTACAATAACCTGGGGAGGTAGATGCCATTATTATCTTAGTTTTACAGTGGAGGAAAAATGAAGCAAATAGAGGTTAAGCAATTTACCCAGGGTCATATAGCTAGCAAGTATGAGGCCAGATTGGAACTCAGGTCTTCCTGACTCCAATTTTTAAATGAACAATTGAAGTAAATTGTTATATCATGTCCTGGCAACATTTTCTACATAGAGGAAACAGATGAATTTAGTGCATAAGAATTTTCAATATTGTTCTCTATTAAGTTAAAAAAAATAGACCTTATAACCTTAGGCAGAAACTGGAGAATAGAGTTTATTAACAGCTTGGAGTACTGGAAACCTAAATTTAAACAATATTCAAGCAAATATTTATTAAGCACGCACTAAGGGCTGAGCACAATGTTAAGTACACAACAAGGCACAAAGCTAAAATCTGGTTTGGTCTTCAGGGAAAATGCAGTTTAACAAGGGATATAAGATAACACACAATGGCCAAAATGTTTCCTTGAGCTTTTTTTTTCTTTTTTAACAGAAGAACATATCTTTAAAGTTTGCTCAAGAATTGCCTACCATCTCCACCCCTGTTTTCTCCACTGTAAAAGCTCTTCTTTACATGCCTCTTTTAATGTGAGATAATTTTCCCCATTCTTCCTCTCCCTTCCTCTGGCACATTTCTTTTTCTCACCCCTTTGGATTTTTTGGAGATAATTCCAACTGACAGCCATGCACTTTGTCTATAAAGAATCCTTGTAACTGCTCTAATAATGATGAAGATCTCAGGCATTACATGAATCATCTGCCAATAAAAGAATGTAAACAGTTTAATCTTATTAGGGCCCTTGTGATTTCTCTTTCATATTTACCTTTTTATATTTTTCCTGAGTCTTGTGTTTGAATACGAAATTTTCTATTCAGCTCTGGTCTTTTCATCAAGAATGCTTGGAAATCCTCTATTTCATTAAATATCCATTTTTTTCTTCTGAAAGATTATACTCACTTTTGCTGAGTAGATTATTCTTGGTTGTAATCCTAGCTTCTTTTTCTTCCAGAATCATATTCTAAGCCCTTCAGTCCTTTAATGCTGCTAAATCTTGTGTGATCCTGACTGTGGCTCCATGGTATTTGAATGATTTCTTTCTGGCTTTTTGCAATATTTTCTCCTTGACCAGGAGCTCTAGAATTAGGCTTTAATATTCCTGGCAGTTTTCATTTTGTGATGTCTTTAGGAGGTGATCAGTGGATTCTTTCAATTTTTATTTTACCCTCTTGGTCTAAGATAAATATCTTAGTTTTTCTTGATAATTTCCGTAAATATGACATATAGCCTGTTTTTTAAATCATAGCTTTCAGGTATTCTAAAAATTTTAAAATTATCTCTCCTTGACCTATTTTCTCAGGCCAGTTGTTTGTCCAATGAGATATTTCACATTTTCTTCTATTTTTAAAAAATTCTTTTGACTTTGACTATTTCTTAATGTCTCACAGAGTCATTAGCTCTTACTTGTCAAATTCTAATTTTTAAGGAATTATTTTCACCAGTGAGCTTTTGTACCTCTCTTCTCATTTGGCCAATTCTGCTTTTTAAGGTATTTTTCTTTAGTATTTTTGTGTGTGGGCACCTCTTTTGTTAAGCTGTTAATTCTCTTTTAATATTTTTGTTGCATCACTTTCATTTTTTTCCTCATTTTTTCCTCTACCAGTCATCTATTTCTTTAGCTTTTCTATGATTCTTGTTGGGCTTGGGTCCAATTAGTATTTTTTGGGGGGTTTATCTTGTAGCTGTTTTCATGTTGTTGAGTTTTTGTCTTGATCTTCCTTGCCACCATAGTAGCTCTTTATTGTCAGTTTCTTTTTTTGTTGTTTTCTCATTTTTCTTGTGTATTTCTTTACTTTGAGATTTATATTAAAGTTAGGTTCACGTAGGGATGGAGTGGCACTGCCCCAAGTTTCAGGCTGTTTCAAGCTGCATTTTTCAGAGCTAGTTCTGGGTGTTTGTAAGTTTTGGTGCTTCCAAAGTGGTGTTTTTTTTGGGGAGGGGGTCACTCCTTTCCTGGTCTATGCTCTGGTCTTTATCCAAGAAGGGTCCCTGCTCCTTTGCAGCTGTATGCACTAGTGCTCCTTTCCCCTGGAATTGTAACACAGAACTTTGTTTGGGCAATGAAGCTGCTGAGCAGCTCCAAGTCCCTTGTAATCTCTTTCTGATTAGTTGTCTGATTCCCTTACCATCTCTGGGTTGAGAGCTCTAGAAGTGGTATCTCAGTCACCTTCAAAGTCCACTGCTGGTGTTGCCGCTGGATGTGCTCCATTAGTCTCCCACCATGGTATCATGGACCTCTCCTACCAACCTCCTATGTAGTCTTAGGCTGGAAAAATGTCTGGAGCCAACTTTTTGTCAGCTCTATGACTCCAGAATTCTATTTGGCATGTTATTTTAAAATTTTTTGCAGGGGAACATTGGGAGAATTCAGCTGGGCAGCTGTCTCTATCATCTTGGTTCTCTCTCCATGCCCCCCCCCAATAGCTCTAAAGTTGGAAGGCAACTCAGAGGCCTTCTCATTTTACAGATGAAGAAACTGAGTCCTTGTTGCAACCCAAGGAGATGAAGTATTGTGTAAGGAACAGCAAATCATTTGGTACAGATATATCTTAAAATCTACGATTCTAGTTGGCAAGAAATTTTATTCATTTTTTATAAAGGTTCATTAATTTTGATATTAGCCTGCCTTGGTTCATTATAAAGGTTTATTAATTTTGATATTTTGTATAGTCTGCCCTCTTATTTACTAATTGTGTGCCTTCATAACCTACTCCCCTCCTACTTTTCTAATCTTTTGTTTTTTCAGGGGGGAAGGCAGGGCAAGTAGGGTTAAGTGACTTTCCCAAGGTCACACAGCTAGTAGGTGTGTTAAATGTCTGAGGCTGGATTTGAATTCAGGTCCTCTTGACTCCAGGGCTGGTGTTCTACTCACTGCACCACCTAGCTGCCCCTTTTTCTAATCTTCTTATGCCTTACTCCCCAACACGTCCTCTTCAAACCAGTGATACTGGCCTCCTGGCTGTTCCACAATCAAGACCTGCCATCTATCAGCTTTAGTCATTTCCTCTGGCTGTCTTTCCTGTCTGGGATGCAATTCCTCCTTAACTCTGACTATTTCCTGGCTTTATTTAAACCCCACCTTTGACAGGGAGGCTTCCCTAACACCTTAATTCCAATGCTTTCTCCCTGTTAATTATTTTCTATTTATCCTGTCCATAGGTTGCTTTCTGCATATTTGTTGGCATGTTATCTCCCCCATTAGACTGTAAGCTCCTTGAGGGCAGAGACAGCCTTTTGCTGCTTTTTGTATCATCATTGCTTAGCGCAGTGCCTGGCACATAGTAGGTACCTAACAAACATTTGTTGATTGATTTTGGACAAATTACTCAATCTTATGTGACACAGTTAACTCCCAAGGACTTTTCTTCTAAATCATAAATAATTTGAATTGGTAGAGAAAGTTCCCACACTGGAAGTTCCTCATGTTGATAAAAATCGTATGATCATAGATTTATATTGGAGATATCTTAAAGGTCATCTAGTCACCATTTTAGTGATGGGGCAACTGAGGCCTAGAGAATTGAAATAATTTCACAGAGGTCACATAGGGTTGTAAGTCACAGAGGCAGGATTTGAATCCAGGTCTCCTGACTTCACATCCAATAGTCTTTCCTTTATTCCACAGATCCTTTTAGTATTCAAAAATATACAATGAATAATGGCCTAACTGTAATAGATGAGGCAGTTCTGTGACCTGCCCCCCTGCCCCTTAAAGTGAGGGGAAGCTAGGAGGCCACAGAGCAGTGGGCCCGGAGTCAGAAAGACCTGAGTTCCAATCTGGCCTCAGGCATTTACTAGCAACGTGATCCTGGGAACATCACTTAACTTCTCTGTCTGTCTCAGTTTCCTCCTTTGTAAAATGAAGATAATAATGGTACCCACATCTCATGACTGTTATAAGAATGACATGAGATATTTGTAAAGCACTAAGCACTATGCCTGGCACACAGTAAGTGCTTAATAAATGCTTGTTTCCTTCCTTACCACTGCGGCTTCAGCCTTTCTCAACGGACGTAGATGGATAGGCAGACAGACAGACATATAGATGGATAGATGGAGAGATGGATGGATAGACAGACAAACAAATGGATAGATACACAGATAGACAGATGGAGAGATAGATGGATAGATGGATAGATAGCTAGAATGACAGATAGATAAAAAGATATATAAATGGGTAGATAGATGGTAGATGGATAAACAGACAGACAGACACATGGATAGATAAGTAGATAGAATGACTGATGTATAAACAGATATATATATATATATATGTATACATATAAAGACAGACAGAAAGATAGGTAGATATGTGGAAGAAGAGACAGACATACAGATGGATAGATAGATATATAGATAGATGCATGGACAGATGAATAGATGGATAGAGAGACAGACAAACAGATAGATAGGTAGCTAGAAAGACAGATAAAATGATAGATACATAAATAGGTAGATAGATGACAGATGGATAGACAGACAGACAGATAGATGATAGATATGTAGATAAAAAGACTGATGGATAAATAGATATGTAAATAGACAGAGACAGAAAGATAGGTAGATAGAAGTGGCAGACATTCAGGTAGGAGGATAGATAGATAGGTAGATAGATAGATAATTTACCCTTATTATGTGCCAGACACTGAGTTAATCACTGAGGATACAAACATAAGCAATAGAGATAGTCCTTGTCCTAAAAGAATTTATATTCTAGCGGAGGAAGATAATCTAAAGGGGAAATGGAAAGGTGGAGGAGGGGCAGGTGTTCTTTGCATTATGATTTGGGAATGGTGTCTGGATAGTAAAATAAAGGTCTAGTTCTGGGCAAAATGAGAGCCCAGGATAATTCTGGGGAAGAATCCAAGCTTCTGATGGGGATGATGGTGGGAATGAAGGAAGAAAGCATGGTTTGGAGCTAGCAGATGGCAAGTTAGGTTCTTAAATTCAATATTCTCTGGGTAAAGGATTACCTTTTCTCTCTCTTCAGTGTGTTCCTTGCTCCATAGCAGAGCCCATCTACAAAAGCACTCTGCACACAGTAGGTGCTCAGTTTCGGAGAAACTGACCTTTGCCAAATTTTTGTTTAGCTCTCTTTGGTGGTGGGCAGAAGAGAAAAGGAAGGTTATTTATGAATTTTAAAAGATTTCAAAATGCTTATAAAAAGCATTGTTGTCACTTCTGAATACTCCTTACTAAACATAGAATGTTCTTTTGTTAACAAAGATGTACATTTAATAAAAACAAATAGAAACATTGATGATATCTGAAAATGTACACCTGATTCCACACTTATTTATTCCAGTGTTGATCATCACACAGATCTGAGTTTTTAGGCTTTTTGGTTTTATTTTTCTTCATATTATTGTAGTTATTACGTATATTATTTTCTTCTTTCTGTATACTTTCCGTTGTGTTCATTCATACAAGTTCTTCTGGATTTCTCACATTTGTGGTTAAAAATTCTGTCCTACATTCACATACTATAACTGGCTGTTCTCCAAACAAAGGCATCCATTTTGTTGTGTGGTGGATAGAGAGCCAACCTAGAAGCCAGGGAGACATGAGTTCAAGACATTCCTCTGACAACTACTGGCTGTGTGACCTTGGCCAATTAAGTTTACCTCTCAGAGGTCCAAGGCAACTCTCTAAGACATAAGGTACAGATATGCATTGGTAGAAGGAATTTCCTCATTCCAAGGATATCACAAATCCTATCTTTATCCCTATTGGAACACAGACAGGATGAAGAGATCCTTGATTATTTTTTTTTGCCTATGTCTATTCTGTGGGGTTAGTGATTTTAACAAGTAGACCAAGCTTCCCATGCCATGGAGTATGATGAAATAAAATTCTCCTCCAGGTACAAAGAATATATTCTGAACTCTGTATCAGCGAAGGAAGGCAAAATGACGCTGAACATAGATGACCTTTTGGGATAAAGGAAATTCTCGATCCTGTCTACTTTTTAATTCTCAGCCGTATGCTGGAACTGGGATGGGAAAGTAAGTCCTATTAGAAAAGGTCAACGATCAGACTGATTGCTGGTTGTAATCCAGAAACTGCAGACATGATTAACAGATCATCATTTCAACCCCCAATTCTCTTACTTGGTCATTTCGTAAAGTGGCTTCTGAAATGGCAGTCATTCTTTAAAATTAGAAAATTGTGTCTGAATAGTCCCAATCCCCACCTTGGTTTATTGCATATAGATGTCCTTTAATGTCCTTATCAAAAGTTTTTTCACTTCCCTAGGTATTGGCATGATTTGGCCCAGATGGGATGCCACCCCCCGTTGGCACTGGGTTCATAAAATGAAAATTGTGCAAATATTCAGCTTGCCTCGGCTTGCCTGGCCTATTTCTCAGTCTTCATGACCAGAAATGAACCACTCTCTATCTCATCTCTGGGTGTGTCTCTCAGGTTTATTCAACTGGAGACAGATCTTCATTCATTAGTTCATTCTTTCCATTAAGAGGTACCTGCCACAAGTTCAGGAAGACATGGACTTTTCATGGCCTTTGTCTTCAATACTTCTCTTCCTCACTGTTCTAGTCTTTGTTCTGCTTTCCTTCCTATATATGGACATATTCTTTTCTGACCAGTTCCAGCTGTGATCTTCCTACCCCTTCTTCTCTCCAACAGTTTTCTGTGATGCACAGCTGTATTCATTCAGCTGCCTGCCCAAGGCCTAGTACTTAGATCTCTTTCTGGCAGGACTCCTTGGAGGAGAAACACAATGTAAATAACAAAAGCTAATAATAATAATGAGCATCATGATTTCCTTTAGTGTTTACTGTAACAAATTATATATCATCTGAGTTCATTAGCTGGCAGAGACTCCCTTCACTCTCTGTCTTCCCTAATCCATCACTTCAAATCGTCCCTGGAAAAATGACCTCATTCATTTGTTGAATTCCAATGCAGGCCTTAATGTTTTAGAAATGATATAGGAAGGCATGGGCCCTGCTGACTTCATAAATCATGGTATGTATCAACTCTCCTTAACTACTGACAAAAGCAAGATAGGGCTCCATGCAATTAATTTGTTGGCCTATCCCCTTACCGTCACTCAACAGCTGAAAATCTTTTTTGGAAATCCTCTTGAGTACCAATCAAACTACTTCAAGTTATAGCATGTTTATTTGGAAAGAGTCCTAGAATGTTGGAACTGGACAGGAACTTTGGAACTTACCTCCTCTGATCTCATTTTGTAGATGAAGGAACTAACGCCCAGAGAGGTTAAGTGATTTGCCTGAGGTCACCCAGCTAATTAGTGGCAGTGATGGGATGAGAATTTAGGACAGATTTTCTTTGTGATTTAGAGAACAGACAATTGTTTTCATGTGGTCAGGGAATGACATTTTTTTTTCCCCTAGATGAGTATAATGCATTTTTGTAATTCGATTTCTCCTTTTGTTAAAATGATGTTATATTTAATTTCACCAAGTGTTTTAATGGTCCTTATGACCACTCATACCTTTATTGGATCAGCAGTTTCTAATTTTGCTGTTGTTTTTCGAGATATACTAATGGGAAATTTATGGTTTTCACTGCAGCCCCATCTTTCCCTGGGATTCATACAGAATAAGTGACTCAAAAGGAAGCCAAGGAAGGGAAGGGTAGACTAGTCTGTATATTCTGAGAGAGAGAGAGAGAGAGAGAGAGAGAGAGAGAGAGAGAGAGAGAGAGAAAGAGGTGAAGAAGAAAGCAAGGGCTTGTTGTTCCCTGCCCTTAATCCTCTTAACAAAATCATTTTAGAAGGAGTTAGAGAGTGGATTGACAATATTGGAGATTCTCTGATCTAGGGAATGTCTTGTTGACACCAGATATCCTAATAATCTGGAGTTTATTCTGGGGTAGTGGGAATATTATTGTTTGGTGGTTGGATCACAGAATCACAGATTTAGGTCTGCAAGGGACCTCAGAGGGCATTTACTCCAACTCTCTCATTTTACAGGTAAGGAAACTTGAGACCCAGAGAGATTAAGTGACTTACCTATAAGTACATATGTCACAGGTGAGATTTGAACCCAGGTTCTCTGAGACCAAAAATAGGGTACTATTTCATGAAGTGGATTGATGGGGAGAGAGAGGAAGGGTATGGTGAAGTATGATGTTAGTTTTACACCTTTACTAAATGATCTTCCATACAACCCACAGGAAGCCAAACAGACCTGACCTTGACAGAGTAGTGGAGTGGAAAAGAATGCTGAGACAGCTGGGTTTGAATCCTGTTGCTGATACTTAAAAGTTATGTGACACCAGGCTAATCACTCCAACAAGCAAAGCCCCAGTTCCCTTACCTATAAAATGGGTGTAATAATACTTGCCTCTCTACCTCACTCAGCTGTTGTGGGGATAATGCTTTGTAAATCTTAAAGGGATTGAGCTGTGATTTTAATAGTTAAACAGAATTCCCAGGGAGGAATCTCCCTCCACTAATGCCGCTCAATACCATGTCTGTAGTTTATAGTTGACTAGCCCAGCGAGTGATTAACTAACTGGTTCAGGAAGTTGCCTGGCCAGTATGTATCATGGACAGGACTTGAATCCAGATTTTTTTGTTTCAGGGCCGCCTCTTTAGCCATTGCATAAAGCTGCTTTTGTCATATGAGTGTGAGTCATTGTTAACTGTTTTTTTTTAATTCTAAATTTTATTTATTTGTTTGTTTACTGTTTAACAAATATTTATTAGGGACTTACTATGTATAATACATTGTACGAAGTACTTCTTGTTCAGCATTTTTCAGTCTGGGTCCTTTCATGGCCCCATTTGGGGTTTTCTTGGCAGAGATATTGGGGTGCTTTACCATTTCCTTCTCTGGCTCATTTTGGAGATGAGGAAACTGAGGAAAACAGGGTTAAGTGACTCACCCCGGGTCACACATCTAGGTGTCTGAGGCCAGATTTGAACTCAAAAAGATGAGTCTTCCTGACTCTAGGTCCCACACTCTATCCACTGTGCCACATCGCTGTGCAAAGTAGAGGGAAGAACAAAAATAAGTAACACAAATTTCCCCCTCAAGGAGTTATTAATTTCTAGTAGGGCTTCTTTCTTCCCTTTTGGCCACCATATAGACTGTATGAACATTTTCTGAGGTACTTTCTGCTGACTTCAGAGAATCTACTATCGTGGAGTCTTAGAAATGGAAGAGACAGCAAGGGAGATATCTAATACAACCCATACTTGAAGAGAAATCCTTTCTACAGCATCCCTCCAAAATAATTATTTAAACACTTCTTGAAAGCACACCTGAACTCAAGAACCCAGAACAAGAATATGTCTTAGAGGCTATCTGGTCCTGTCCACACCTGACCCAGAATCCCCTTTATAAGATACCCAGCAAAAGATTATCCAGTGATTCACTTGAAGACCTTCAGTGGTAGGCACCTATTGTCTCCCAGGGCAATCCACTCTACATTTGGTTTGCTTTAGTTATGAACATGTTTTTCCTTGGATCTTACCTAAATCAGTCTCCCTGCCACTTTCACTTATTCCTACTCATTTTACCTTTTGGGGCAAAGAAATCTACTTCTTCTTCAAAGGCATCCCTCTCCCGGTTCTGTTTCTGACACTCTGGGCTTTGCTGCCATGCCTCAGATGTTTCCTCACCCTGGAAGCTCTTGAAATCCCAACAGACCTCTTCCCCTAGAATAGCTCTTCCGCTCCACAGCCCCCTTCTCCCATTGGTGAGCTCCTCCCAGACTCTCTATTTTGATGAAAGGCCCAAGCTAGTTATCCTGTATCCCTCTCATGGCTCTGTTTCTGATTCTCTGGACTTTGCCAACATGCATCTTGTGAATGTACACTTCTATTTTTCTCTCCTGTTGGAATATAAGCTCCCTGAGGGCAGGGACTGTTTTTCTTTATACCCCTAAAGCTTAGCACAATACCTGGTACACAGTAATCACTTGATAAATGCTTGTTTATTTGACTTCTATGTATTTTGAAAACAACTGTCATATCTCTAAGTTTCCTTTTCTTTCCCCAAGGTAAACATCTTCAATTCCTCCAACCACTCTTATATGGAAAGGACTTGAGATCTTTCTCCTGTGGTTGCCCTTCCATATGTCCTCTAGCTCATCGTTGTCTTTCCTCAAATGTCTTCCCTTTAATTGAGAAGGGAAAGGGAATAAACACTCATTTAGGGCCTACTATGTGCCAGGCACTGTGCTAAGTACTTTTTTTACAAATATTATCTTATTTGTTCCTCACAACAACCCTAGGAGGTAGGTGCTGTTATCATTCCCATTATTATCCCCATTTTATTGGGGATAATTAACTAATTGGGGAATTTATAGTAACTGGGGAAATTTATAATAATTAGGGAAATCAAGACAGATGTAGGGTAAGGGACTTGTTCAGGGTCACACAGCTAGCAAGTCTCTGAGGTTGGATTGGAACTCAGGTCTTCCTGATTCTAGGCCCAGAGCTCTAGCCACTGAAATGTCATCACTCTACATATTGACTAGGCAGAGTAGGGAAAGAGAAACCTACCACCACATCCAGGGGGTACTTTTCCTATATCCATCTTATACTCTAATGGATCTGTGATCTCATCATTTAAGGAGTTCCCTTCACTGAGGCAGATTGCAACTCATCCACTCCTTCTGGACCTACATCAATATTCCCTTTGAAATTTTACCACGCAATGTGGTAAAGGACTTCCTCCCTTTATGCTGAGTATGTAGAACATCTTGCATTCTTGTCATTAATTCCTTGATGACACCCTTTGTTCCTTGTCTTTTGGGAATTCCTCATTGGTTGTATGTCACTGTTGGCTCACACCTGCCATGCACCTCTCCTTTGCTCTGTGCGTGATGGTCGTGTTTCAGTTCTTCAGAAACAGATATACCAGGTCTCAGTACCATATAGCAATGCTGGTCAAATTTTTGCATTGAAAAGATGGGCCTTTGCTTTCACTGGAAGGTTTGGGTTAGCAATAGTGATTTGTGATTTCCCAAAAGCAATTTACCTCTCTCTTTTCCTCTTCCATTCAAGGTGCAGCTCATTGTCCATCTATCCCGTCTGGTCCAGATACGCTGACTATTTCAATGAGTTCTTTTGGGTGTCCCTCTTTGACAAAGCCAAAAATGGAGCTCACTGCTCTTTTGAAAGAGATGGGCTCATGAATGGACGAGCAACATTTCCACAGAAAAGTACAGAGGAAGAAATGGATATGGGGGAATAGGGTGGTGCTCACTTCAGTGGTAGGAAGTACACAAGGCAAAATAGACTGTATTTTTTCTTCATAATACTAAATGATTTGCTCCAATGAGTCACAGAGAATGGCTAACCTTGGCCTTTCTCTCCTCATCTCTTCATCTCTTCTCTCTAGTAACAAGGAGGAAAGAAGGCTCTGTTTTGCTGGTAGGGTTGGCAGAGGATTGTTTTTTGTTTTTTTTTGTTTCCTTTTGTTTTTTATGATATGAGATCAAACGATTAGAGATGTAGAGATTACCAAAGGTAGTCTATTCCAAATCCTTCATTTTACAGATGAGGAAATTGAGACCCAAAAATGCGATGTAAATTGTCCATGGTCACAAGGCTTGTAAGTGGCCTAGCTGGGATTGGAGCCCTAGCTTTCTGACTCCAAACCCAGCACTCTGGCTGGTATGCTGATTCACTGCAGTGAGTAGACAGCTACAGCTCTGATCTTCCTCAAGCAAGTTATTTTTTTCCTCTACTCACAAAAAAAGACCAGGGACCAAAAGCTTTTGGTTTCACTGAGATGTCTTTACCAACCCTGGGGTGTTGGGACTCTGATTCCCTGACAATAGAAATCTGCCCTTTCCCTGTTTGTCAATCTAAAATCTCATTCACTCTGGCCTGGAGAAGGAACGAATGACATTGTGTTTTATGTCCTCAAAATCTCGGGAAGGAAATTGCAATAGGATAAATTTTAAAATAAAATAGGCCCAAGGGATGAATTATAAAGAGGTAAAAATATTTCAATTATCAGAAAGGGAAATGACAGGTAATGATCCCGTTGGGATAAAGAGAAGAGATGTTAGACATCAGTCAAATACTTCTAGTCCAGAATGAATCATTGATCTAGAATTTGGACATTCATCGTTAGCTCAATGCTTTCATTTTTATAGATGTGGAAATTGAGACCCAGATTAAGTGGTTTGTCCAAAGTCATCTAGGACATAATTGTCTGAGGCTGGATTTTAACCCAGGTCCTCTAAACTAGTGGTGTCAGACTCAAATAGGAAGACGGCTTCTAAACTGTATATAAGTTGGATTATCTGCCATGTTGGTGGGGAGAGGGGAGGGAGAGAAAATTTGAAACTCAAAAACTTGTGGAACTGAATGTTGTAAACTAAAAATAAAAAATAAATTAAAAAAACCAATTTATCAATTTAAAAATATCTGTGTATAAGGATCTTTGTAGGCTATGTGATGGCTGTTGGCTATTGTTATTGTTGTTGGCCTCAGACACTTGTTTATTGTGTGAACCTGGGTGAGCTGCTTAACTCTGTTTACCTCAGTTTCCTCATCTGTAAAATGAGCTAGAGAAGGAAATAGCAAACCACTCCACCGTATTTGCCAAGAAAACACTAAATGGGGTCATGAAGAGTTGGATATGACTGAAAAAATGACTGAAAAATTTTATTCTACCTTGTTATATTGGATAGAGAGCTGGACATGAAATCAGGAAGATCTGTGTTCAAATCTTACCTGGGATTACTAGTCAGCTGTGTAAGCATGGGCAAGTCACTTACCCTCTGGGAACATCAGTTTCCTTCTTTGTAAAATGGTGCTTGTTTGTTCATTGTCGAAGAAGGCCATGACATCAGGAAGGTGATGCCATGACACGCAAGTGAATTGGATTTAAGTGAGGAAGGGCTATGCGAAGTCACCAGCCTCTCTCTCTCCCTCCAGAGCCATCTGGGTCCAATGGTGAGACACAGATCAGGATGACTGGAGATGGCCAAGGTTATTGGGAAGATTGAATGAAATAACATCTATTGAAGTGCTTTGCAACTCTCAAAAGTGTTAGCTAAATGCTTGCCAGCTCCTATTACCAACATCCCTATTGCCAATTGTATTTCGCCAAACCTCAACCTTGGATTACTCCTACCATCTGCTTCCCTTGCTTCTATCTATGTGCTATTGAATGGAGCTGGAGAAAATCTGTAAATCCTACTGCCTGGATGCACTACAAATTTATGTCACATATCCTTAATGGGGTCCTGACTGTAGCAGTGCAAACCTTTTCCATCTCTTCAATTGATGTTTTATCCCATTCACCATAATAACTAAACATTCTCTACTCTCCTCAAGTCTCCCACAATAAAGCCCTCTCTGTTGAAAACTTCTCTTCATATTTCACTAAAATATTTGAGGCTTTCTCTCTTCTTTCTCACACCTTTCAGATATCTTCCCCTATTTTCTGCTCCTTCATCCATTTCTAATGAAGAGGTGGCCCTTCTTCTTGGCCAGGGAAACACTTCTACGTGTAACTTTCATTGCATCTCCTCTGGTCTTCACCAGCAGATTGTCCCCTCTACCATAGCCTCCGAAATCTTCAATTTCTCCCTGCCTAATGGTTCCTTTTTAACATCCCCCTGGTCTTCTCCAGCAGATTGTCCCCTCTACCATACTCTCTGAAATCTTCAATTTCTCCTTACCTAATGGTTCCTTCTTTACATCCCCCTGGTCTTCTCCAGCAGATTGTCCCCTCTACCATACTCTCCGAAATCTTCAATTTCTCCTTACCTAATGGTTCCTTCTTTACACTCCCTTGGTCTTCTCCAGAAGATTGTCCCCTCTACCATACCCTCTGAAATCTTCAATTTCTCCTTACCTAATGGTTCCTTCTTTACACCCCCTTGGTCTTCTCCAGCAGATTGTCCCCTCTACCATACCCTCTGGAATCTTCGATTTATCTCTACCTAATGGCTCCTTCTTTGCTGTGACAAACAAGCCCATCTCATCTTCATCCTTAAAAAGACTTCTTACT
>CM053623.1:184744871-184784144 GCA_028646595.1 Phalanger gymnotis | reverse complement strand
GATCAAAGAAAGAACACTTAATTCATCAATGAATTAGTCAAAAAAGTAATGATTAAGCCCTTACTATTTCGTACATAATAAGAATGATAATACAAGGAAAGACAAAAACAGTGTCTGCCTTCAAGGAGCTTACTTTCTTCTTCTTTTACTCCTCCTCCCCCTCCTCCTTCTCTTCTTCTTCTTCTTCTTCTTCTCACAGCAGACCATAAGAGAGGATTTAATATAAAACAATACATTTCCATTTCAAGAAATCTATATAATAAATAGTATACATTATTTTTAAAGCTGCGCAGCATTTCTTTGCTTCCTTACTGGTTTTTTTTTTTTTTGTTCTCTGCTTGGCACTTTTTACTTTATTTTTTCCCCTCCTACCCCCAGCCACCGTAAAGAAGGTTACAATTAAGCATGGATATGTGTATATGTCGATATGATGTATACACACATAGATATCTATAAATACATAAACAGATATCTATAAACATATATACTATACATAAACATATATGCACTATAAACATATATACACTCATAAACATAAATATAAGACTATACTATGCTAACTTCCTCCTATCATCTGTTTCTCTGAAGGCAGATAGCATTTTCCTTCATAAGTCCAAGTTTTTCCTTGTTTTTCTAAATCAACCAGCTCATTTCCTATACCACAGCTATATTCCAACCCAATCACATCCTGTCTGAGAGATTGTCTATAAAACTTTTTTTCCCTCAATACTCTGCATTCCTTCTATTCTTGGCTACATAGGTTTTATTTATACAAGAAAATTTTAGTTGAAAATAGTTGAAATTATCCTTTTTAACACTTCAACAATGCTCTCACCTTATAATATAATTTAAGGTTTGATACTGCTGAATCTACTTCCTTGACATATTTGTTTCCTGGTTTCTTTGACATTCCTGACCTTTTATTCTTCCAAACAAACTTTATTATTATTTTTTCTAACTTAGTAAAATAATTTTTTAGTAATTTAATTGGGATAACATTGAATGGATAGATTAGTTAGATAAAATTGTCATTTAAAAAAGTTATATTGACTTTACCTACTAATGAATAATAAATATTACTCCAATTATTTAGATCTGAGTTTATTTGTATAAAAATGCTTCATGTTTATGTTCATATACTTCCTGTGTCTGTTTTGGCAGGTATACACTCAAGTATTTAATATTGTCTAGGTATTTTAAATGGTCTAAAACAATATTGAATAATGTTGCTGACACATAGTATAGTTTTTCTATATTTTACTTTTGATGAAATCATTTTTAACTTTGTCTGAGATCATGATTACCTTTCTTGCTTTTTTTACATATCAACTTCTACTCCTGCCCTTTATTTTATGTTTGTATGTATCTCTAATTTTTACAATTCTTTTAGCATAGTGTTGAATTCAAATTTTAAATCTGCTATCTCTTTCTGTTTTGTGGGTAAATTCATCCCATTCACATTCTAAGCTACAATTACTTGTCCACTTTCCTCCTTCCTATTTTTCCTCACTATCCTTCTCTACCTATTTACCCTATCCCTCCTCACTCCTCTGCTTTACTTCTATCCACTACTTTGCCCTCCTATTCCTTAATCTACCCATCCGTATAAGAGTCCCTCCCTTATCCTCTACTCCACACCTATCCCTTTGAACTCTTATTTCTTCTAAATTGAGAAGACTTTTATGCCCTTCTAGATATATAGGTTATTTCATCTTTAACCAATTCCTGATAAGAGTAAAGTTACAGTACTATCTGCCCTCCCCTCTACTAGGTTCTTCTGTATTAGTTGTTCCTTTTATGCCTCATTTGTATGAGATAATTACTCCTTTTTATCTCTCCCTGCAGCCTACACCCTACACACCCTATACCCCAGTTTTATGTTTTTAGAATCACCCTATTATATTCTGCTCAGCCCATGTTTTTCTTTCAAGCTACCCAAATAAATAATGACAATCATATGAGTACTGCTAATATTTTCACATATGTAAAGTAAATAATTTGACCTTATTGAGTCCTTTGTAATTGATCTTTAATGTTTACCTTATATTTCTCCTGGATGTTATATGTTGAATTTTCCCTTAAGTTCTGAGGTTTTTGTCACAAATATCTGATAGTTTTTGAGCTTGTTAAATGTCCATTGTTTTCCATTCAGGATTATACTTAACTTTGCTGGATAAGTTACTCTTAGTCATAACCATAGCTCTTTTGTTCTATGGAATATAGTATTCCAAGACCTATGGTCATTTGATGTAGTAGCTGCTAGGTCTTGTGTAATCCTTATTGTAGCTCCATGATATTTAAATTGTTTTGTTCTTGTTGCTTCTAATATTTTCTCCTTAATCTGGGAGCTTTGAAACTTGGCTATGATATTCTTGTAAGTTTTCCTCCTGCGATCTCTTTCAGGTTATGATTGGTGGATTTTTTTATATTTCTACTTTGCCTTCCTGTTCTAGAACTTCAGGTCAATTTTCCTTGATAATTTCTTGTAATATTGTATCAAGATTCTTTTTTTTTAATTGTGATTTTAGGTAGTCTATTATATTATTTCTCTTTGATTTGTTCTCCAGATTGATTTTCTGATGAAATGTTTCACTTTGTCTTCTATTTTTCATTCGTTTGATTTTGTTTTATGGTTCCTTGGTGTCTTAGGATGTCATTAGCTTCCCCTTGCCCAATTTTAGTTTTCCAAGAATTATTTTCTTCCTTAAGTTTTTGGTTCTCTATTTCCAGTTTGTTGACTTTCTTTTTATAATTTTCTTGATTCTCTTTGATTGCTCTTATTTTTTCTCTAATTTTTCTCCATATCTCTTATTTGATTTTTAAACTCCTTTTTAAGTTCTTCTAAGTACTCTTTTTTTTTTTTTTGTATTTGGGACCATTTGATATTTCTCATTGAAAAAGGCATGGCTTTTTAGCTCCATTATCTTCCTCTGAATATGAACCCAGATCTTCTCTATCCCCATAGTAACTATGGTTGGGTTCTTTCTCCTTTGCTTACTCATTATTTATTTATTTATTTTGTTATTAGCCACTATTAGTGTCATCAAGTTGTATTTCTGAGATATGGGGAATGATGCCCCAAGCTTCAGGTCCTTCTTACTATTATTTTCTGAGATCTGCCTCAAGGCTCAACCTTGGGCTCCCCTCTCCACTCCTAAGCCACAGCTAGGTCCCGCAGTCACCCTGTCCAACAAATGATCTTCCTACCTGTGTTTCCTCTGGTGGTAGCAAACTACGGCTGTCCTCTCTGCTTAGGAACTAAAACCAAGGACTCTGCTTTCCTGCAAGTGCCTCCAGCCAACAAGATACCTGCCCCTCACCAGTTGTGTTCTAGCTCCTCCCCACAGCCACAGTCCAGGACGTGTCTGGTCAGCATAGTTGTGCTTGGCTTCGCTTAGCCATCAGACCCCCACATTGTGGGTAAGATGAAAGTTTCTGAGGCTGAGGCTTCCTCTCAACCTAGATGGATAGATTGCTGATCCGGAGTCAGGAAGATCTGAGTTCAAATTTGACCTCAGATTACAACAGGGTTGTTGTGAAAATCAAAGCATTTAGCACAGTGCCTGTAATATAGTAGGTGCTATATAATTGCTTATTCTCTTCCTCCCTTTCCTCATTAAAGCCAATAAATGCATTACCTGTATTGACTGGAAGCTCTAAAGATTGATTTATGTCTGCGTTCTGCTCAGGGCTGGGGCATTTACTGGGCATTGACTACATCCAGACTGGTGGCATTAATAGCTGATGGGGGAGAGGGGCTCCCTCCAAAGGTCCCCATTTGTCTGTAGGCTAAGACAGCTGGTGGGTCAGTCTGCAGAGAAATGGTAATAGTATAGCTTCCTAGCTTGGGCAGCTCTTTGTGAAGATCCTACTCTAGGTTGATGCATAAGACCTTTACTTCTTAACTGACCGCTTGACAACCTAAGGTTATGGGAAGTCATTTGCACTGGTATGACCCTTATTCATCTTTGTAACACCCACAATGCCTCACCTACCCTTCCTAAATCACTGCTCAATAAATGTTTGCTGAATAAATAACTGTAAGTTCCTACAATGACGTAAATAAACACCCCTGTATTAATCATTGCCTTTATTTGTTCCATAAAAGGGTTGTTGTTTTTTCTTGTTTTGTTTTGTTGTGTTTTTGCAAGAAGGCCTGTCTTAAGGCCAGACCAAGAAATGTTTGTGGTAAGGAGGAAAGAACACTCAACCTTTGGAGTCTTTGAGAACCAGAGTTCAAATACCAGATATGTCACTTGCTTCCCTGTGTGTGTTAGGCAAGGCATTAACCACTCTGGGTTTCAGTTACCTCCTTTGCAAAATCAGGGGGTTGTGATCACATGATCCACAAATTCCTTTGTATCCCTGAAATCCTACATTCTATGGGAAGAGATTGTCTCTAGTGGTTTAGGTAAGTAAGAGATGGCATATTTTTTTTTTAAAAACCTTGGATTTTAAAAGTTTTAACAATCATTATTAATTGATTATTAATTATGAGTAAATGCCCAAAGGGCTATAAATCTGTGCATACCCTTGGATCTAGCAATATCACTGCTAGGTCTATATCCCAAAGGCATCAAAAAAGGTGGGGGATGATCTGTTTGTACAAAAATCTTTATGGCAGCTCTTTTCATGGTGGCTAAGAATTGGAAATCTAAGGGATGCCCATATCTATTGAGGAATGGCTGAAAAAGCTGTGGTATATGATTATAATAGAATATTACTGTGCTATAAGAAATGATGAACAGGATGATTTCAGAAAAACCTGGAAAGATTTATATGAACTGATGCAAAATGAAGTGAACAGAACCAGGAGAACATTGTACACAGTGACAGCAATATTGTATGATGAAGAATTGTGAATGACTTAACTATTCCCAGCAATACAATGATCCAAGACAATCTCAAAAGACTAAGGATGAATAATACTACATGCCTCCAGAGAAAGAACTGATATTGTTTGAATACAGACTAATGCATGCCGTTTTGCACTTTCTTTCATTCTTTTGAGTCTTCTTGTACAAAACCACTAATATGGAAATGTTTTACAGGATTGCACATCTAATTGCTTACCATCTCAGGGAGTAGGGAGGGGGAAGAGGAAAAGAGGGAAGGATAGAATTTGGAACTCAAAAAATTGTTAAAATTGTTTTAACATGTAATTGGGGAAAAATTAAAATGTGAAATTAATTATGAATAAAGGGGCAGCTAGATGGTGCAGTAGATAGAGTGCAGAGCCTGGAGTCAGGAAGACCCAAAGTCAAATCCAGCCTCAGACACTTAATAGCTGTGTGACCCTGGGTAAGTCACTTAACCTTAGTCTTAATTTCCTCATCTATAAAATGAGTTAGAGAAGGAAATGGCAAACCACTCCAGTATCTTTGTCAAGAAAATCCCAAAAGGTGTCACAGAGTTAGGTGTGACTAAAATGGCTAACCAAAAACAAAATTGTGATGATGGGTACTGTGTGGGAAACCAAGAATATCATGAGTTCCTTGCCTTCTAAGAGCTTAAGAGTCTAGGGGAAGGAATGTGAAGCTTTGACACTTGGATGAATATGCGCTCTCATCCATCTAGATACTCTTGTCATTGTGGCAGATCACAACACTCCATGCTTTTTCTTCTCACCCCCTATAACATATTATTACACATTATTCATATATATATATATATATGTCTGTTATTTATATCTTTCATATAATCCTCCCCAAGGCATTCCACGCAAAATGGCAGTAGCCTTTCTGACCCATTGCTAGATCTCCCGATACTGTGTGGATATTAATGGGCTATCCTTAGATTATTTCTTTCTCTTATGACAACCAGGTAGAAAGGAACAAGGAAGAAATGAATAGGCATTACTGAGTGACACTAGCAAAGGCAAATAAATGAAAGGAAGACTGGTATACTAGGTTTACAGTCAAGAAGGTCTCAGTTTAAGTCCTTCCTTAGATACTTACTACCTCACAAGAGCATAGAGGTACTCCTGTCATTGTGGCAGATCACTTAGTGACTGTGTGACTACTCCCTTAATAACTTAGGCAGACACTCCAAAGTGTCCTGACTCCATTAGATGTCATGCAACCCAACCAACCCTTTGATTTTACAGATGATGAGATAGAAGCTTAGAGACATTAGATGACTAGCTCAGGGTCACATGAGTACTAAGTATCTGAGGCAGCATGGGGAAATGACTTAACTTTTTCTGCCTCAATTTCCTTATTTGTAAAAGGTGGAATAATTATATCTACCAAGATTGTAAATAATACATGTCAAACACTTTGTAAACCTGAAAGCACTGTAATAAAGTCCACTTATTATTACTAAATAAAAAAGCAAATGTTAGTGCTTTTTATTACAAAGTTTTATAATTTAGACATGTTACGTTTGGCTCCAGAGAGCAGAAGTCAGCACAGTGGGTTGAAGTGGGAGAGAAGTAGATGTAGGTTTGATGGAAAGAGGAACTACAAAAGTTGCTAACAAGTAGCACTGTCTCAAAGTCGAATGAGCTGTCACTGGAGAGGGGTCTGTCTCACTAGAGACCTAATGATAGCTGGATGATATCAATAATAATGGTCATTAAACATTTACTAAGTGTCTACTATGTGACAGTCACTGTGTTAAGTGCTGGGGATATAATTATAAATAAAAAGAAAGACGAGTCCCTGCCTTCAAGAAGTTCACAATCTAATGGGGAAGATATACAAAAAGAAGATGAAAGGGGGAGGGAAAATGGAAGGGGAGAAATCCCTTGGCAGGGGGTCATGACAGGAAAGTCCAAAGAAGTCCCAAAGCAGGGTAACTGGTGGGAAATGGGGAGAAGGCTGTGCTGATCCCCACTCCTTATATGGAGGTCTTGGAGCCCATAGCTCTTCCCTCTAGTCAGAGGGTCCAATTTGAAGGGCAGAGGGTAGTGATAAGACATAAATACCAAGGCTGATTCCATCTTACAGGATAATAAATTTCCCATTGATGATGGGTCATGGGTATGGGCATATTGTAGAGAGGATTCTGGGTCAGGTATGAGTTAGAATACATGTCTTCTGAGGTCTCTTCATGGCTTCTCATGATATCTGTAATTGATCCTACCAGCCGCCAGCGTGGGCACTCCTGGGTTTATGGATCATGTTTTGTCGCTGCGTATAGCTTCCCCAAAGTCATTCATTCATTTCACAAATATTTACCAAACAGTGAATGCGTGCAAAGTGTTGTGATGGGTGTTTTGGGTAAATAAATCAAAAAACGTTTATTAAATACCTAATATGTGCCAGGCACCAAATGAATATAAAGAAGCTGGAGATTTAGGTCCTATCTTCAAGGAGCTTAAACAATAGATGGCAAGATAAGCCATGTATAAAAATAGGACTAAGAAGATGTTAGTCCTTCTGTACCTATGAACCCCTGAGCGACAGGGACTGTGTTTTTTGCTTAACCTAGTATATGGTGCCTAATAAGCAATGAATACTTATTGACTGACTGGCTCTGCCCTGGTTAGAGGACATTTGGAATATACTGTTCAATTATAGTGGCTACATTTTAGGAAGGACATTGATAAGTTGGAAAGTGTCCAAAGGGTGACAACCAAGAGGGTGGAAGGCCAAGAGGTCATATTACTGGAGGATCAGTTGAAGGAGATGGGAATGTTTAGTCTGGAGAATCCTTAACTGTTTTCTAGTATTTGAAAGGCTGTCACATGGAAGAAGAAATAGAATTGTTCTGCATAGCCCCAAGGGGAGAAATAAGAGCAAGGAGTAAAAACTGACAAGGTTTAGATGTTAGACTGATATAAGGAAAGATATCTTTCTGACAATGAGAATTCTGCAGAAGTAGAAGGAGCAGCTTTGGGAGGTAATAAATTCACATTCAACAGATACCTTCAAGCAAGGGCTGGCTGAGGAGTCAGAAATTGTATGTTGTAGAGACTTCTTCTTCAGGTATGGGTTGGATTAGATGGCCTCTGAGGTCCTTTCTACCTCTGAAATTCTGCAGATACTACCATACAATGCAGGAATCGAGAAACATCAAATGATTGGGATAAAAAAATGTGTGAGACAAAAGAGAGAGAGGTCATTTAAGGCAGGAGTGATCTGGTGGGTCTTCATAGAGCTGATGACCTCTGAGGTGAATGATTCTCAGCAGACCACCCCCCACCCCAGCCCGGCACCATTGAAAAAGACCCAGATCCATAGTCTGAGGACCTCAGCCCAAACTTGGCTCAGTCACTCACTTCCTATGTGGTCTTGAATAAATCATTCCACCTCCAAGGGCCCTGGTTTCTTCATTCGAATGAATAAGCAAAAGGGTTAAGCTAAGGCCCCTTTCAGTTGTAAATTGATGATTCTATGACCTCACTTGCATTCATTGACCCCTCTTTCTTTTCCTCTAGTTTTGACTTAGAATCAGGATCTTAATTACAAGAGAAGAGGCAGAATATGCTAAGAAGATGGAAATAGATAAACACAGAAACAGAAGATTTTTTTTCTAACAGGAGTCCTTCTGGTTGTCCTCCAAGTTACTAGTGCCCCCTACCCACCTGATTGCCTTGGAGTTCTTTGGGTATGTATTTTGCATATACTTCTTGTAAATATACGTTGTCTGCTCTCATTAAGCTCCTTTAAGTCAGAGACTGCGCTGCTTTTCTATTTATATGCTCAGTGCCTAAGACATTGTAATCACTGAAGGGAAAAGAATAGGCATTTACATAGCAACTATTATGTGCCAGGCACTGTGCTAAGTGTTTTATAGATATTATCTCATTGATCCTCCCAATAACTCTGGTTATCAGCCTCATTTTACAGTTGAGGAAACTGAGGCTGACAGAGGTTAAGTGACTTGTTCAAGGTCACACAGCTAGGAAGTATCTGAGGGAGGATTTGAACTCAGGTCTTCATGACTCTAGGCTTGGTGCTTTAGTGGCTGAGCCACCTAGCTACTCCCAGTTTAAAAATGATAGTGGTGTGATTGATTCTGTGGCAGCCACAGAATAAGCCACTGACAATAAGTCAGTGCTTAAAGATTGACATCCTTTTTCATAGATCTCTCTGGGGGCTCTTTCTTCATGAATGATATCCTAGCATCATTAGGTTGGTACCGCTCATTCGATGCCTAATGAGGATTACTTAGAAAACACACACACACACACACACACACACACACACACACACACACACACGCACACGCACACACACGCAGACGCACACACAGCCAGTCTCTGTTTTTTTCTTGATGTCATATACTCTACCACACAAGGGAATTCCTCATTCCATTTTTTTCTGTCACCTCCCTGTTTTCTCTGTTTCTTTTCCTTTATCTTTCTGTCTCTCTGTCTCTCCCCATTTCTATTTCTTTCCTTGTCTCCTTCTGTCTCTGTCTCAGTTCTTTTTCTTTTCTCCCTCTCTCCCCCTCTGCAATTCTGTCTCTGTTTTTGTCTGTCTCTGTATCTCTGTCTCTGTGTTATCTCTCTGTTTCTGTCTATCCTCTTTCTTTCTGTCTGTATCCATGCCTCTATCTCTATTTCAATATTTCTCTCTGTGTTTCTGTGTCTGTCTTTCTATCTCTCTCCATCTCTGTTTCTGTCTCTTCCCTATCCCCTCCCTACTCCAGGCACAACAACCTATGTGGGAAAACAGCATCTCGGGTAACCCTGAAGGTTCTTACAGATGGAACATTCGTGGGAGGAGCTGCCAGCTACTTTCCCACCAACTCCTTTTCGTGCTGGAGACGTGATCCTCTTCCTCTGCCAGTTTAATAGCCGACCAGGGGTAAGATTTTCTGGGGGCTCAGTGACATAATTATTATCTATGGTCTCTGCATTAACTGGGAGAAAACATCACGGCCTGAATCTGCCTGATTCCAAATGCCAGCCTGTGCCCACATGCAGCCCACAATTGAGCCTGTGAATGCCCTGGCCCTGATGCTTTTGTCAGGACCACTAGTGCTGCCCGGGCTTGGGGCAGAAAGCTGGCTTCGAGTCAGGGTTCTGAGGTCCTTACCTTTGGAGCCGCTTCTCACTATCTCCCTGGTACTCTTCACACACACACAAACACACACACACACACAATATGCATATATAATTGTATATGCATGTGTATATGTATTTGTCTGTATATGTGTACATGTGTATGTATATATACACACATGTAAAAATAAATATACATACATATGCATATATAAACATATAACATATTTTATAAGTACGTTATATAATACATACCACATATTTCTAGATAAACATACATTTATGTATTCATATTGATAACATATTTATTTATAAATATAAACTATATTACATTACATATATATTTATATATTCGGCTTCGCATTTCAATGTGGTACTGGGTCTAGAAGTACTAACTCCTGCAAATCTGGAAAATAAACCATACAACAGATGGGCCACAAAAAGTTTACAACATGTGCAGTGTGGGAGGTAGTACAGCTCTGGGCGAAAAGCAGAAGCCTGGGATTTGGAGAGCTCTGAGTTTTAGTCTTTGCACTTTGTTTGTTTATTTGTTTGTTTTTCCAAACTATGGACAAGTCAATTCATCTCATCGGCCTCTTCTCCATCAAGTAACCACATCCCCTAACATGCTTGTTACTTAGTGGGCAGCCACTAATCAGAACAATATTTGGCTGATAGGAAGCAGCATCTGAGTGCTTAATGGGACTGCCTTGGTTATTTACAAACATTTTTTTTTAGGCATCCTATTTGCATGGAAGCCAATCATTTACAGGAACTACAAGATTTGGAAGAGAGAGAGCTGAGATTGGTATCAGGAAACCCTGGCTCTGAAAGGTGCTTCAAGTACTTAATAATTGTGAGATCCTGGGCAATTCACTTAACTTTCATTAGCCTCAACTTCCTCAGCTTAATTACTACCCCCTCCCTTTGTTAATGGGGCTATATAATAATCATTAACCTTCATAATAATAATAATAATAATAATATATTTCCTTCTTCATCTGGCTGTTGTGAAGTGCCAATGACATCATAGAATCAGCTCTAGAGCTGGAAGGCATCATAGAGGTCATCATTTCCAACCCTTTCCTTTTACAGATGAGGAAACTGAGGCACAATGAATGAGAAATAACTTGCCCAAAGTCACATAGTAAGTATTAGAAAATGGAACTTAAACCTAGATCTCCTGACTCCAAAGGTAGGGTACTTTTTAATGGCTTTCTATATATATATATGTGTATGTGTACATATATACATGTATGTGTATATGTATGTGTGTATAAGCACACATGTATATAATACAACTATATATGAATGTATATTTATGTGTCATATATGCACATACATATACACACATTATATATTCTGTATAGACATATATTCTCTCTCTACATATATATACCCCTATATGTATGGTGTGTATATGTGTGTATGTATGTGTCTACAATGCACATACACATACATACATACATACATACACACATGTCTAAGCTATATAAATGTCAGAGTTTTTTTTACAGTGAAGAACTAAGAGAAAATTGACTTTTATTGTGAATAGGGCTACAATCGGTTGGTTGATCTTTGCTCAATCCACAAGCATTTAGTAACTATCTATGTGCCAAGAAATATGGCCAAAAAAGTACCAAAGGGAGCTAAGTCCTGAAATAAAGGAGAAAGGGCATTGATAAAACTGGAAACCTTGGAGAGGTGCAGCTAGAAAATAGATGGCACACTGGCCTCAGAGTAAGGAGGAGGAGGTTTAATCCCTGACTCAGATATGTCCTCCTCTTGACCCTGGGCAAGGCATCTCAACACTATGGGCCTCCATGACCTCATCTGCCAAGTGGGCATAAAAATATATGCATCACCTACTTCACAAGACTTGGAGAAGGAAAGTGAGTGTTGAAGTGCTTTAGTGATGTGGTCCATGTTTGTTAGCCCAACTTATGCTCGGTGTTGAGATGTCAAGCTTGGGTTTTGCCATGTTTGTCGTCATCACATGAGGTTATGAAATTCTCAATTATCCAAACAAAATCATTTCAATGAAACTTAGTTTATGTGGTGTAGCACAAAAGCTACATATGTGTAGGGGTGGGTATTAGGAAATAAGCGAATGGAAGGATATCATGCCTCCATTAAGTCTCAGAATCATCACCGTATTTTCGAGAAAAAATGAGGATGATGAGTTTTTCTCTCTGTGTCTCTCTATCCCTGTGAAAATAGGAGTGCCCTTTGAGAACTGGCCTGGTGCTGCCATGATCAGAGATTTAAAGAGAGGGGTCATGAAGAGCAGACTCCTCATTTTGCAGATTAGGAAATTGAAGTTAATTCACTTATGAGGTTGTCACAAGTGGCGTAACTCTGGGCAAGTCATTAAATCTTTGTCTGCCTCAGTTTCTTCATCTGTCAAATGCGGATAACATTAGCACCTACCTCCCAGGGTTGTTATGAGGATTAAATAAAACAATATTTGTAAAGGGCTTAGTACAGTGGGTGGCACATAGTGGATGTTACATAAATATTAGCTGCTATCATCATCATCACCATCATCCTTGTGGTGCTTATTACAATGTCTGGAACCTAGTAAACACTGTATAAATTCTAGTTATTATTGTTGTCACTGTTATTACTATAATAATAATTATTATTATTATATTTGCTTTTTGGCAGGGCAATTGGGGTTAAGTGACTTGCCCAGGGTCACACAGCTAGTACATGTGTCAAGTGTCTGAGGCCGGATTTGAATTCAGGTCCTCCCGACTCCAGGGCTGGTGTTCTACTCACTGCTCCACCTAGCTGCCCCTGTTACTATAATTATTATCATTATTATATCTACCTGACTCCAGGCCTAGTATTCTATCTGCTGTGCCACGTAGCCATCAATCAGGAGCAGCTCTAGAATTCTGAGGTCAGCTAAAGATCAGCCAGGGTAGGTAGGTGGTGCAGTGGACAGAGCACTGGGTTTGGAATCAGGGAGGCTCATCTTAATGTGTTCAAACTGGCCTGAAACACTCACTAGCTGTGTGACCCTGGACAAATCACTTATCCCTGTTTACCTCAGTTTCCTCATCTCTAAAATGAGCTGGAGAAGGAAATGGCAAACCGCTCTGGTGTCTTTGTCAAGAAAACCCCAAATGAGGATAGGAAGAGGTGGACGTGATTGAGTAACAATAACAAAGATCAGCTAAATCAATACCCAGTTGCTGATCAAGTTTTTCAAATTATCTCCCAAGTGGTAGGACGTGATCCATGTGAACGATTTTTCTCTCTAGTTCCTTTCATAAAACTTTAGAAATCTTCCCTGAGATTTCTTGAGAATACTGAAAAATAATGATTTAGAATTATTGAATCTCAGAACTGGAAGGAACATTAGAGCTTATCTATTTGTTGTCAAACTGTTCAAAATCTCTGAACCCAGTGGGACGATTCCCATCTAACTGTTGCATGACATAATCTGGATGCCAAACTTCTTTCATTAGACCTTGATTTTACAGAGCATCTGACTAAACTAGTATCAGCCTCTTCATCTTCCTCATTGGCATCATTATCATCAAACTGTAGAAATCTAGGAATAGGCTGAAAAAGACTTGAAACTGTTTTCAGAGTGCTTTGCAAACCCTTATTTGCTCATCATCATTATTATGCTCCGTAATGTCCTTTCTCCTCCAGGCTAAGTATTCCTTCATCCCATCCTTGGGTAAGATGGCTTCTTCTTCCCATTCCCTGATGTCATGGTCCTCTTCGAAAACAAACGACAACCACAATCACCTTTTCTCTGGAGGTATTCTGTATTGATAATACCCTTTCTAAAATTTGGTGCCCAGTACTGAATACAATACTCTAAATATAGTCTGGCCATGACCCAATACAGTGGGACTGTTGTTCTAGGTATTACCTTCTATCAATACAGTCTGAAGTCACATCAGCATTTTTTGGGCTGTCCCAACCCACTCCAGAATCTTTGACCTCCATGTTCACAATCTCCTCTACCCCCCATGCTTTGTCATGGAAATATTGTTTAGCCTCATCTTTCTCCATCCTGTATTTGTACAATTGACTTTTTGAGCCCTATTGACACTTATCCCTATTTGATGTTGTCATCCTCCACTGATGGAATGCCTCACTTTGGTGTGGAGGTGACTATATTCTCTAAGTCTACGCCAATGAAGTGAAGCTGGAGAAGCTTAGAATATGGGCCTGGGTATGGATCATTTGTCCTTCAGCTCCAGGGCCAGCCTAGAATCCTGCCAGATATATTTTTTGAGGCAATCTGAGTTAAATTACTTGCCCAGGGTCATATAGCTAGGAAGTGTCCGAGGCTGGATTTGAACTCAGGTGTGACTCAAGGGCTGGCGCTCTATCTGTTGTACCACCTGACTGCAGCAATAAATTTTCTTTTAATTTTGAGCCAGAATGATTTATAAATAACGTTTATTAAGTTGAAGAAGAGTTATAACCTGTGTTGATGAAGGAGAATTGAAACATGGGGTCAGAGAGTTTAAGCTGCAAGTTACCTTTGAGATTCTCTAGTCCAATCCCTTCATTTTAGAGATGAGGACTTAAGGTCTAGATAATAAATGAATAAAAAAAGTACAAATTATGATGATGTGGCAAATACTGCGTTAAATTTCTTTGTGGGGATACAGGTAGAAAAGTGAGACAGTAACTGCTTTGAAGGAGCTCACATTCTAATAGGAGGCCAAACATACAAAGGAAGAAAGTTAATGGATCAGTCCAAGATCACATGAATGGTAATGTGTTATTGTTTAGTCATGTCAGTGGTGTCCGACTCTTCATGACCTCATTTGGGGTTTTCTTGGCAAAGATACCAGAGCGGTTTGCCATTTCCTTCTCCAGCTCATTTTACAGATGAGGAAACTGAGGCAAACAGGGTTAAGTGACTTGTTCAGAGTCACACACCTAATAAATATCTGAGACCAGATTTAGACTCAGATCTTTCTGACTGTAAGCCTGGTGCTCTATCCACTGTGCCACCTACCTGCCTCATGAATAGTAATTAGCAAAGACCAAATATGAACCTAAGGCCTCCAGTGATCTTTCATAGATCCTTGAAGCACTGAAGGAAATGACATCTTACCAGGTTTAACCCATTTTCTAAACAAAGCAAAGCCCCCCCAAATAAGGTATGTTTCTTTTTTCAAGAACAAAGGGATACAAAATAAGGGATAAATTAAATTAAAACCAGACTGTGGCAAAAGTAAATAGTAAACAGCTTCACTGTTAAAAACATGGACTTTTTGATTCATCATTATTTAATAACCAGTTCTATGGAATGATCAAATGCATTAATTCTGCTCAATATGTGTACTTCCATTCGAGTGGAAGGGAGAGAAACCAAGTTCCTTGAGTACTCTTCTTTGGTAGTGAGACAGCCCTTGGTAGCCTCCAAGGAAATTGTTTTCAAACTTTTTTTTGTTTGTTTCAGGATCCCTTTTCACTCTTAAAATTATTGAAAATGCTCCAGAAGTCTTTATTTATCTGAGTTACATTTATTGATATTTACCGCATTAGAAATTAAAAAGTCATAATATTATTACAAAAAGTTTTGATCTCAAAGACTCTATGAAAGATTCTCAGGGATCCTTAGTTATTCCTGGACCACACTTTGGATGCTCCAGAGAATTTGTGGCTTAAATCTTAAAAAACAACAAAAAACCTCACAAAAAATAAAAAAAAACCCCAGCAAAACTAAACAAAGCTAGGAAGGGTGGTGAATGTGTACAAACCCCAACCCAGATCTCCCAAACTCTGGAGTCCTGAGGTCCTCTTTCCAAGGATATCCTCTAGATGAGAAGGTGCTATCTGAGATAGAAATCAGAGAAAAAAAGAGTTTCTTTTGGTATGATCACTAAAAAGGAATAGACTTACAAGAGACATATCTGTGATATACCACCCAGTGGTGAACAGTTGCCTCTGAATACCATTTTCTGTGATCCATAAGAAATTTATAAGCATATGGCTTGCAGTAACATTAATATAATTTCACTTTAAAATGTAGTCAGGAGCAAATTTTATGTGGAAGTTATAAAAGTGCCATCATCTCAATCCCTCTTTATTCCTCTTTTGCTTATTTAGCTGCATAATAGCCTAGCTCATAAAGATCTTCACATAAACCTCCCCCCCCACCACACCCACCCACCACCAATCCATCAAAAAAAAAAAAAAAAGCCCAACAGCAGTTAAACCTTGAAGTAGTCATTATCTAAGCCAGGAAGAAGATTCCCCTGTAATAACAACATGAGTATAAGCCTGAAGTATACCTTCTTTTGCCCCCCTAAATAAAATGAAAGCAAATGGTTTCAAATGTGCTTGAGTATATGACTTTTTTTAAAGGTGGGGATAGTAGTGCATTTATCAGTGTTTTGTGTGCATATGTGTGTGTGTGTGTGTATGCTTCCAGAAATTTCTATGAAAGTAATTCAGTCCATGTGTTTGCTTAATTCAATGTGAAGCTAAGTAAATATCTCAGTAGCAAAGTCAAAGCCTGTTTAAACTCATTAAAAGAGAGTGTGTAGATTGGTTTGATTAAAGTCTGGCTGTTGCCTTGCCATTTGGTTTGGAATGGATTCTGTGGCTGCCTGACAAGGAAGAATTAGGGAGATGAAAGAGAAAATCGGTTGAAAGAAGGCCCACAAATAGGCAGCTGTTGACATAGACCTCCTCCTCTTTCCTTTCTTTGACAATAAAGTGGGACTTCCGATCTAGAAGGAGATTACTGCCACCTTGATCATTCCTTAAATATTAAGAGCTGGAAGGAATCTTAGAAATTATAAAGTTCAAACTTCTTTTTTCATTTGGCCATCCTATCAGCTTCCATGGATTTAATTGCCATCTCTGTGCTGATGAAACTTAAATCTACCTCTCTGTTTAAACCTGCCTCTCTGCTGACCTTCAATCTCACATGTCCAACTGCCTTTTAGACATCTTGAACTGGGTGTCTAGCAGACATCTTAAATTCAACACATTTAAAACAGAACTAGCTCATTATTTTTTCCCCTTAAGCCTTTCCCATTTCCTACTTTGACTTTATTGTAGAGGGCAACACCATCCTCCCAGACCCTCAGGCTCACAACCTAGGAGTCATCCTGGATTCTTCACTATCTTCTCCCCCACCCCCACCCCCACCTCCACACCCCATATCCAAGCTCTGGCCAAGGCCCGTTGATTTCACCTTTCCAGCATTTCTTGAATATACCTCCCTCTGTCCTCTGACCCTGCTCTGACCCTGGTGTAGCCTTCATCACGGCAATCTGTATTATTGTAGGCTAGTTGGTCTACCTGCCTCAAGTTTCTCTCCATTCCAATTGGTCCTCCTTTCAGCCATCGAGGTAGTTTTTCTAAAGCATAGATTTGACTACACCACTCCCCTACTCAGTGATGGCTTCCTTTTAGCTCTCAGAGCAAGCATAATCAAGATCTTTGTTTAGCTTGTAAAGACCTTCACACCCTGGCCACTTCTCTCCTTTCCACTCTTCTTTATGGTAGACTCCTCCACATATCTACAAGCTCACTATTCTGGTCTTCTTCATATGTGACTCTCTTATCTCCCCCTGCCTTTGTACTGACTGTTCCCCATTCTTGGAATGCTTTCCTTATACCTTACTCCCCCTCAAATATTCTTACATCCAGAGACACTGATCTTGCTCTATTATGAATCAGACAATCCATTTCTAGGCTCTGGGAATTTTCCTCTCTCATGTCCTCCTCATCTCCACCTTCTGGCTTCCTTAAAATCTCATCTTCTATGTCAAGTCTCTCCCAAGCCCTCTTAATTTCTGGTGCATTTCCTTTTCAAATTTTTAATATTTTCTATTTATCCTGAATATAGCTTCTTTGCACGTATTTGTTGGCTGATTGTTTCCCACATTAAATTGTGAGTTCCTTGAGAGCAAAGAGCGTCTCTTACCTGATTTTGTATCTCTGGCACTTAGCACAGTGACTGGCACATGACATGGTATGTACTTAATCAATGTTTATTGATTGATTGAGAAACTGATGCCTAGAGACATGAAGTGTCTTACATGCTATTTTCCTCTCTAGCTCCTGGAGGGTAGAGATCTCTTCAATATTTTTCTTTGTATCCTTAGTGCTTGGCACTTACCAAACATTTAATAAATGCTTCTTGGTTAATTGATTGAGCGATGGATAGCCCGTTGTCACTTGAGCAGCAGTCCTCTGATTCCACATCATTCTAGGACTTGACATAACCAGGTTAACATCATCTATGAAAAAGAACATCTATCAAACTGTTCGATGGACAGAATGTCTATTTTAGGATTTTAGCACCATTGATTCAGAGCTGAGAGGGACCTCAGGGACCATTTAGTTCAACCCCTTCATTTTATAAATGATGAAGTTTTGGTTCAGGGATATTAAGCGATCAAGATTACCCAGTTAGTAAGTGTCAGAGGCGGGACTTAAGCTGAGGTATTTCAGCTCCAGAGTCAATGATCTCTCTACCACATCACGTTGTCTTCTCTCTACTATATTTGGGTTTTGTGCAGGATGTCCTCTTTGATGATGATAAACACCTTTGGCAAGGTATATCATGTCTCCTTATCAATGTCTTATTCGAAGTCAATACCCCGTGGATTATTAAGCAAAATCATCCTTTTTGTTGAGTGTGTCTGAGAATCTTATATGATCTCAATCTCACACTGCAGTCACCTTGAAAGGAAAGAGTCTTTATTAAGAATGAATTTTACTTTTTAGAGTCAAATACTGAGAGAAAAGAGACTTATTAAGAGTGAATTTTGCTTTATAGAATCACGTGCTAAAAAAAAACTTTACTAAGATGTTCACAGTAGAATCTTATAGTCTAATAGAACTTACTGGTTCCCATCTATATTAGCAAGCATCCCAGAACACCCAGGATGGCCTGCTAGCACAGGTTCTTTGACCTGCTTTAACAAAGGAAAGACAACTTCAAAGAGGTTAACAATCCTACTTTAATTAAAGATGTGCCATTCACTATTTCAAGGGAAAGGTCAGCACCCTGAATGTGGAGAAAATACAAGCAGAGAGAAATTAGCACAGAGATCCAATAGACAGGGCTCCAACTGTCTAGTAATCTTGGTATACACTTTAACATTTACATACATCACTGGTCAGGGAGAGCACAACATCTGAGTAGTTGAGGGCGGTGGGGAGGGGTGAGGAACTCCTTAACAAATGGCTATTCAGGGTCCCATCCAGAAAATTAAAAAGTCCTTCTCATGGGTGAGCCCCCAAAGGAAAAACTAATCTCTCAGAATATAGACAATTTCTCAGAGCCAGAAGGTGTGGAAGCCTACATAACTCAGCACCTGATCCATAAAGCAAAATACCTGGGAACAAGAGATTGCCATGGCCACAGATTCTGGAAAACCAAACTCCAAAAAATACCAACTTTGTTTACACTTACACCATCTCATATTTTCCTTAAAATACCTATGTATGCATAGGGGAGCCTCATAAAAATAGATATGAAAAAGTTGCTGCTTTTCTTGATGCCTCTTTTTTGGAGGGGGGTAATGATGCTTTTGTGATAGTGTATATTCTTTTAGAATAATTCCCTTTTAAATGATACCTTGCAAATGAACTCCTCAGTGCTTTTTTTAAAAATAACATCACTCTGAGCATAACTTTCTGTATGTATTTGGCAAAGTCCAGCTGCCTTCCTAATATCTTTTTATGTGCTACAGTGGTCTCTTCACGCACTGAGGTGGTGAAATCCACTGTGGTGGTTCCATCACTGTTACTGGTGAAGATAGCCTGCCATTGCAATACCAGCAGATTTGTTTCACTTCATGCTTACTTGTCATTTTTCCAGTTTTACCTTCAAACACTTAGAATGGTTCAGTTCCACTCAATAGGCATTTTTTCGAAAGTGCCCACTATGCGCAATTTGCATTCCACTGATAGATATTGGGAATGAGAAACAACATTTTAACAGATAAATAATACAACATAATCTGGTGTGTGTGTGTGTGTGTGGGT
This sequence comes from Phalanger gymnotis, assembly GCA_028646595.1. Lineage (NCBI taxonomy): Eukaryota > Metazoa > Chordata > Mammalia > Diprotodontia > Phalangeridae > Phalanger > Phalanger gymnotis. Next base: position 184,764,193 of record CM053623.1, on the reverse strand, counting down.
GTGTGAGAGAGAGACAGAGACAGAGACAGAGAGAGACAGAGATAGAGAGAAAGAGACTGAGACAGCGAGAACCAGAGACAGAGACAGAGCAACAGAAACAGATACAGACACACTCAGAGACAGAGAAAGACAGAAGCAAAGATAGAGAGAGAGACAGACCCACACTCAGAGACAGGGAGACAGAGAGAGACAGAAAGAGAGAGAGACAGAGATACAGAAAGACAGAGACAGAGATAAAGACAGAAACAGAGAGACAGAGACAGAGAGCACCAACCACTGGAGGAAGGGTTAGTTAAACCTTGAGTAATGCTAAGGATTATAAAAGGAGAAAGTGAAGAGGGAGTTCACTTCAGGCATGTAAGATGCGCTCTTCAAAGACCCAGAGGTGTGGCTGGCAATGCCAAGTCTGGGCAAAGCAAGTAGTCTTAGCTGGGGCTCATACTAAGCTATGTTAGGAATTATTTTCCTTTCAACTTTTCTTTTCTTTTCTTTCTTTCATTTTTTGGAGATAATACCAGCTTAAATCATCTTGACATCCTCTGTGAAGTTGTGCAGATGAGTTCATGCTCTACAACTTTATTAGGCTCAGCCAACATGCCTCTTCATACCAAAAACATATGCTACACATGCTGTATACTAAGGTGCATTTTCTTTATTTGGAGTGATTCCACTGAGACCGTGTGTATCTGTTGATCTCAAGTCTCAGCTGCCCAAACAACAGCCAGTATCTGGCACTGTTTATCATTCATGTCCTCCCTGCCCCCTACCATCCAACAGTAGAAGCAACATGTCACTGTAGAGAAGAAGTTTCTAAGTAAATTGCTTTACTTAGCTTTATTACCTTGAAGTCATGGATGCCACTTTGCTCTTTCACCCTATATTTAAGCATAAAGAGGTCTTCAAGATGTATACTAATTAACACATCTGTTTGTTTTACTGAAGAGCAGAAGTGGCTTTTATGTGTGATTCACTTTCTCCCTTTGAAACTTTTCAGTGCAGATCTCTAAACATTAGTGGGTGCACAAAATCAGGTGCTTTGCTGGGTAATGACTTTTCGAGTCTAATTAAATCACTATTTAACATATGTTAGTATCTTTGAATGCTGGGCTTCCGGATTATGCAGTGAGAACCACCAGAAGAATACAAGGTGTCCTGTGTCTACAACCCAGAGTAAGCGAATTCCTGACATGGTAGACCACAGGGAGAGGTTTTTAGGCTTTTGACTATTGTTTGCTCCACATCTGGAACTGTAAATGTTATGATTACAATCAGGATGATTGCTCCCTTTTCTGCATCCTTAACCCTATGGATACAGTCCAAGATCCCACGAGCTTTTTTGGTTACTATTACATTTTGTTGATTTTCCTTGAATTTGGCAGATCTTTTCCTTTGCTTTTGTTTCTGATGGAGTGGTGGCCTATCTCTTTACCATCTCTTTACATTTATCCTTGATTGCTTTCCCTCATGTCTTCTCTAAGGCACATTGCCCCCACTCTCTTCATCTGAGATCACACTTCCTGTTCTCAAGGCTCAGCTTTACAAGGGGTGGGGATACTGTGGCCGTCTAGGTGTTCAAGTGTGGCCTTTTGACCGAATCCAAACTTCAAAGGGACACGTGCCTTAGCATGCAGTAGGAGCTTAATAAATAGTAGTTGATTATTTTCTCTGCTTTCTTCCAATCTGGAGACTTTCTCCATCTACTGATTCCTCACCTGATTTCTATGAAAAATTCTGTTTCTTTAATCTTTAACAGAAATTTACTCTCACTAGGGCATGCTGTATTCCACTAAGTACTGTCCTTTGTCTTCTCTTTCTCAGATAAATACCTTGTAAAAATGTTTCCATTGGGTGCTTCCATTTTCTCTCCTCTTGCTTGATTCTAAACTCTCTGCATCATTGCTTCTGACATCATCATTCAGTTGAAAATGTCTTCTTCAAAGTTATCAGTAATCTCTTAATTGCCAAATCTAACTAGCCTTTTCTCAATCTTCATCTTATTTGACCTTCATGTAGCATCTGACACCACTGACCACCATCTCTGAGCCTTCCTGATATTGTTGTCTCTTGGTTTTCCTTTTAACAGCACACCACCCCTTCTCTTTCTCTGCTGAGTTTTCATCTATGCCATTCCTACTGATTGTGGGGGTCCACCATGGCTCTCTCCTGAGCTTTATTCCCTTTTTCCTTTGCATTTTTCTATTTGCTAAACTTATCAGATCCCATGATCTGATGATCATCTCTATGCATATGATTCTCAGATATTTATGTCCAGTTCAAGTCTTTCTACTTAGCTTGTCTCACATCACCAACTGTTTACTGGGCATTTTGTACTGGATGTCCCATTGTTAATGTTTAGTCATGTCCAACTGTTCATGATCCCACTTGGGGGTTTTCTTGGTAAAGACACTGGAGTAGTTGGACATTTCCTTTTCCAGCTCATTTTACAGAAGAGGAAAATGAGGCAAACAAGGCTAAATGACTTAACCAGGTTCACACAGCAAGGAAGTGTCCGAAGCCAGATTAGAACTCAAGATGAGTCTATCCACTGTGCCAGTTAACTGCTTTATGGATGGACCACAGGCATCTCAAACTTAATATGCCCCAAACAGAACTCGTTATCTTTTCCCCTAAACCCGCCCCTCTTCTGAACATCCCTATTATTATCAGGAGTATTACCATTCTCCCAGTCACCCAGGGTAGCAATCTCAGTCGGTATCCTCAACTCCTCACTTCTGCTCACACCTACAATGCATTCAAATCAGTGGCCAAATCTTGTAATTTTTTTTTCCCCTAACAACCTCTCTTGCATCTATTTCTTTGTCCCTACTCACATAGACCCTATCCTGACTCAGGCATCACCTCTTGCCTAGGCTATTATGATAGCCTTCTAATTGGACTCTCTGCCCCAAGTCTCTTCCCACTTAACTCTATCTGGCACTCAGCTGCCAAAGTAATTTTCCCAAAGCATAGATTTGACCATGTCATCCCTTATTCAACAATCCCCAATGACTCCCTATTACCTCTAGAATCAAATATAAACATCTATTTGGCATCCTAAGCTTTTCACAACCTGGTTTCTTTCTATCTTTCTAAACGTTCCATGTATTACTGCTCTACATGCACTCTGTGATCTAGACATACTCATCTTCTTGCCATACTAGGCTCCTTCTCCTGTCTCCATACTTTTGCACTGGCTATCTCCTGCCTGGAATCCTCTCCCTCCTCACCTCTACCTTTTTGAATCTTTGGCTTCCTGGAATCCAAGTCTTCTCAAGTCCCACCTTTTGTAGTAGACCTTCCCCAATCCCTCCAACTTTTAGAATCAAGGATGGGGAATCTGCGGCCTCAAGGCTGCCTGTGGCCTTCTAGGTCCTCAAGTGAGGCCCTTTGACAGAAACCAAACTCATAGAACAAATCTCTTTAATAAAAGGATTAAGGCCAAAGGGCTGCACTTGAGGACCTAGAGGGCATGTGGCCTCTAGGTGCCAGGTTCCTCACCTCTGCCTAGAACCTTCCCCTCCTCGTTACCTTTCATCTTCTGGATTTGTACCTCGTGTGCACCTATGTATGTACAAATGTCTCCCCCATTAGAATGTAAAGTCCCTTGAGGGCAAGCACTGTTTTTGCTTTTCCCTTAAGTCACCAGTACTGAGCACTATTCCTACCATGTAGTTAATGGTTATTAATTGATTGATTGATCTTTTAACTCTTTTCTAGCCATGCCTGCCCAGCCTATATTGGTCATTTGGCTTTTTTAACTTGAGTCTAAGACTTCATCTTAATTTCTATCAAATCATATTATTTTAGAGCCAGCCCATAATCATAACTTGTTTAATTTTCTTTAGAAAAGAATAAAAAAAAGTGAAAAGAACATTGGGAGTCAGAGTACCTGGTTTTGATTCTTGGCTCTGCCTATGTGCTTGAAACAAATCACTTCAACTCATGGAGCCTCAGTTTCCTTATCCATAAAGTGAGGGCCTTGGACTAAATGACCTTTGAGGTCCCTTTCAGCACTAGGTCTATGGTCCTATGAATTCACTTAACCTCTCTGGCCTCAGTTTCCTCATTTGTGAAGTTAGGGGATTGGACTGAAGGTTCCTTGCAGTTCTAAGGTTAAGACACTCCTCAGAACAGGGTCACTTCACAGATACATGCTCTTTCTTAGGCAAATCTCATTTATAGAGGCAGCATGGCCCAACAAAAGGAGTGATGGCTTGGGAGGCAAGAAGCCAAGTAGAGGTTTGAATTCAAGGTCTGCTACTAGAAACCTGTGTGACCTTAGGTAGGTCACATTTCCTCATCTGTAAAATGAGAGGACTCCATAGCTTCTGAATTCCCTTTCAATTCTGGGTTTATATTTGATAATATGGTCCTTTCCTAGTGGAATAATCTCTGAGCTGCTCAACCTCAGCAGTAGTCTTGTTCTCACTATCCCACACTAGCAAGTTTCTCTGATAAAGTCATTTATTCCCAGTGGTGGGCTAGTATTTTCCACAGGAAATACTAGTTCAGGAACTCATGCTAATCTTGTCCTTGGGACTTTAAAACAAGACATATTTTAGTGGTTTAAGTTATACATAGTCATTTTGGGAGCCAAAAAAAAATGGTTTTAATATCCCAGAAAGAACCATGATTTGCAAGAATGCTCTTTCTCAGAGCAGATTCAGTTATGAATAAACTATTATAATTTTTTTCCCAAAAAAGAAGTGAAAATCCTAATTAAAATAAAAATTATCACATAGAGTTCCTTTAGCACTAGGCTGAAGGAATTCTATTCCAATTTCTCTTTCATCCAATATTCTTTCATTGCTCCTACTTGGATTGGAAGTACATGTCTATAATTTTATTTTAATAAATACATATGGCATATTGGATTTTTAAAAATGTTTTTTCTTCCAAAGAAGGTGAACAGATATGAATAGGATATTATAAAAGTATGTATTCCTAAAACAGTTCCAAGTATTTTTTTTTATTTAGGTGTTGAATCCTGTCCATAATTTCCTTGCCCATTGTAATAAAAATATCATTAATATTTCACTTTAATAATATAGTGCTCTGGAGTGGAAATATAATAGGATACATTTCCTTCTAAAGAGCTGTACTACACTCCTTAATCATGCTAAATGAATCCATTGTGATTAGTTTTATGAGGCCCGGGCATGAAATTAGAATTTGGCTCATTTGAGAAAATGAAGTTATTTATTTAACTTTTTTAAAAAGATTTTTTTGTTGTTGATATAGATTTCTCCTGTTTACTCTGTGAAAAAAGAGTGACACACCACAGACTGCTGTCACCATCAATATCAAAGCTGTAATGAGGGTGGGTGGTGGCTATAGCTTTGCTCCAGGGCTAGCATCTAAAGGAGGTATCCTTTCCTCCACAGAAGGTGTTACTTCCTCTCTGTCCCAGTCCTAAGAGTATATTCCCTGCACCTGGAGTCTCCCCCTTATGCTTTTCGGTCCTTCACCTGCTGGTGACCCCATAGGAGTTGGTGGAGAGAGGTAGCTCAGGAGAGGGCAAGTGATCAAGGAAGATAAGGGAATAAGCCACTTCTTGTCCTCTCATAACTGTACCTTGTTAGGATGATCCATCTTAGGCTTAGTAACCTTCCCTCATCCTTCAATAAATGTTCTCCTGCTACTTCTCCTCAAACTCTCCTAGCCCTTTCCAGTCTCTAACTTCCTATAAACTTTGAAACTCTGCTTTACTGTTAAAATTTCCCTTATCATGTAGCACTCATTTTTCCATGCTTGCGGAATCTTAACTTTCTTTTGGGCACCATTTCTCCAGGCAGCGTCTTCAAGGGTGGCTACTCCTTCTCTCCCTGCTATGTAGGATCAAGATGAACAGGTGATATCATGACTTCCTTCCTAATGACACGTCAGATCTTCCATTGGTCACCATCACTCATCAAGTACTTAAGTTCTCTCCTTCCTGTTCAGATCATTGTTGTGGTCCATTATGAATCTCTAAGGAAATCTTTCTCCTTCATAATCCTTCTCCATTTCTACTCTTTCCCCCTTCAACCTCTCTGACCTCTCCATTCCTTGACCTCCTCAATTCTCATAACTTCTATGTCTACTCTACCTCAATCATTCATGAGAGCAGTCATACCAATGAAAGCCTCCACCCCTCAGAAGTCAAAATTCTTTTTATGTCTCTGCCATCGGTTGAAAATATTTTTCAACTCTTTCAAGGTAAGATGACAGAATAAAGAATTGTTGGTCTTTCTTAACTCAGTCTGGCAAAGTGTTTCCTAAATTCTTCTGTGACCCAAGGTTCTCTTGAGTCTGAAAAATTTTTACTGGCCCTACCCACATATTACATTCTGTACCCTTCCTTTTATTGTCTTTCACAACCACAGACTTGAAGTTTTCTGATCCCTTGCTTAGTTTTTATATGACCTTGCCAGTCATTTCTTCTCTTGATGCCTCTGTTTCCCCTCTAGGAAATGTTACTGGGGGGCAAGAATAGATTATCTCTAAGGCCCCTTCAAGCTCTAAATTCAATGATTCCTTTCCTCATCTCTTCTGAAGAAAAATGCATATTCCCACCTAGTCCCTTTGGGAATGAGGCTGAATTTCGTCCAGCCCTACCTGAGTGTTGGCCCTTCCCATGAGAGGCAGGATAAACAATGAAAAAATACTGAGACTTAGAATGAGAAGACCTGGTCTCTACTGTCCAATCATGCCAATATGTGCTATGGAGCCTTAGGCAAACACCTCCTTTTCCTGGACCTAAGTTACCTTATAAAATGAAGGAACTATACAGGTGAGCTCTATTTTCCCAGCTCAGTCCTTTGATCCTCCATGAACATATTCTCATGAGAAACTTATTTAAAAAAAAGATAGAAAAGGAGAAGGAGTGTATAGTTCTGGGGCCAAACTCTCCTAGCCAGATGGTAATGATCTTAGCATTTCTCTTTTCTTCATTCAATCCTGTGATCATAAATGTATGGAATTTCTCATGTGAAAGCTTCCTCCACCAATGGTAAGAGCCAATATGTAATTTGTAATCTTAAAATATTTCCTGGGGGCATTGAGAGTTTACATTTTTTTGCAAAGCCAACAGCTAGTATTTGTCTGATTCAGAACTTGAAACTATGTCTTCCTGATTCCATGACTGACCCTCTATCCATTATTCCATACTACTTTTCAAATTGATGGCTTATGGTGTCAAGAAGAGACAATCACAGATCAAAGAATGGTGGATTGAATGATAATTTTTTTAATTTAAATTTTTTTCAGTGAAACATTTTTTCTCTCCTTTCTCTATTGAAAAAGAAAAATGAAACACATAACAAATATGCACAGTCAAGCAAAAATTAAAAAAAAAATCCTGCATTGGCCATGGACCGAGTAATGACTGAGCACTACCTGACAGCAACAGGGCATAATATTCAGGCCAAGATGGTTTATCATTTCCCTTCAATCAAAACTCACCACTGCCTAGCTATAGTATTAAGTAAATATTGGAGAATGAACAGTAATTAAATTCAATTAAATGTATTCAGCAATTTTTCCCCCTGAGGCAGCATAGTGGCTGAAGACCTAGATTTGAATTTGGGAAGAACTGGGTTTAAATTCTGCCTTTGCCACTTACTAGTTTATGACCTTGGGGAAGTCATTTATTCTTCTTGGGATCCAGTTTCCTCATTTGTTAAATGAAGAATTGCATTAAGTGGCTTCTGAAGCCTTTTCTACTTCTTGAGCTATGATCCTATGAAATCTATGATCCCAGGAGCCTATAACCCCCCTTCTGGGAATTCAAAAGCTTAAAGAAACCTAGGTCTTTGCTTTCTTAATTAAGGAAGTTGGAATAGGAATCTTAGGGAGATGGAATATACAATACCCCATATCCTAAGGTCTCCCCTTCTTAATCAAAGAATGAAAGTGACTTTTAGACTTCTCCCTACATCCCCCTAAATACAACAGTTCCAAATTTTCAAAGTCAGGGGAGGATTAATTGGCTTAATTCCCTATTGGTTTAGTTTGACCCTTGGAGCATGCCAAAGCATCTTCCTTCTGTTTTATCGCCTCCTCAGTCTCAGGCTTCTGGTCTTACTTTCTAATGTGTATATGGTAGTCTATACTGTCTGTTCTTGGACCTCTACCCGTATTGTTATCACATCTAATACTTCCCAGTTCCCTCCTCCCCCAGCCTATTCTGCTGTTTCTTTTTTTTTTTTTGGCCTCTGATCTATTATCCCCAACTTGACCTCTGTTCTCCAACTTTTGAACCACCATTTCATCTACTTCCTCATACCAGAGGAAATCTTGCTGTTCTTTGAGGTCACCGCACCTGCAAACTTTTCCATTTTGAGGAAATTCTCCCATTCTGAACTTTCAGGGTCAGGAGGGAGGTCAGGCATATGCTTCCTGTTCCTGATTTCTGTTTCCATACCATTCTTCTGCCACCATCTTTCAATGAGCTCTTTTAAGATCTATTCAAACTATTTGTGCTACCTTCTTTCAATCCTCCCTGCTGTCATCTATCGACTCCCAAGTCATTCTCCCAATTTGTCCAGATTTTAGTCACTGACCCATAGACTTCCTTGCCACCTCATCCCCTGACATTAACCTCATAGAATTTCCTTATTCAAACACTGACAACTCCTTTGGCAACCTGACCTAGCTTCTCATTTCTTCTTCCTCAATCTCTTCAAACCCAATGGTTTCCTTCTCTATTCCACTTCAGCCTCATACCAATGCAGGTGCAACTTAGACCAGTCTCTCACAATTACAACTCTGAGATCCAGAATCTTGAAATTCTACTTTACAGTCCCAATCTCCTATCTTTCTAGCTTTCTTCCATGGATCAGTGGACAAAGCACTATCTAATCAAACATAGAACCTTTGTTCAAATATTGACTTTGACCCTTATGACTTGTGTCATTAAGCAAGTTACCCTGGGCATCAGTGTCTTTATAATTTAAGATTCTTAATTGCCCCCTATCTCCCAATGCCTTTTCTATTCTTGAAACCCCTCATCACTACCTTTTCTTTTGTCTTTCCCTGCATTCATTGAAGAAGAGATATGCCTACTCTGCATTGGGATTAATCCTTCTAATCTCATTTCTTCCCATTTTCTAGGATTTTTTCCAGCAGTAAAACTCCCTTTCTTGCATTTTTAATTTTTCCCTCTCCACAGACTCCTTCCAATCTTTTTACAAACATGCTTAGGTCTTCCCAATAATCTCACTAATCATCTATTCAATTATCTCTAATATTCATTAGAGATATTGCTCTGTAGTTTTCTTTCTCTATTTAGATTATAGGACTATATTTTTCTCATGGAAAGAGGTCATCTCAATTCTAATAAAAACCTCTCCATCACATTTCTATTTGATTTTTTCCTTTCTTTTACTACTGAGTTTCTCAAAAGTTCTTTCTCCCAACCCCACTCTCTTCCTCCCCCCTCCCTTATTCCTTTTCTTTCTCCTTCCCTTTTTATCTTCCTTCCTTCCTTCCTTCCTTCCTTCCTTCCTTCCTTCCTTCCTTCCTTCCTTCCTTCCTTCCTTCCATTCTCTTTTTTGTCCTGTTTGTTCAGTTGTAATTTCTCTGTTTCTGGTGCATAATCACTCTCTTCAGAGGTTTAGAGTATGAAGGGGGTCTGGAGAAAGTGGCTAATATTCCCTCTTAATGGTCTCATGAACTTGAAGTCCATCAAATAATTACTGTATGGAACAATAATACATAATTACAAGCAACCTCTCTCAGTAGGTAAAGATAACTTTGTAGGACTATTCAATAGATATTTCTCATTTACCTGTGATCTGTGCTGTCTGAGCGACTCATGAGTCCAGATCTTTTGGCACTCAGATATAGCACTTTCATCACTTCAGTTTGGAATCTTCATGGTGTTGATGCCCTTCTCTTTTAAGAAATTGTTGAAAATATGATCTCCTACTAGACAATGAGCACCCATCTTGGGAACTTAACTTGTTCTAGGGCAGAAAAAACATCTGTATTTTAGAAATATTAATTGGTCATCTGTGCTTAGGGAAAGAAACACAAAACAGGAGAGATAGTAGTAGCCAGTGACTTGAGGTTCCTTATCAAACTCACCTATTGTTGTTATTGTTCAGTCATTTCAGTTGTGTCTGACTCTTCATGACCCCCATTTGGGGTTTTCTTGGCAAAGATAATGATTCTTTCTCCAGCTAATTCTACAGAGGAGGAAACTGAGGCAAATAGTGTTAAGTAATTTGCCCAGGGTCATACAGCTAGTAAGTATCTGAGGCCAGATTTGAACTCAGGAAGATGAGTCTTCCTGACTCTAGGATCAGCACTCTCTCAGAGGGTGGAGAGAAGGAAGAGGCAAGAAAAATATTCTTTTTGTTGGAAGTTGAAGGAAGAGTTGGCATTGGCTGTGTGCCAGAAGTAATCTATCTTCACTCCTTATAAATCATAGAATGGGCAGCTCTTCCTGGCTTAGTGATCAATCAGTTTTGGCACAGTCCTCAACCATTGCATGTATGAGACCAACCTAAAATCACTAGTAGCATGTGACTGAATGTGTCCACCTCTTTGAATGCTAAATGGGATGACCCCTGCTATATGGCCATAACTGGTCATGTGTTCTTCAATTTTTCCATATTTTTCAATCTCCTGTAGCAACTGAAAGACCTTCACTCATATATTGATTTACCTGGGTGATCTGCTTATGTGCAGATGCTGGTGAATAATTCCCAGTAATTAGCATCCAAGATTTTTAGATAGGAGATATCACATCTTAACTTGTGGTCTCTTGTCTCAAACAAATTTCTTGCATTAGGAAATTATGCTGCTGCACCAATTTGCAGCTTGTGGATTTCACATTTACACTTGCTTTAAATCAATATAATAGTTGAACTCCATGGAAGAGTTCCTTCAAAGCAAAGTGAATTCGCTCAGTATTGAGATATTACATGCATCCAAACTCTTAAGCCAGAATCAGAAGAAAAATCAGAAGAAAAAGGAAGCAATATTGGGTCTCTAATTACTTTGTATCAGGTCCTTTTAATTCAACAACAATCATTTATTGAGTGCCTGCTATATGCAAAGTTAAGTGCTAAGGAAAAGAGACACAGGGAAATAATCCTTGCCCTCCAGGGGTTTCTATTCTACTGGTTGACAGGCCATTTACAAAATAACTCTACACCAAGGAATTTGAGCAGGAGTTAGTACTGACAAACTAAGGGTAAGTGAGGAGGCTGAGAAAAAGGAATCCTTGAAAAGTTTGAATCTGAGTTGTACCTCAAAGGAGGGTGAGGATTCTGATGATTGGAGATGAGGAGGGAGTGCATTCAAGGCATGGTGACTGACATATGCAATACATATAGCCAGAATGGAATGTTGAGATTGGGGAACCAAGACTTCTTTTTGAAGTCCTAGTCCTTTTTGAAGTCCTTTGAAGTCAGACCTAGAATGCCTGAAAGGAAGTATTATAAAATGAAACTGGAAAGGTAGGTTGGAGCAAGATTTTTGAATACCTTAAAGGACAGGATGAGGAGTACTGTTTTATCCTAGGGACAATAGGGAGCTATTGAAGTTTTTTGAGGAGGGCTATGATGTGGTTAGCTGTGTGGTTTAGATTTATCATTTTGGCTCCTATGTGAAAACAGATGGAACAGGAAAGCAATTGGAAGACTGAAGGTCAATTTCTTAATATCTCTACTTTCCTGCTCAGGGAGATAATTCATCACAAAGGATGTTCACAATATGTAATGAATTATAGCAAAGACAGTAAAAAAAAAATGATGCCTTCTAAACAGCATGTAGCAGAAATCATGAATCCATTTTTTCCTTCTAAATAATTAAAAGACCACTGGTGTTTTGGATAATTGGTACATATTTTCAAAATCAGCAACTCAAAAGAAATTTTGATTGCAGGCAACATGAAAAATTAAGCCATTTAAATGTCCATCACCCTCAGCACATTTTTGAGCACTTAGAACACTTTCCATTTTTCACTGCTTAATGTTCCATATTCATTTGCGACTTTTTTGTAAGATTTTATGAAATATAAAAAAAACTAGATTATAATCTCTGTGTGTGCAGTTGGGGTGGAGGGGAGCGTTGGGGAAGGATGATAGCAATCAAACATGATTCACTCATAATTAAAACAAATCTATAGCTTATCTTGAGTTTAAATAGTCTTAAGGCATTACCTGGGGCACCAAAAGATGAAGTGACTTGCCCAGAAGCTATGTCTCAGAAGTAAAACTTGAGTCCAAGTCACTTATCCAAGCTGTACATCAGACAATCTTCATAAGACTCTATATTTAGGAACAGTTGATGAATTGTGTTGGTAGAAGGAATTTCCTCACCAGGAGTTCTTGGGACTTTTGAAATCTGATCTAGTAGAAAGAAATGACTTTTGTAGCACCCTGTTGTATATCAGCATAATATACAAGAATGGTTTGGTGGAAAGACTAAAGATTGAGAGGCAGAGGACTTCAGCTCTGCCTCTTAGAGACCTCGAACAAATCAAATTAAACCACCTCTGTGGGTCTCAGGTCCTCAGCTTTTAAATGAGAGGTTAGACTAGGTGATCTCTAAGGTCCTTCCTATTTCTGGGTCTCTGACCTCATATGGCAGTCTGATCAGCACGCACTTCTTTGCTTGGCTAAATAGCTTTGTGTAGCTTGGTAGCTTTGTGTCTGGTTTATCCTTTTACATATGTATATGTATACATGACTATACAAATATACACACATAAATGATACAGTTTATGCATGCAACATTTTCTCAAAGGAAAAGGGCACCAACTAGATGTAATAAACTTGCATTACCCACTTTACGAGATTCAATAATAAGCATTTATTAGGCATGTACTATGTGCAAGAACCTGGGGATGGAAAGACAAAAATGAAAGCCCTCAAGGAGATTGTATTCTACAGGAGGATACAGATATAGATATATAAGTATAGATGTATAGAGTTGGATACATATATATATATACATATATATATGAAATAGATGAAATATAGATATGTAAGTACATATGTGGATATAGATACTAATATGCTATAGCTCTATATTGATATGAATATAAGCATGGATATGGATATAGATATATAGATGACATAGGTATAGATATATACTCTCCTAGAAGGCAAAGGCAACTTGGTTGGTCTTCTTTCAGTATATGAGAGGCTCAGGGAGGTTCCATGATGTGCCAATGGCCATATAACAAATATGCCAGAGCTGAGATCAATCAGTCAACAAGCATTTATTAAGCACCTACTGATGGGGTTACAGGATTGGAGCTGGACCCTTAAACGAACCCCTAAAACTTTCCCACAGTGGCCTAAGACCATGTCTTTGCCTTGAACTTTCCCACACAACCCAGTCCCTGAATTCAGTCCCTGGTGTTCACATGAGGCATCTGATCCATCCCAGTCTACCTAACATTTGATAATCCTTTTAACTGTCTCTTCATTGTGGCCCTTCCACTTAACCCCTTTCATTATCTGTACCTGGCCCACTCCAGGTTACTTGACAGTCCTCAATCTCATCCAGATCTTCCCACAATCTTTTTCTGTAAAAAAGTATCAGTTCTGTGTGGAGTGAGACCACCTGCCAGCAATTAATTAAAAGAGTCTGAGGTCTCAAGGTAGAAACAGAAAATTTCTTTATTACCATCCCGCAAGAAAGGGCGATCTCTAAACCTGTAGACAACGGGTAGGGAGAGGCGGGATACAGGAAATGAAGCATAACTATATACCTTAGTGGTCCCATCCTCCTCCCACCACTGACTTTCACCCTCATTGGTGTTCAGGCTCACAATCTTGAGAGAAATTTAAACCAGGTACAAGGGACAAGGAAACACTAATTGAGCCAATAACAAATCTTAAGAACACTTTTATCCTTATTTGGCTAGGACAAGGTTCAGGTGATTTTTGTAACTTGAAACTTAGGTCTAGCTGTCAATCAGAAGCCCTGAGCCATGCTGAAAAGTCCCCACCCTCATTCATCCCACTTAACTGACAGAAAGACTGAGATCCAGATGCCATGAGAGGGCTTCACCATCCCACTCAGTTCTATCCTCATTAAATTAGAAGATTTGCTAGGACTCTTGCTCACCTAGCTCGTGTTATAATAAAAATCTCACTACTCTCATTGAAAAAGGCTCGAGTGGTCAAATTCTTTTGAGGCAGACCGTTGCATTTTGAGGTTCCCAGCACTCCAAACCATAACACTGCTGTGTTCCAGGCACTGCACTAGGCACTGGGGATAGAGACAGATAAGAAACAGTCCTTGACTTTAAGTAGTTTGCATTCTTTAGGGATGAGGAATCTCTCTCTCTCTCTCTCTCTCTCTCTCTCTCTCTCACACACACACACACACACACACACACACACACCCCAACTCTAGTGATTACTACCTGATATCATTACAGACTTTGGGCAAGCTAGTTAATCTTTCTGGGCTCAGTTTCCTCTTTCATAAAATAAGAGAATAGATTGGTCAGTCAATCAAAAAACATTTGTTAAATGCCTCCTCAGTGCCAGTCATCATGCTAGAAACTCATAATATAAAGAAAAATACATTTAAACAATCTGTGCCCTACGAGTACTCACATTCTATCAAAGAAGTTCATATAAAATAAATATAACATGATTTTTTTTTGAGGGGGGGAAGACACTAACAGATGAGTGCATGTACCCTAATCCTAAATCCCACACTTTTTCCAGCATCTTACACTGCTTTTTCAAAGGCACCAGCCCTATTTTTAGATAAGTTGAGTTAAACTTTGGAAATTCAATAGACCTAAGATTTCACTAGTGTGGATATTCCCTTCAACAAGGTAGATGACAACTCTTCCTTGACATTGGATTCCATTCAATTCTTAACCCCCATTCGAAACTCTGAAGACAAGAAGTAGGAAATGAACATAAATCTTTAGTTGGGAGGGACCTCAGAAACCATCTAATCCGATTCCCTTATTTAACAGAGAAGGAAACTGAGACCCAGAGAGGATGAATGAGTTAAGGTTGAATTGGGAACTTAGTCAAATTGGGAGCTTAGTTGAACTGGGGAATTCAAACTCGAGTTCCAAAACTCCAATGTCTCTACCATAATGTGGAAAGAAACATAACTTTTTGTATGAAACATTTCCTTATTCACCCTAGTTTTTAGTGGTTTCTCAGATTATCCCATAAATATAAAGATGCCTGGACTTGGAATCAGGAAGATCTGACTTTAAACTTTCCTCAAATACTATCCATGTAACTCTGGACAAGTGACTTAATCACTATTTGCCTCAGTTTTCTCTTCTGTAGAATGGGCACAGTGATAGCACTAATTTTTCCAGAGTTTTGTGGTGAGGATAAAATGCATATATGTAAAGCACTTTGAAAACCTTACAATGCTAAGTAAATGTGATTATTATCATTAATATTAGGTGGTATAATAGATAGAGTGCTGGGCCCAGAGTCAGGCAGACTCATCTTTGTGGGTTCAAATCTGGCCTCAGACACTTACTAGCTGTGTGACCCTGGGCAAGTCACTTAACCTTGTTTGCCTCAGTTTCCTCATCTATAAAATGAGTTGGAGAAGGAAATGACAAACCACTCCAGGATCTTTGCCAAGAAAACCCTAAATGGGGCCACAAAGAGACAGATAGAATTGAAAAGAAAAATGACAGAACAACAAATATTCTTCTTCACATAATTCCAATAGAGTGCAAGTTCCTTGAGGCCAATGACCATCCTTTTTTATCTTTAAATTGCCACTTTCTTGCACATAGCAGGTGCTCAATAAATGTCTACTAAACTCAATTTTCATTTTTTTTTCTGAAGGAAAAGGTAAATAATGAAGGAGTATTAGCCAAGCATTTGTTAAACACCCATTATATTCCAAGTGCTGTTTTAGGAGATAAAGACAAAAGTGACCATTTAGCCCTTTCCTCAAGGGACTTGCATTCTATGCAAATTTATGCAGATTTTTGCAAAATGAATACTGTACAAGATAGTCTTTGGCTGGAGGGCACAAGCAGCTGAGGGAATGAGGAAAGCACTCTTATAGAAGGTGGCACATGAGCTGAATTTTGAAGGAAATTAAGGATTCTGAGAGGAAGGAGGACATTCCAGACATTGGGGACACGCAATGCAAAGACACATTCTCCAGTGTGCAGAAGATGCATTGTTTTTATCTCTTTCCCAGTGTCCTCCCTCTGAGATCCCCTTGATTTTCACATACATGGTTCTTGGAATGTTCCGTTCTCTATTAGAATGTAAACTCCTTGAGGGCAGGTGCTATATTTTTTGCCCTTCCTCTTATGTGCAGTGTTTAGCACAATTCTTGGTACATAGTAAGAGCTCAACAAATTCTTGTTGACTAACAGAATGATTCTCTTATTTATTTACCTGTCGTAAATACTGGATATGAGGGACTAAGGACTTTGGGGAGGTGCATGAAAGGTGTTCAGTAAGTTGTCTTTGGCTAAGTGAGGGTAATTTTGAGATTAAAGGGCTTGAAGGATTACAGAGTCCAACCTCATTTTGTTGCTGTTGAGTCTTGCAGTCATGTTGGACTCTTCATTGAGTGAGAGATAACTCATGTGAAGACTTCACAGAGAGAGAATATAGAAATTATTTCCTTCTTTTATTCTTAAAGTAAGAGGCATTGGAGGAGTGGGGAGGGGGGATCAAAATGGACTCAGGATTTAACCCTGCAGTGAGTTGATTACCTAACTCTTAGAAATTCAGGGCTTGGGAAAGTAAATGCCCTCCCCCTTCTCTTCCTTAGTGCTAGCAAAAAGTTTTTACCAAATAAGGATACAATGGACTTTCCTTTCCTGCTCCAGGAAGACTCCCCCTCCCCTTCCTCATTCCTCCTCTTTACCTTGGCCATATTACTGCCACATCAGCAGCTAGTTGCTGAATAAGGAGATACGTTTTGGATTGACTTGCTTGATTTTCTGGTTCTTTGTCTAGCTTTGTGCGCCTAGATTGTAAGCCTGCCTCCCAGCCAATGGAGAGGAGGCATAGTGGTGGCTAGGAATCTTTTGTGTTAGGATATAAATTGGTGACTTGTCTTTTGTAACCTGCCTCCTTCCTCTAGTCTGTCCTAGTGGAGGTGACAGCCCTTTCTCGTGAGAATTGAGTAAATACTTTCTGTTCTTACCTTGGTAAAGCATCTTGTACCCCATACATCATGAACCTATTTGGGGTTTTCTTGGCAAAGATATTGGAGTGCTTTGCCATTTTCTTCTCCAGCTCATTTGACTATTGAGAAAAGAGAGGCAAACAGGGTTAAGTAACTTGCCCAGGGTCACCCAGCTATTAAGTGTCTGAGGCTAGATTTGAACTCATGAACACAAGTCTTTCTGATTCCAAGCACAGTGTTTTATCCACTGTGCCACCCAACTGCCTAGCCTCATTTTATAGATAAGAACACATTGGCCCTAATAGTTGAAGTGACTTTCACCGGGAAACAGGTGAAAAACAGCAGAGCTGAGATTGGAACTCAGCTCCTCTAAATCCAGAGTTTTATAATCTATATCAAGCACAAAGTTTAAAAACAAAAACAAAAACAAAAAACAATCACAATTGCTCAGAGCCCCCAGTTAAGGAAACTTCGAGGATTTAGTCACAGGTTCAGCTCTACTCTTTAATCTAAATTCATATTTGTCTTTGGCTAACCCCTGACTTCCTTATGAATGAAGCCAGACTTCAGTTTCACAAAAAATGCTGGGGTAAAGAAATGGGTGGAGTACATTATAAAGTCTATTAAAGGGCAGAAATATTGAAGGGAAGTTAGTGAAAGAGCAGACATTTTCTTGGAACTCCTTTAGTCCTTAGACAGATGGGTTTCATTCAGAGACTTCAATTCTAAGATTCCCATTGGGGGTCATTGCTCCTCACTGATATCTCCCTTCTGTGCCATATCCTAGCTCTCCTTTTATTTTCTCTTTTTCTTTGTTGTTGCCACTAATTATTCCAGGCTCAGCTTGTTAATTTGTGAGTGAGGATGAGAAATCTGATCCCACCACTGTTGATGACCCTACCACTTCATAACAGTTTTTTTTTCTTGCAGACTGTGTCTCTTTCAAACTCCTGTGTTCCATCTTGCAACTCAAAGATCTCATAGTCCTAAGTCAATTCTGAGGGACGAGTGGGGAATGTTTCTGTATTGCAAGTCCCAAGATGCCAGTCTTTTCCCAAACCTCTGTTACATATGGAAAGTATTTCGCAAAGGCTTATGGGCTTATATAAATGCTAGTTATTATTATATCGTCATGATTATTTTTGTTGTTACTATTAGAAACCAAGATGTTCACTGTATTTTGTAGACATCCATTAAGTGAAATCAGCATACTAGGAAGAGAATACTCAACCACAGTCTGCAAGAAGAGGCATGATGGTACAGGTTAATGAGCACTGGTTCTGGATATCTAGGATTTGGCATTCAAATCCTTCTTTGAACTTAATACTAGTCTACCCTTGGGCGAGTCACTTACTTCCCCAGACTTAGGTTTCTTGGTCTATAAAATGAGGGAGTTGTCTAATGTCTCCTCTTGTTATTGTTTGTCTTTCATTCTTGAAGAGCACCAGGACATCAGGAAGATGATATCAGGACTCGCAAGTGAATTGGATTTAAGTGAGGGAGGGCTGTGCAAAGTCACCAGCCTCACATCCTCCTCTACAGCCATCTGGGTCCAGTGGCAAGATATAGACTAGGATGACTGGAGATGGTCCCCAAGGCTATATCTGTGCCCTTAGAAGATATCTCAATTAGGGACAGGACCTATGATTTCATAGCCTTTTCTGTTTCATCACAAGGAGGAGCTTTCAACAAGATCGTGCCCCTTTAAGACTGATTTTCAGAGGGTGGAGCCAAGATGACCACATGAAAACAGCATCTTACCGAAGCTCTCTCACAAGTTCTGTCAGATTCCTATAAAAAAGTGAATTTGAGCAGATTTGAGAGAGTTAGAAACCTTGAGAAGTCTGAGTGGGGCAAATTTCCCAACCAGGAGAGTCTGAAAGGCTGAAGGAATGAATCTGTGGGCTAGGAGAGCGCTCGGCATGCAGAGCTGCTCCAGACAGGACCAAAGCAGAAGCGGCTGTCTGGGAAACCCATGTGGGAGACAGGCTGGGAGAAAGCTGGGTGCCCAAAACCAGCAGAGATCCGCAGGGTTCCCAACACAGGATGGCACTCTGTGGAAGCAACGAGAGGCAGCGCAATGCCACTGACTGTGAGATACCAACTCCCGAGGCTTGCAGCCCAAAGATTTGAAATGCTTCTTGAACTTCAGGGAGACATAATGGCCAGGTAAACGGCTCTAATCCCTCCCCTCCCCACCCAGAGAATTCTTCGGGAGAAAAAAA
>CM053623.1:184716454-184744371 GCA_028646595.1 Phalanger gymnotis | reverse complement strand
GTCTGAATGCAGACTGAAGCATATTATTGTTGCTTTTTTTCCTTATTTGTGGTTTTCCCGTCTGTTCTGATTCTTCTTTCATAACATGGCTATTGTGAAGATACGTTTAACATGATTGTACACGGACAGACTATATCTGATTGCTTGCTGTCTTGGGGAGAGGGGAAGGGAGGGAAGGAGAAAAATTTGGAACTCAAAAATCTTATAAAAATGGATGTTGAAAACTATCTTTATATCCAATTGGAAAAAATAAAATACTATTAAGTGGGAAAAAAAGACTCAAGTCAAAACATTAACTTCTACTTGAAAACTTTCCTGATTTCCCCCAAGCAGCTAATGTCTTCACTCTCTGACCCATCTTAATATTAATTTTGCATATATTTGTGTGTGTATTTACAATTAGAATATTAAACTTCCTGTTAGAATGTAAACTCCTTGAGTGCAGGGACTTTTTCATGTTTGTGTTTGTAGCATAGTGTCTGGCACATAGTAAGCACTTAATGTTTGTTGATTGGATTGCCAGACATTCGAAACTCCCTCCCCCTCAAAGGTTTGGCATTGTATATTCCAATGTAAAGATAAGGCTCCTCCCCAAAGTCAGTGTGAGTAGAGAGAGCAACATCATCCACTGAGCCAGAAGAGGATATTATTCTACTCCCTCATTTTGTAGATGAGGAAATTGAGGTCCAGAAATGACTTGCCTGAGGTCACTCTGGTTCAGGTAATGCTTCTCCAGATGAAAGGCTAATGGAAGACTTGACTGTTGAAAATAAAGTTCTGGAGCACAAGGATTACATTTCTCATTATTTACCAGACTTGGAGAGATCAAAGCAAGCCCTACAGGAACTCAGGACCAAGTGGTATTACTAGATAACTTTAGAGCAAGAGATTTCTAAATTCAAAGAATGTCATTCTATTTTGGATATTAGTGCTTTGTTTACATAAGCTAAATACTATCACAAGTCAGTGAATATAAGAAGAGAGATGCTGATGCTTCATGAAAAGACATCAGAGTTAAAAAGAGTATTTAAGCTCCAACAAAAGAGACAGAAAGAAGAGTTGGAATGGGAACAGAAATGAGAAAAAGAATTTGAAAGAGAGAATGAGTTAACTGCTGATCCAGCTAAAAGGACATAGAAAAAAAAACAAACAGTAGTTATCTTGCCAATGTATATATGCTTATTTTTATATGTATGAGTACATAGATACTTTTTTCCCTTCCTGTTTTCCATATTCTTTGGATTTAAGAGAGCTGGATTGGTTGAATCAGTTTAATGCAGTGTATTATGCCACTGGTGATACTTCTAATGTACTTTGCTCTTATTGAATTGCCATGTTTTCATTCTAGCCATTCAAGATGCCATGTTTTTCATTGGTTGTCAGAATGTAAATCTCTTTTAATGTTAAATGATATTTAACTTTTTTCAACTTCGCTTTTCTTATACTTTTAAAAAATCAACTGGATTTTTGCCTTGATAGAATTAATATTGAATGATTTGATTTCATTCGACACATATTAAAAGCACATGCTATTGAAAGAGTAGTGAAGGTCCTGTTACTGAGCATGTACTAAACTTTAAATTTGTTTCTTGTTTATTGGAATGCCTTGTTCTTTTTTGAGCCACGTGATGATGACTTGTAATTCTCTGCCCCATGATTAAATTGAGAGAGCCTTTTCTATAGCTTTTGTGAAGAAAGAATTGTAATGATGTTACCATGTCAACAGCCTAACAATACATACTATTGACAGGAGGTACTTTGTATAAAGCTCACATGAGTGTGCAGGAAAAATTTGACACAGGAAATAATGGCATAGTATTAGTAGCATCTTTGATACAGGAAAATGAGCAAAAGAGAAAACTGACTATAGAAAGGAGACCACATAGTTTTTCTTTTCCTGCCGCTTCCAGACCTTATATCCTTAACGACATCACCAACTTACGTGTTTTAAATTGGACTACTTGATCTGTAAGCTGGTATTATAGGGCTACTGGGATATGCTATGACTATTGACCCTTCTTTACTTTAATTTTTATGATATTTAGTAACAATTTTCAAGCACTGAAATGATGATCAAGTAGATAGGGATACTTAAGTCCCATTTCTGGATTTGCTAGTGTGGTCTCTAGCTCTGTCTTGTGATTTCCTATCTCATAAGTGGTTATCTTATCATTCCATGAGTTGCTTCATTCACAAAATGAAAATGATGTGTCATTTTATAGTGATGTTAATGGATCAGGGAAGGTCAGTTAAAAATACTTTGAACTCTTTTAAGAAGGACTCATACCATTGTGAAACTTGTTTTCAGAAATTTTTCGAATACACACAGGAAAATATTATGTGGGGAAAATTATAGCTTCTCTGTCTAAAATCCAGAGTGTGCACCTTTCTCTTTTAACATCGAGGAGTATTTTACAGTTGTCTAATCTATCATATAGGGAATGGGCAGAAACCTAGGAGGTTTATGATTAAAATGTATATCTTTTCTAATTCACATTACAATCTTTTTATTGAGCTAGAATCTACCTCTGATCACATATCAGGCTAATATAGAACGATAGGAAAATATTTGACTTTGGAAGAATAAAAAATAGGTCCATTAATACACTATGATTATTTTTCTTCTTCTCAAGCAATAATCATCACAGTACACACTTACCTGACTCTAGACTTATGAATGTGAGTTTTACATGACCAGATATTGAGATCTATATGGTGAAACTTCCTAGGCAGGATTTAGATAAATTAGAGATTTGAAGAAACAATATCACAAACATTTCTGTGTATAATTTGGTTTAATTTGGTAGAGTTGAGTGGCCTAAGTTATTGAGCTAGTTTAAAATGATTACATATCCCTTTTTTGTGTGATCAGTTCTATCACCTAATTTTTTTTTAAAGAAAGCCTTTAAGACTGAACTTTTTAGCAGGCAGTAAATACCTTGAGAATTCTGAGTTATGTGAGTTATTCATTTAATTAATCATATTCAAGTAGATGATAAATTTGGTCTGTTAGGTAAGGCACTTAGGGTTTAATTTTTTGCATTTTAATAACTTAAGAGTAGTAAGTTGAAAAGCTCATATATAAGCAACCAAGCATTTTTTTTTGGTCAGGTTGTAAGTAAAAAAAACCAGTTATTTAGTAACTGAAACACAACTTACAGATTTCACTTTTTCAAAATTTTATATAGCTCTCGAAGTATATATAAGAATATAAGTGTATAAGGAACTGAGAGTTACTAAGAGAAATTCATTTGGTATTGTTAAGGTTTAGGAGTGGTTGAGGTGCTGGTATCCTGGAATAGGGATACACACGTCCTGCCCCAATGAATTCAACCCAAGCCTTCTTTCAGCCCAAGACAAGAAAGGTTTATTAAAACATCTATATAAAGGTGGGTGTGATTCTAAAAAAAAACTGTCGTATTGGCCAGACTCTTAAGGAATCTAAGCACGGGCTGTATTCAAAGAATCTGAGCATTTGTGATGCTTGCAGGGCCACATTGAATCTGAGTACTTTCATGTTAACAAGACAGATCTTATATACAGAAAGAATGTGGGAGAGATCTAGGAGTGGCCAAGTAGTCCAGTGACTGGAGGAGGGGTCTAGGGAGGATCTTGATGGGAGTGGAGCCTAGATAGGATCAAGGGTGGGAAGTAGCAGGAGGTAATCTGGAGGTAACACAGAATGGAGGGAGATTGGGCATAGGCTACAATGAAAGGCCAGTTCATAACCTTATCTGAACACTAGAGACTTACAATGAAAGGCCAGTTGAGAGGATTAGTGGATTGGGTAGATGCCTCAGGTGAATACCAGATCAAGTGGGAAGATTCAAGGAGAGTTCAAGGGGGTTTCCAGAGTCTGAACCCTGCCAGTACTATATTAAGCACAAAACCAAAAAAGAAGCAATGGCTTGGTCCTTAGCATCTTTCCATATTCTACTTTAAAAAGAAATCATTGCCTTTGTTTTGAAACTATATCATGTTATGTATTGAGGATTGTTTTGCTTTGGCTTGTGAAATTTTAAAAATATTGAGTTTGTAGCAGGTCTTGTATAGTTTATTTAGACACTGAATGCAATTCAAGTTGTGCAGACACTGAAATTTTCTTGATAGATGTTGTCAAAAGTTATTCCAGGTATACTGTATATACCTTCATACATTAGTCTTGTTTTTGAGCTTGTAAAACAAGGAATATTTTGTACATGTTTGATAAAAAGTGGCTTATGATAAAAAAAAAAGATAAGGTGGGCAAAAAGAATGTACCTTTTCACTCCCCTGCCGCAAGACCTGTGGACCCACGTTGTTATCAAGCATCTAACTCTAGATGGTGCTAATTCTAAAAGGTCACCTTTAACTTTCAGGGGTTTAAAATAAAAAAGGAGCAGATAATGTAGGGGAAAGAAGAAGGGGAAGTATGCTGTGTGTGGTGGGGTGAAGGGATGATGGCTTCTGAATCAGAGCACCTGGGTTCATATCTGTCCCCAGAATTCATAGCCTGTGTGACCTTGATAAAGTCACATGCCTCTTTGAACTTCAGTGTTTTCAGTTATAAAATGAAGAGGAGTTGTATTTCTTAATTTTAAAATTATAGCATATTTTTTATATGTACTTTTTGCCTTTCCCATTGGAATGTAAGCTCATTGTTAGTAGGGACTGTTTCATTTTTTTTTTTGTACTTGTATCCCCCAGTGCCTAGCACAGTGCTTGGCACATAGTAGGTGGGTGGGTAATGAATGCTTGTTGACTGATTGAATAAAGCAATCCCTAAAATTTCTAGTTCCCATGTTAATATAATTCCATTGACTTTAAAATCCCCAAAACAAGGGAAGCTGATATATAAACAGCTGTGCTGAGGAATCTGATTAAATATATAAAGAATGCAGGGCTTAGAAATGCAATAATCAAGAGGTAGTTTGTGCCAAGAGATGGGAGGGGGAATCCCCTCTTCATAACTGTGTGGCTGGGAAAGGTCTTGTGGAAGGAGGGGGAGTTCAGATAGTATTTCAAGGAGGGTAGCAAAAAAGGCCCTTAGTTACTCTGGAAAGGCAACATATTCCAGTTGTGAGGAGTGCCCTTTGAGAAGGGATGCATGCTTTTCTAGACCTTAGTACACAGGGCATAAGTGGGCAAAGAAGGCTGGCCTGAGTGGAAAGGTTGGGCAAGTGAGACAAGAGAATTCACAAATGGCACCTCCTAATGGAAAGAACACTAAATGGAACACTAAGAGGACCCTCTTAGGAGTTTGAATCTTGAATCAAAAGATGATTGGGGGCTGACTAAAGAAAGACAATGAGAAACTCAACACATCTAACATATAAGTCATTGTCTTTCTTTCCAAGTCCTCCTAGCTTCCTAACTACCCTCTCTTTGTCTAGGGTGGGAAGAGGCAAAAGATAGCCTAGTTTGCCTTCACAAAAGAATTAATATAGGGGTGGGAGTGGGGGAGACCCTCAGAGTTTCTGGCTAGAATAGAAACAATTGCTATTTGCATTCGCTCTGAGCCATCAAAACCCAAATAATGAGCAAGTGAGGCTTGGGCTATCATTGGCCAATCAGTGAGATCCCTATGTCTTGCCACTGGACTGGGATGACTCAGAGAGAGGGAGGCTGATGACTTTGCACAGCCCTGCCTATCTTAAATCCAATTCACTTGCAAGTCAAAACATCACCCTCATGATGTCATTGGTCCTTTTCTAGAATGAAGGATGAACAACAAACTAGGATGGGACCTCTATCTTTCTGGTCATCTAGATGAGTAACCTCAGAGTCATTTTTGCCTCAACTTTCTCACTCCCATACACAGTTAACAAGTCTTATAATATCTAACTCCATAGCACCTCTTATCCCTTCCCCCACCCCCCACATATACCTGCTACACTAATTTCAGTCCTTAAACTCTTAGTACCTCTTATCTTGGACTCTTGAAAAGGTCTCCAATCTTCCTGGTCTTCTTTGAATAAATTCACCAAGTCAAAAAAGTAGGCAATTTGCTCTTTCCCCTTCCCCACCGCCGACCTTATCCTCCCACCATTAGATGGCAAGTGATTTTATTTTCTCAACATCTTTGTAGCTCTATCTTTTTGTTCCATTTTTGCCTCTGTGTAGCAGACATCATCTTTTAAAATAATAAACATAATTGTTGGGTTTGAAGGTGGCTTTTTTTAAAATAATGTCCCTGGAATCTAAATACTCTGTTCTGGGAAAATGGGTCATTACAGAAAGTTGAAAAAATGACTTAAATGTGCTATTTTCTCAGTAAATGATAAACTTCCCATTTCTCTGAAGTTAGTGACCCTTTAAGGGGAAAATGACCTCAAAGATGGGTTGCTGTTTTTTTTAAGCTAATATAAATTTATTTTTACTTGTTGCATAAGACATACATGCCAAACTGAAGCCTCTTACTACCATCCTACACCTTTTAAGCTATTCTACTTCCCCAACCCCCTCTGCAAATATCTCTCTGTAGGTATCAGGAATTTTAGCTGCACTTAGCTTTCTTCTGATTACCTGGTCGTAGCTTTTAGGAGCACTCCACTGAGGTTTATTAAAGCTGGCTACAGAACAACATATCCTTACTTAAAAGGTTTCTTTTCATATTCCTTCCCCTAAATGACTCAAAGCCGAAATGGAAAGCTCAAAGAAAAGAATGTCCACCATTTATCTGACTAGAAGGAGATATAGCTTGGAAGTTTGCAGGAACATGGATTTAGAGCTTAAAAGGACTTTATATTTAATCCAACACCTTTTTTAACAAATGAGGAAACTGAGGCCCAGGGCCGATGCTCTACTTACTGTGCCACCTAACTGCCCCTACTCAGTATCTTCTTAAGAACTGGTGACTCCTTTATAGCTGGAATATACTGCCCCTCTCTAAGGGTATGGCTTTCTCTCACCTTTAACCTTTGGGTTAAAGGAATGTCTTCCAATTAAAGCCTGAAATGCCATGCTTTGCATTAACCTTGCCATCTAAATAAAAGAGGGCAGAGATAGCTTAAAAGACCCAGCTGCACACAGCCCACAGAGCGTGCGTACAATAGACCTGACTACTTATCTGTCTTCCCCTTTTATATGGACAGATTGTTCAGTTATGTCTTACTCTTCATAACCCTGTTTGGAGTTTCCTTGGCAAAGATACCAAAGTGGTTTGCCGTCTCCTTCTCCAACTCATTTTACAAATGTGGAAACAGACAAAGTGGATTAAGTGACTTGCCCAAGGTCACACTGCTGGTGTCTGAGGCTGAATTTGAACTCAGGTCTTCCTGACTCCAGGTGGGGACTCTATTCTCTATCTTCTATTTTAATTCCTTCTCCTGAGGTTGGGATAATTGAGTACTGGACTCAATTTTCTCTCATATGATGTATCCAGGCGCTTCTTCTGTAATTTCTAAACTTAGTTAGTAGGGCAATGAAAGATTGATTGACTTGCCTATTGTAACACAGCAAGTATGTGGCAGAGTCAGGATTTGGACCCAGTTCTTCCTGACCCTGAGACTTCCTCTTTTCTCAATGCTAGCACTTAGCATAGTGCCTGGTACATAGTAATAAATAATATATGTTTATTGACTGATACTGTATGCTAGACTTCCTGACACTGATACTAGCTCTCTATCCAATGCCCCTCATGCCAGCTACTAGTACACATCAATTCAATGGTGCCTGATTGAAGTTTTGGTCCTCTTCAAGAAAGGACAAGCAACAGCAACAATTGAAGCTTAAGTTACTTTTGCTTTGACAAAGTAAATACTTTACCCTTATACATTAGATCCTTGACCTGTGATTTAATTCACTGTTCTAGGGAACTCCTGAATGAGGGATCTCTCTCTACTAATGAAGGTCAGCACCTTCTTTGTACCTTGTAGTCATCAGAGTTTTCTAGACCACTGAGAAGTTAGGGATCATTGTTGTTCATCCTTCATTCTCAAAGATGACCCATGATGTCATAAGGTGATATCTTGACTTGTGAGTGAATTGGATTTAAGTGAGTCAGAACTGTGCAAAGTCATCAGCCTCCAGAGTCATTGGAGTCCAGTGGTAGGACAAAAGTCATGACAACTGGCAATGGCCCCAAAGAGGTACGTGACTTGTCCAAAGAAACTCTGCCAATGTGTGTTAGAGGTGAGACTTGAACCTTGGTCTTCCTGCCTCTGAGACCAGCTTCTACTCACTATGTCATATTGTGCATCCCAAAAGTCTTAGTGCAGTTCTAAGCTTTAACTGACTCAAGTTTTTAAAAACGTAAAGCTCTCGTAGTGGGAAGAAAGATTTAATACCTTAAAACTACCCCTAAACCCAGTTTTTTTCCCCACTCTGAGGCCCCCTCTCTTTCCACTCCCATACACTAGACTTTCACACTATTCAGAATTTATGTCCTATTGCCTTTTTAATGATAATAGAAAACTCATAAATTGGTAGTTCCTCGGATGGAAATATAGTCTAATTTAACAGAAGGCAAATCATTTAATAAATCTGAGTTAATTAAAGAAACAAATTATTCATGGTCCTGCCTTGCCAAAAAATCTACATAGTGATTTGTTTAAAGACTGCTGTCCCCTTATGAACAACTCTGAAAAGCAGTTCATTTGGAAACAATTTGGTTCAATTAG
The DNA here is from genome assembly GCA_028646595.1 of Phalanger gymnotis. Taxonomy (NCBI): domain Eukaryota; kingdom Metazoa; phylum Chordata; class Mammalia; order Diprotodontia; family Phalangeridae; genus Phalanger; species Phalanger gymnotis. Next base: position 184,735,771 of record CM053623.1, on the reverse strand, counting down.
CTGTATTTATCTTCCCTCATTCTCTTTTTTTACTTAGAGTACTTTCTGAAAAGATGAGATTTCCACTTCTTGAGAATGCAACTGATCTGGGTTCTTTTTAACCCCTGAAATGTACTCAAAGATTCAATGGCTGCAATATAAGCTTTCAGTTCTACAAAATACTCTAGATGGCTCATGCTGATTAATGCTCACTGCAAGGCTATAAGGATTATTATCTTAATTTTACAGCTGAGGAAACTAACCTCTGAGAGACTGTCATGTGCCCCAGAAGGATGTCAGCTCAGGTTTTCTGACCTTTTCTACCCATCCGCATTTCCTTTGATGCAATAAAGAGATTTTTCATTGAAAAGCTAACAAATGAAAAAATTCATCTGAGAAAGAATTTTTAAAAATCTCCAAGTTAGCCGATTATAAAACTCCCAAGGAAATTCACTTTTCAAATGTTAAATATAAAGACTCAACCATCACAAAAATCATTGTAATTTTTCCCCCTGAGTATTTGTTCTTGTTTCAGTGGGACTCACTTAAGTCCAACTATCCACCCCAATCACCCTTTAAGGTATAGTTCAAGTCCCGCCCCCTCTTTGGATCCTTTTCCTCACTAGTTTTGCTTTATTCATTGATTTCTGTCTTTGATGAATTCTGATAGTACTTACCTATTGTCTGCACCACTTAAATGCTCCTGAGTCTCAGTCCTATTTTGGTGGGTACAGTATTTGGAACTGTGGCACCAGAGTAAGAGCATCAGAGCAGCTGGCTTCAAATTCCAGCTTCAGTACTTACTACTTATGTGACCTTGAGCAGGTCACTTAACTTTGTTGGCCCTCAGTTTCCTCATCTGTAAAATGAAAGGGTAGAATTAGATGGCCTCTGAGGTCCCTTCCAAATCTTGATCTATGGTCCTATATGTGTATGTATGTATACATGTGGCCATGTATGTATGTATACACATATAAACACATACAAATATGTGACTACATGCATGTGTATATATATACATATACATACACACATATACATATACATATACACACACACACACATATATATACACACACACACACACACACACACACGCATGCATACACACATATATCCCTGAAGGTAGAGGCCACCAACTATATTTTTTCTTTATCTCCCAGAATGTCATTGTGTAATTTGTAGTCTGTAAGGTTATAATTGGTTGGTTACATACCTCTGACACATCAGTCAGTTCAAGAAGAAGTATTTGTTAAATATCTAATATGTGCCAGGCATCTAGGTTGTGCAGTGGATAGAGCGCCAGGACTGGTGTCAGGAAGACTCAACTTTGTGAGTTCAAATATGGCCTCAGACACCTAACTAGTTGTGTGACCCTGGGCAAGTCACTTAACCCTGTTTGCCTCAGTTTCCTCATCTGTAAAATGAGCGGGGGAAGGAAATGGCAAACCACTCCAGAATCTTTGCCAAGAGAACCCCAAATGGGTCATGAAGAGTCAAATATGACTGAAACTGCGTAACAAGAACATGTGTCAGATAATGCTAGGGGATGCAGATAAAGATATGACTACATTGAATTATGTAGGGTGCTCCAAAAACTTTAGTATAGTTTTAAGTGATTAAAAATGTGTTTCAGAACACCTTATGGAGGAAGCAGCCCTGAACCCTTCTCGGCTTCAGTTTCCTCATCTATAAAATGAAGGATTTGAACTAGATTTACCCTAAGATATCTTTCAGCTCCGTATCTACCATCTTATGATCCTACTCTTTGATATTATTTGTCATTATTTTATGGGTGGAGTATAGCGGATGGAATATTGAGTCTAGAGTCAATAAGACCCAGTTTCAAGTCCCACCTCTGGCACTTAGTGGCTGTGTGGCCCTACCCAAATGATTTTACCTCTCTGGACCTTAGGTAATTAATTCCCTATTGCTTTAAGCCATAGACAGGTTGCTGCTTACTTCCTGTGTGACCTTATAGAAATCACTTTGCCTATTTAGTCCTTAGGTTTTCCATCAATAAAAATGAAGGTGTTGAACTAGACCACAAAGGTCCCTTCCACTTCTAAATTTAAGAACTTTGGGTTTCGAGTCTTTGGAAGTGAAAAGAATTCCCACAATGGTATTTCCTCAGGTAATAGTCTCACAGATTTTTTAGTATCCATGTAATTTACATTCTCAATTAGATTGTAAGCTCCTTGAGATTAGGGGCCATGTGGTATGCTTTTTCTATATCTACCAATGAATAAAAAGCTGAGCACATGTAGGGACAAGGAACCATTTTAAGGTTAGAAGGGACTTCCAGAAATTATCTAATGAAACCCTTATCAAGGAAGATACATGACTTGTCCAAGGTCAGATGGTAAATCAGTGACAAATACTAGAGTAGAACTCGAGTCTTTAAAATTCTAGGCTAGGGCTCTTTGTACTACACCATCCTGCCTCTCACTCTTTGCATTCTCGATAATTGATTAAAGATATTTATGATACACATCCTCAATAACCTGAGAAACAAGGAAGAAATGATGGAGGAATATCTGCCCTCATATGGATGAAGATAAAGTCCACAGATATGGTCATTAACAGAGCGAGATGAGTAATGGGGTTTACGGCAAAGCCAATTTTAAATTTGGATCATTAGGCACCCAAGTCTGATAATGGCAAGTTTAATTTCAGGGCAGGGCCTCATAAGTCATGTAATTGGATTCAAGCAATCTATAACCATTCATTAAGTGCTTACCATGTGCCAGGTGCTGTGCTAGGTCCTGAGGAAATGACAACCAAAACTAAGCAGTTTCTGCCCTCAAGAAGTTTATATTCGATCTGGCGAAATGAGGTGTATACAAATGAATATAAAATACATGCAAGGAGTAAATACAAAACAATTTAACGGAAAGCAGTAGTCTTTGCACTTTCTACTTCTGTGACCTTGCCTTTCTGAGCCTTGATCTCCTCAACTGCAAAATGAGAGTGTTGGAGTAGATGGCCTTAGAAGTCACTTCAATATATAACTCAATGATCCTAGAATAATTTGTATCTACCTAGAATCATCAATCCAAAGCTAGAAGGATTTCAGACACAGGTAGTCTCATCCTCATTTCATTGTTTTATATTCAATTTTATTTAATTATCAGGTCCACATCCTCTCCGTCTCCCCTCTGCCCTGGAAAAGGCAAATAAAACAAACCCATTACAAACATATTGTCAGATAAAATAAACAAACACTTTCTTTTTTTCGATGAGAAACCTGAGGCTGTGACTTGTCTCAAGTTAGGTACGCAATGAGGAGCAGAGATGGGACGTTCATCTACTTCCTACTTTTCCAAGGCAGAGGGGAGAGGGAGAGGATGTGGACCTGATAATTAAATAAAATTGAATATAAAACAATGAAATGGGGATGAGACTGCCTGTGTCTGAAATCCTTCTAGCTTCACATATGGACAGTATGCATTAGACTTAGCTATATTCATGTTGTCTCTTTCAGTAAAATGTAAGTTTTTTTCAGGAAGGGACTGCTTTTGTTTTTTGTTTTTCTGTTCCCAGTGCCCAGAACAGTTTCTGGAACATTTTAAAGACTTAATAAAAGCTCTTTGAATGGAATGAGATTGGGTTGAGACCTTCCAGGCAGCTTTGGATAGCTTGGAATTATCTCTTCTGACCACACTTTGTGTGAAGGGAACTCCACATGAGCACCAAGGTTTAACCTTTCCGTGGTCCCAAGAAGATAAATAGAATTGACAGAGTTATGCATTAATTAGCTCAATTTCCATCAGAGACTATGAAGTCTTATATAGCAAGTGTATTTTGAGGCTAGATAGGGTGAGATGTCTCACCATTTATTTATTCCCTTTTTCTTCTCTTTAAAAAGCTCCTATAAAACATGCTCCCTTTCCTGCCTCACAGAAGAAAAATAATCTATTCTACTCCAGTCCCTTAAATGAGGAAGTAAATTCTATATCTGACATATCTATAATCTTTTGGATTGAGATAAACACCTAGCTTTCAAGCACCTATATTATATTGCCAAGCAGTTCCCTCACAAATTACAGTCCCATTGAGCCCCTCCAAAGAGGACAAAAATTCAATGGATGCTACTACATAATCTATAACCTCAAGAGAATCTCAGGAACATCTTTTTTCCTTTATCAGCATTCCTCAAACAATTTTATTCTCCTGTAGGACCAATCACATTTGCTGTAGGGTAACCAAGAAGACAGAACAGATATTTTTTGAGATATTTGAGTTTTTTATATTTTCGAGATATTTGAATTTTGATAAGAGGGGAGCTTGAAGGGAATGGAATGGTATTTCAGGGATTTGCGAACATATTGTAGCTGGTAAACTTTAAATTCCCTGAGGTTAGAGATGATTTCTTTTATCCTTCTAGTCTCAGGCCCTGGAGGAGGCAATCTGGGCTAGTGGAGAGACATCGTAACATCTAACTTGTTGAAGTCTGGGAATTTTCATTCTATTCCCAGAACCTGAAGGAGGCAATCTGGAACTGGCCTTGGAGTCACGAAAATCAGCAAGATTACTCCTGACTGCGACTGTGGCAAATCATCTAACCTCTTAAGGCCCAAGACAACATACTAAGATATGATGTTATAGACAAGTCAAGGAGTTGTTATTCTGAGTTTGAGGAGGGATTTTTACACTGGTGTGCTAAAAATAATGAAGGAATGTCAGGAAAGTCCTCCTTCTTAGGGTAACCTATTGTTTTCTGTTCACGGTAGGGTCACAGAACAGCTATGGCCTCTTAGGAGGGTGAAGTACTACAGCGTCCTTGTGGGTTATAATGCCATAGCATAGTGGGGCTCTGTCCATATGCAAGAAGGAAGAGGTTCTCCCCCACACTCATGAAGGCATTTAGATGTTCATGTGTTTTCCGTAAGCAGGGATTCTTTACCTGGGGTCCACTCACTTAATTTTTTTATTACTATTTTAATATAATTGGTTTCATTTGTAATCCTATATATTTTACTTTTGCATGTAAAAACCATATTTTGAGAAGGGGTGAATCTCACAAGATTGCCAAAAGGGGTCCATGACATTAAAAAAATAACACATTAAGAACTCTTGCCTTAGAAGGATAACCTTGAACAACCTTTAGCCATATCTAATAGTGCTCACCCCACAAAGTGATATTAAAGACCCTCAAAATAAGAGCGGTATAGAAAGGCCACAATGTGAAGGGGCCAAAAGAAGCTTGGTTTTTGAGTTTTTTTGAAGGGGGGTGGAGACTGAACTTTTCAGGAATATAAATCCCCTGTACCTGGGCAGCATATCTCATAGAGGAACTGCACACAGTTGGATTTCTATGAAGGGTGATGGCAACATCTTAATTTACAATCCCCTTGGCTGAGCTATATTGATATTGACATAAATATCAATACAGATAGATAAATATACATATCTATCTATACAGATTTAGATACATCCCTCTAAGTCTAGGAAATAACCAATGACTTCTAGAGGTACTGGTCTGTAATCTTTAGATTTTTCTCACTGTTTTATTGTATATATCAAATGTTTACAGGATAGGGATAGTGCCTGAGCCTGTGATTTCACGAGAATAGGGAACTCCCTAGTGAGGAAATTCTCTTCACCAATGCAGGTCAGCACCTTAACCCAGGGTCATATCCTAGTATGGGGCAGAGGAAAAGACTTAATTCTTTCTGTTCTGCTGCTCTCTGTATACTAAGAAATAAAAAAAAAGAAAAGAAAAGAAAAGTGAGAATAGTTGCAATTCCAATGCTAAAAGGTGATAATATGAGTAAGGGGAGCCTCCTCTCCTCCAACTCATAATCATGATATCTAGGTTCTAATTCCAGCTTTTCAGGTAATTACCTGCGTAGTCTTGGGCAAGTCCCTTACCCTCTCTGTACTTTAGTTTCCTCGTCTACAAAATGGGAGGATTGGACTAGATAGAACTAAAGTACCTTCCAACTCTAAATCTACTGTCCTATGTAAGATAGAAGGACAAAGTTCATTAGAATGTTTAGCCATTGAAGAAAACAAGAGATGCTTAGAGTTTTTAATTTGCAATGCTAATAAGGGTCTCCTTTGGCAATTCTTGAGGACAAAATGCCTAAATTTATGATTCTGATGACAAAATTCACCAACCGATGCAAAAGAATGATGCGTTACATGCTTGAGTCCATCAAGCTGCATTTGGTTAAGTTTTGACTCTACATTCCTGGGTAGGGACATGCTACTGCTTGCCTATTTGGTTTTCCCATCCAGGGTATCTAATAGTCTCAATATTAGCTTCCTGGACCTAAGCACATAACTGACTTGAATGGATGTACAGCCTGCCAAGATGACTAAGGAGAGATTCAGAGAAGTGCTCACAGGTTAAGTAGGCCAACTCACATGGAAGTCCATGGGAAAAAATTTGCTAAGTCTTACTTCTCTTTTGAATATTTCAGAGGATGATGGATTTAAAAGAATAATGAAAAAAGATCTTGAGGATGGAATAAATTCATTTTTTTTGTATTCCATTTCCCCCCAACTCCATTAAGACAACAGCAAATGTAACTGGATTGTTTCTACTGGCACGTGATTTGATTTTCCTCACACAAGACTCAACAACTCCCATCTCCCTGTCTCCCATGCCTGGAATGCCCTCCTATCCAAACTCTGACTCTTAGAATCTTTTGTTGCCTTTAAAACTCAACTTAAATGCCACTATCTATTAATTCTCCTGATCCCTCCCTTCCTATCAGCTAGTGTCCCCTTCCCCTTAAATTTACTTCCTATTTATTAGTTATTATTATTATATATTATTATTATTAAATACATATACATTTATGTACATTCCATCTTCCCTAATAGAATATAAACTCGCCGAAGGCAAGGACTGTTCCCCTTTGACCTCTACATCACCAGGACTTAGCATGTACTGCTTACAAGATTGATTGGTGATACATGGCTAGTTTCTACTCATGTCTATAGCTCAGGGATTTCTGATCAGAACAAAAATGAAAATCAGTTGATATCCTGAAAAGGCTGAATTTCCACAGGAAAATGAGACTTTGGGGGGAAGTAATGTAGATACAGTTCACATTGCAGACCAGAAATATGAGTCAAGTGAATTCCAATACTGGATACCCATAGGGATTTTTTTCCCTCTGAATTATTCATACAATGGACTCCACTCTCTGCTTTGATTCCATTGTAGAGACCTGGCTTCATTCCTATTCAATCAGCACAGAAGCTGCCTATCTGTACTCCTGGCTTGCTCTGAAGGAGCTATTAGGATTTATAAATATTTCTGAATTTCAAATCAAGAAATGTTCCAGGTAGAAGGGAACTCAGAGATCACTTAGTCTAAACCTTTGATTTACAGATGAAGATGCTGAGGTCTCAGAGAAGTTAAATGACTCATCCAAAGTCACATAACTAGTCAATGGAAAAGCTAAATTGAAATAAAGATTTTCTGTTTTCATTCAAACTGATAACTATGCTGGTGGTACCACAATAAATAAGCAAAAAATTGATGGGACATTTTGTCCCAGGATTGGACATTGGCTCCTCCTGCTGCCTCCAAGTCCAGGTTCTCTGAATATCCTGGAAATGGGTATATCCAGCCTCTTTCTGGCCTTGACCTTCCTGCTCCTGGCTACCAGAGGGCTGCCTGTGAATGCCTACAGTTGTGGCCCTTGTATCCTCAAGACTTCTGTACATCAGATATGATTGTCATATCCAAACTCCTGTTAGTCCACCAGTTCAACCACACCCTCTTTTGTCTGTAATATCAGATCAAGGTTATTAGGAAGTTCAAATTCTTTACCACCCTAGCCCAGGAGAGCCTCTGTGGCTACTGCTACAAGGCCCTGTTCAAGAGCTAGGAGTCTCTGGGTGCAGCACACCAAATGGAGGGCCCGCTGCATGTCATACCAGCTATAGCTTTGTGAAGCCCTGGAGTAGTCTGAGCCCAGCCCAGAAACTGAGCTTCAGCCAGACCTGTGCCACTGGCTGTGGTTACCAGTGCAGCACTGCCTGAGTGTCCCAACCAAGGGGAAGAGTGATGTAAATTGCCTATGGACAGATTCACAGATGTCCTCCTCAGGTGAGGGCTCCCAGAGCCTCCACCTGGCCCATCTGTCATGCAAAAATGGCTTCTGCTCCTGGAAATCCCTGAGCACTGAGTTGCCACAGGCAACAACCTGAACTGGCCCAGAACTCTGTTCTTTCCATTCTAAGAAATCATGGCCAGTAAAATACATAGAAACCAAACCAAACCAAACCAACCCAACCCAAACAAACAAACAAAAAACAATACCACACACACACACACACACACACACAGTAGGCAGTAACTAAATATTTCTTGTTTGTAATGATGGTAACAATGATGAAATAAAACTATTACTGGGTCCACCTTATCATGTATTCTGTATTTGTATAACAAATCTAAGCCATGATTTCAGGAATGGAATTCTAGTCCACAGTTGCTATCATCCCCTTTCCTACACTAAGCTTCAGTCAAGGACAGCTTTATTTTAATAGTGGCTAATTACCTGATTGGAATAACTGAACTCCTGAAAAGGCCAAAGAAACAGAGCCTAGCAGCACATCTGTTCCCAGCACCATGCTTCTAAGGAGCTGGCCAAATGAAGCATTCATCTAGTGGAAAATCCCACTGGGTTCCTTTCCTTCCCCTGGCATGATCTCCCTAAGACTTCAAAAGGAGAGATTTGCATTCTTTGCCACTAATATGAATATTTCCAGGAGTCCTGTTGTATAGATGGAGCTACAGCCTTGGATGTGTCAGAAATTTCTTTCCTTTGTACCTTGATAGCAAATATAATTCCACTTTTGTTCTTGCTTGAAAAAAATAAAGAAAAAGTACAAACTTGACCATTTACCTCTTCTTTATGGTTTGTTATTGACTACTCAGGATTTAAAGCTACAGTTCTGTTGGGATGGGCTTTGATAGAAAAGAAATGATGAAAATATCTTAATGTGGATGTTTTACTTTGTCATTATTGGCCGGTGATCAATCATAATCCAGTATACAATTTTACCAATTATGCTAACCTTTTCAAATGATCATTTATTAATTCAAGAAAGGCAGTGTTGCTTAGTGGCTTAGAGGCCCACCTTCAAGTCAGGGAAGACCTAGATTTAAGTCCTGCCATTGACATGTACTAGCTGGGTGACCCCAGGCAATCACTTAACCTTTGACTCCCTCTGCTCTTCACTGGTTGGCAACTCACAAAGGCTTTAAGTGACAGAAAAGTTGTTGATCTGCCTTGGTGGAGGGAGTTTCCACACTAGGAATTTCCCTACACCAATGGAATCATAGGTTTGGGACGACATCCACAAAATCTACTAATTCAGATGGCCTTTTTCTCTAAATGAGAAAGCACCCTGGTTTTTATCAGGAAGAACTGCAAATGTCCTTGTTGTAACTGCCTTCTCTTCTCACGACGCATTGAGGGAGAATAAAGAGAGCGACTTCTTGGAGGGTTATATTCTAAAATTCATTTGTATTGTTCTATTATATACATACATATACTTATGTGTATATATATGCATATCTAACTATATTTATCTATGTCTATCATCTACCTATCCATTATCTATCTATCTATCTATCTATCTATCTATCTATCTATCTAGGTATCTATGCATGTATGTATGTATGTATGTATCTATCCATCCTTCTATCTATCCTTCTATCTATAATCTATTTATCCGTTTATCCATCTAGCTCATCTGGTTGTCTATCCTTTATCTCTCTCTCTCTCTCTCTCTCTCTCTCTCTCTCTCTCTCTCTCCCCTCCCCCTCCTCTCCCCTCCTCTCCTCTTCTCTCTTCTCTTCTCTTCTCTTCTCTTCTCTTCTCTTCTCTTCTCTTCTCTTCTCTTCTCTTCTCTTCTCTTCTCTTCTCTTCTCTTCTCTTTTTTCTCTCTTTTCTCTCTCTCTCTGGCTAAATATCAACCTGATGTGCCACAAGAAATGGTCCTTCATAAGAGACTTGCATCCTGGAATGGGGAGTAGGATTAATAAATCTCTGATGACAATAAAATTAAGGACTGAAATCATCCAAGTCTTAGGCATTGGCTGTCCATATTCTTCTCTTGGCAAGTGACCGTGGGTGAAGGTGTGCCCCTTAGTTGCAATTAGGGATACTACCTACCCAGTGGACTTTCCAGTGGGGCCAATGGAGAAATAGTACAGCATTAATAGATGATTATTGACTGATGACCAGAAAATTTGGGGCACCCTGTAAGCAAGAATAAAATGAACACATAGGAAAAGATTCAATGGTTTTGTCAGTGTAAAACTTTCCTTTGTTGAAACAGATTGTAGTCAGTCTATGACTTAGTAGATAAGTAGGTAAGAGGCAGCTGCTGTTGTAGAGGATATATGCTGTTCCTGGAATCAGGAAGACCTGAGTTCAGATATGGCCTCAGACACTAACTAGCAGTGTGACCCTCAGTCTACCTCAGTTTCCTCAAGTGAGGAGAACAATGTCATCCATCTCACTGGTTGAGTATCAAGGGAGATAGTGTCTGTAAAATGCACTTAGTCCAGTGCTTGACACATGGTAGGCACTATAGAAATGCTTATAAGTACTAGGAGTAGCCTAATGAACAAAGACTTAATGCCTTCTTAAGGTAACACAGGTAATAAGTGGCAGAGGTGAGATTTAGACCTAGGTCTTCCTGACTGCAAGCCTAGAATATTGTTCACTATGCCATACTATATATCTTGAGAAGAAATTTTTTTTAAAAAGCTGTACATTAAACCTCTTAGTTTGTAGACAACGATTTTCTTTTTAGTCAGTTGGGGTTAAGTGACTTGCCCAGGGTCACACAGCTAGTAAGTGTCTGAGGCCAAATTTGAACTCAGGTCCGCCTGACTCATGCTCTATACACTGTGCTACCTAACTGCCCCAGCTATGATTTTTAAGTAGACCATGTGATTTCCTGAACTTACATTAATTAAAATACTTTTCTTATATTTAGCATTAAAACATAATTCTCTTATTTTTTGTTTTAAAAAAAATTTCTTAGTTTTGTTATGGCAAGGAGTCTTCCCTTTTCTCTTTGATTTTCTAGACTTTAATTTCTAACATAACAAGTAGAGGAAATAGAATTGTACTTATAATCAGAAAGGGAGACAGCATGATACAAGGGAAAGGTAACTGATTCTGGAGTCAGGGGACCTGGATTCAAATTTTGTCTTTGATGCTTACTTATGTGACCTTGGACAGGTCACTTCTATGCATCGGATCCTTCATATATAAAATGAAGGAGATGGATTAGATGCCTCTGAGGTCTCTTCCAAATCTAAATCTATGCTCTTAATTAAAAATGGATTTGAGTTCTAATCTTTACTACTTATGAACTAACAAGAGTAATTTTCAGCAAGGATTTTAAGTTCTCTGAATTTTAATCATCAAATCTCTTACATGTGTTAATAATAACATTTGCAAGACCTTCCTCACAGAGTTAATTCCATACTCAAACGAATCAATGAATCAAAAAGTATTTATTAAGCTCTTAGATGTACCAAGCTTTTTTCTGAGTGCTAGAAATACAGGTAGGAAAAAAAAACCTAAGTCTCTGCTCTCAATGAGCTCATCGAGATTATTAGAGGAGATATATACATAGAAGGGTCCATAAGTAGAACAAATGAAAAGACCCAGCCACTCTAAGGATGTAGCTGTGGGGATAATGACAAGGCTCAGAGGTCCTTAAGATGCATTGGTAGGTCAGATATGAGTGCCATGGAGGTCTGAAGTATGACTACTCAAAGCACTATATAAATGTATATGATGAGTAATTGTGTTATGATTTGAACTATGTGGCATGATTGCAAAGAAATGACATGGGTTTTCCTGTCTGCTTCACGGAAATTGGCTTCATTACCTTATATTCATACCTCGTATATGTAGCATTGCCTCCAGCTCTGTCTCTTGATCAGGCTGAGGATGAGAACTTTTATGGGATGAAGTTGAACACTTTCCATGGCTTAGGTTTGATCTTCCCCTTTTGGAGAAAGCAAAAGTCTTGTTCTAGACTAGCTTCTAGAAGGATGAAAAGTGTTGTATAGTAAACAAGAGTGGGAAACTGGGGTACAGGCATAGTGAGGTGATGGTCCAGTGATATACATAAGTATATAGATCTGAAGCAGTGTCAGTTTAAGTATATAAAGGAATTGTCCTTTTGTCATCATGGGGAGCTCTCTAAACTAATGTAGTTTGCAACATTTCTTTTTTTTTGGAGGGGGGAAGGCAGGGCAATTGGGCTTAAGTGACTCGTTCAAGATCAAGTGTTTGAGGCTGAATTTGAACTCAGATCCTCCTGACTCCAGGGCCAGTGCTGTACTCACTGTGCTGCCTAGCTGCCTCAGTTTGCAACATTTCTATGAGTTAGATAAATCATAAGCAGTTTTTGAGGTACAAAGAAGTAATGAATCAACCATGGTCATATTACTAATAGTAAGTGTCAGAGATAGGATTTGAACCCAGATCTTTCTGACTCCAAGTTCTGAATTCAATTCTCTATACCATACTTCAGGCTTAATAGCAGCTTAATAACAAACGTAGACCAAAGTGGGACATTAAAGAAACACAGTATCTAATATTTCTAAATTTTAAGTTCCATATATCATTTCCCTGCTCAAGAAATTTCCCTTTCAATTCAATATTACCTGTAGGAGAAGATAGACATGTTTCCATTTGGGATTTAAATTCCTTCACAAACTGGAGCCTACTTATCTACCCAAGATGATTACACATTAGCTACTCTCATGCATACTATAGCAACTGGTCTGCTTGCTGTTCCTCATACATGCCATCTCTCATCTCTGTGCTTTTGCATAGGCTATTTTTCATGCTAATAAATTAAACTGAGTTGTCCTAGCTGCATAGCCACAAAGTTTAAATGGGAGATAGTAAGAGCTTACTGCTGCTGGACAGCTCCTTCCATGAGCCTAGCTCTCCATGGAAACAGTGGTCTCTAAGCCACCATAGACAATAGTGATTGTGGAACTTAATGGTTGGTGTTCTGGTCTTTGTAGACACTGTAATTCATTAATTAGTAACTGACTTAGTGTTCCATCCCTGAATTAGGATAAGAACTATGTATCTATCAGACTGCAGAGTATATTATAAAGCAAACGTGATTGTTTCCCAGGTGGGGGAAAGGAAGGGGCAGAAAGAGAACCTGGAGTCCCTCATTTACAAGCCCAGTGTTCTTCCCTACATCAACTTATTTCCAAAGGCCATGGTGCTATAGCAGCAATTCGGCTAGCAGCTGCTGTGTGGTGAAAGACCAACACAAGCCCAGCAACAAGAACTCTGCCAGCACAGTTTCTTTGATCTGCTTTACTAAGGAAAGTAATGTTAAAGGGTTAACAATCTTACTTTAATCCGACATATACATATATGGTTCACTTAGTTCAGGGGGAAAAGCCAGAACCCTGAACTTCAGAGCAAATACAAACAAATTACAAAATACACCATAAATAGACCAAATACTATTCATAGTTACCAAGAAGGCATCAACATCTGAGTTCACAAGCTGGAGGGCTCTTAACCACAGCTGCCCAGAGTCTTCACGTCAACACTCCTCCAAGAGTGAAAGCCCCTTGCAAACATCTCTGTTCTCTCTTTTTATACAGTCTTTGGACGTCATCAAACATTTGAGCAACCAGAACTTAGGCCCATACTATTGGCCCTGGTCTTAGCTACTCCCCTTAGGGCCCTGGGGGCTTCACACCCACATAGCTTAGCACCTAGTAAATAGAGGTTTGGGCCTGGGGATTTGCACCTAGCAAGGCTCAATCAAAGACACTTAATTAATTTAGCATTCTAAAACAGTAAAAAAGTCCCAACTTAATTGATATTACAGGTGTGTGCATAATAAATATTCTGTGCTGAGTTAATGGAGGTGGGACCCCTTTCAGTAGCAATGTATACCTTTTCCCACATCTCCAACTAGGAGTCAAATTTTCTGAATCTTGTGTATATTTAAACTTGAATATAGTGTTCCTTTACCAGAAGGGAAGATTATGAATATAAATATGCATATACTCATATATGTTTATATGTATACACATATCTACATCTCTCTATCTCTTTATGTAGCACTTATAACCCACCCATTAATTTAGTGCAGACCCAAGTGATTTATTTCTCACTTTTGTGATTGAATTCATCACAGTGCAATGGAAAGAATCCCTAAATGCACATTTTCACCCATAATTCTCTCCTCCACCTCCATATTCTCATTGATTTTATAAGGAAAATCCTAAAAAAAGATTTTCCTGCACTATCTTGTCCCTATCCCCGCTTCAGCTATTATCTTTCTGCTTTGAAAGATCAACCTAAGCTTCCTGCTGAGGCTCCTTGGGGGCTTCGAGGACATTTATCGAGTTTGCAGGTTGAGGCAGAATAATTTGCAGCAATACTGCTTAAAGCACGTTCCTCTTACTATAAATAGATTCTCCCCCTACACAATATTTGTTTCATGGAACCCAGAATAAGTTATGTCTTCTCCAGCAAAGGGTTAAATTAAAGGAACAGCCAGTAATGGCCAGCTAATTACTTCTGACTATAGATGAAGGAGGGTAGATGGAGTCTTAGGTTGCATTAAGAGCGGAATAAAGACCTGAGAGTCCTGATCTACCCTCACCTGGTCAGACCACATCTGGAGCACTAGGTTGACTTCTGAGAATGGCATTTTAGGAAGGATACTGATGATCTGGAGACTATCCAGAGGACTTCACCAGGCTGGTGAAGGACTTCAAGTCATAGCATATTAGCATTAATTGAAAGAACTGAGCATGTTTAGCCTGGAAGAGAGAAGTCCCTGAGGGGGCATGAGTACTGTTTTTCAGCATTTGAGGAGTCATTATTTGAAAGAGGAATTAGATTTGTTTGGCCTAGTCAAAGAGGACATAAGCAGGTGCAATGTAAGGTACAAAGAGGGAAATTTAAGTTTGATGTGAGCAAAAACTTCTTAGCAATTAGAGCTGCCCAAAAGTGGAAGAGGCCTCCCCAAGAGGTAATAGGCTTCCCTTCTTGGAGGTATTCCAAGGAAAAGCTTGATTAATACTCATTAAGTTTATTGTAGAGAGGATTCTTGTTCAGATAAAAATTGAACTGGGGGACTTATGTTGTTCTCTTCAACACTAAAATTCAGTGATTCTGAGTAATTTTTTGCCTCTCCTACCCTTGCCCATCTACTACTCTATTTTCACAAAATCACAGCAACATACAATTTAACATTTGAAAGGGACCTCATTGTCCATCTAATCTAATTCACACATAAGAGAGGCCCTCAATATAATATAACTGAAAATAAGGAATATATTTATTCTTACCTTTCATTCCCATCTCTCTTTGTCCCCTGGACTATTTGGTTGATGGGAAACTATGGTATCAGCCATTGAAGCAATAATGGTAGCTCCTTTGGGGTATTTGGGTTTCCAATAAGAGTTCACATTTGTTTCTCTAATCCACCAAGGAAGTATTGGAGCTAAAACACCATTCTATTCTTTCTTCCCTAGGAACAAGTGGATTTTAGCCTCAGCCTGAAACTTGAAAGGAAAGGAAATCCTAAATGTAAGTAATCACTTTGAATAGGATTTGGTATAAATATGGACTCAATCCAGGATCCTGATTCTGGCCTAGGTTCTTAGACCTATCTGTATCCTAGCCATTTTGGAGGGGGTAGTGATACAGCCTGCTTAGAACACTCCCCTTCCCCCAGAGGAAGGTGAAAGACACACACACACACACACACACACACACACACACACACACATGCACGCACATGCACATATATATATGTATATATATGTATATATATATATGTATATATATATATACATATATATATATATATATATATAGACACATACATATATATAATGAGTCAATAATTATAGGACCTGACACCAAAGGAACTTTAGAATCATAGGTCTGGAACTTTAATCTACTACAACCTCATTATTTTAATTCATTTTTGTAAGGCATTGGGGTTAAATGACTTGCCCAAAGTCACACAGCTAGTAAGTGTCAAGTACTGACGTCACATTTAAACTCAGATCCTCTTGACTCCTGGGCCAGTTCTCTATCCACTGTGCAACCCCTTTATTTTAGAGAAGAGGGATGTAAGGCTCAGAGATGTCCAAGGATGTAAATGTCCAAGGTTACATAGATTCAAAGTAGAGAAACCCAGATTTTAACACAGTTGTTCTAATTCTAAATCCAAAACTTTTCCCACTCTACAAGGATTACCAACCCCTGTATTCATTTGTATTTGGTCTATTCAAGATTAATTAATTCAGATATACTAAAAGTATTCTTTTTTTAAACCACAGATTGATGTGTTTGTAAAAACAAAAACAAACAGAAACAAAAACAAAGCAACCAACCACACACACACACAAAAAAATCCCCAAAGCTTCCAACTTCCTTTGTTCTCCTGAGTAGAAAATAATGCTAGTCCTAAGTGCCTCTGGCCAGGTACACAGGAAGCTCTGGTAAGAACTGATGTTTCCTGGAATATGTGCTGTCTTACTTCTCAAGAGAAGAAAGAGATAGCTTAGAGTCAGGATAATATCTAGTAAGAGTACACATAACCCCAGTACTCTTTATTACCAGAAATTTGGATATAACCAACCCATTAGTTTCATGAACGCGGTATCGAACTCTATTTCCTTTTCTTGAAATTGCGGACTGGTAAACTGGGGTTCTTTAGGTCTTTAGGGATCTGGAGTTCCCCACACAAAGGTTGCCAATAGTTTCTATCTGATACTTCTTGATTATAGGGGAAATGCTTCAGTATGCCTGCCTAGGTTCAACTATTCAAGACATGTCAGGTTGCAAGGGACATTTAACTATTCAAGGAATGAACAACCAAGTCATGTTTTCTCAGTGATCAAAGTTCATAGCATAGTAAATAAACAGCTAACATCAAAGTCAGGGAGATCCAAGCTTTAGTCTCACCTCTGATACCTACTGGTGCATGACCCTGGGTAAATCTTAACCTCTCAATCTCCCAGAATGCTAAAACTATAAATTAGAGAGCATCCATAGTGCTCAGCCAGAGTGAGTTGATATATATAACAATCAGTGGAAAGAATCAGAGACATTTAGCCTATGGAAGAGAAGGCGGAGAAGAGGGGCCATAAATTAAGGGAGATTGGGAAAGGCATCTTGTTGAAGATGAGATTTTATCAGTGATTTGAAAGAAGCCATGAAGGGTTGGAGATGGAGATGAGGAGGGAGAGAATTCCAGATATAGGAGACAGCCAGCTAGAACTCTCAGATTCAGCAGATGGAACAGCTTGTGTAAGGAATGGTGAAGAGGTCAGAGAGGGCATGAGTAAGGTGTAAGAAGGAGAGATAGGTTATGAAGGACTTTAAAAGGCAAAAAGAAGACTTTTATATTTGATCCTGGGTTCATAGAGGAGCAATGTAATTGTTCGAATGGTGTGTGTGTGTGTGTGTGTGTGTGTGTGTGTGTGTGTGTGAGAGAGAGAGAGAGAGAGAGAGAGAGAGAGAGAGAGAGAGAGAGAAAGAGAGAGGGTCAGATCTATACTTTAGGGAGATCCACTTGACAGCTGAGTACAGGATTTACTTGAGTAGGGAGAAATTTGAGGCTGGAACACCAAGCAGCAGGCTATTCCCATAGTCCATGTTTGAGAGAATGGAGGCCTGTATCACGGTAGTGGCAGTCTTAGAGGAGCGGAGGGCATATATAGGGAGATATTATTTTTTCTTTAATATTTTTAGTTTTCAGCATTAATTTTCACAAGAGTTTGAATTACAAATTTTCTCCACATTTCTACCCTCTCCCACTCCAAGATAGTCTATATTCTGATTGCCTGGTTCCCAAGTCAACCCTCCCTTCTGTCACCCTACTCTCCCCCATCCCCTTTCCCTTACTTTTTTGTACGGCAAGATAGATGTTTATGACACATTGTCTGTATATCCTATTTCCTAGTTGCATGCAAAAAAATTTTTTTTGAACATCTTCCTTTAAAACTTTGAGTTCCAAATTTTCTCCCCTCTTCCCTCCCCACCCACCTTCCCTAAGAAGGCAAGCAATTCAACATAGGCCAAATGTGTATCATTATGCAAAACCCTTCCACAATACCCATTTGTGAAAGACTATGTTTTGCTCCTTCCCATCCTATCCCCCTTTATTCAATTTTCTCCCTTGACCCTGTCCATTTTCAAAAGTGTTCGTTTTTTATTACCTCCTCCCCCTATCTGCCCTCCCTTCTATCGTCCCCCCTTTTTATGTCCTTCCTCCTTCTTTCCTGTGAGGTAAGATATCTAATTGAGTGTGTATGTTATTCCCTCCTCAGGTCAAGTCCGATGAGATCAAGATTCACTCATTCCCCCTCACCTGCCCCCTCTTCCCCTCCTACAGAATTGCTTTTTCTTGCCACTTTTATGTGAGATAATTTACCCCATTCTATCTCCCTTTCTCCCTCAATATATTCCTCTCTCATCCCTTAATTTGATTTTTTTTTAGATATCATCCCTTCATATTCAACTCACCCTGTGCCCTGTATTTATATTATATATAATATATACATTTATAGGTAATATAATATAAATATATAACAATATAAATATAATATAATATAAACAGAGCACAGGGTGAGTTGAATATATATATATTCATATATATGTGACCATTCATATATATATATTCATATGTATATATATGTGTATATATATATATATATGTACGCACATAGGTATGTATGTATATTCCCTTCAGCTACCCTAATACTGAGGTCTCATGAATTACACACATCATCTTTCCATGTAGGAATGTAAACAAAATAGTTCAACTTTAAAAGTCCCTTATGATTTCTCTTTCTTATTTACCTTTTCATAGTTCTCTTGATTCTTGTATTTGAAAGTCAAATTTTCTATTCAGCCCTAGCCTTTTCACTGAGAAAGTTTTAAAGTTCTCTATTTTACTGAAAGTCTACATTTTGCCCTGGAGCATCATACTCAGTTTTGCTGGGTAGGTGATTCTTGGTTTTAGTCCTCGATCCATTGACCTCCAGAATATCATATTCCAAGCCCTTCGATCCCTTAATGTAGAAGCTGCTAGAGCTTGTGTTATTCTGATTGTGTTTCCACAATACTCAAATTGTTTATTTCTGGATGCTTGCAGTATTTTCTCCTTGATCTGGGAGCTCTGGAATTTGGCAACAATATTCCTAGGAGTTTTCTTTTTGGGATCTTTTCGAGGAGGCGATCAGTGGATTGTTTAATTTCTATTTTACCCTCTGGCTCTAGAATATCAGGGCAGTTCTCCTTGATAATTTCTTGAAAGATGCTATCT
>CM053623.1:184692955-184715954 GCA_028646595.1 Phalanger gymnotis | reverse complement strand
TTTCAATTTCTATTTTACCCTCTGGCTCTAGAATATCAGGGCAGTTCTCCTTGGCAATTTCTTGAAAGACGATGTCTAGGCTCATTTTTTTTGATCATGGCTTTCAGATAGTCCAATAATTTTAAAATTATCTCTCCCGGATCTATTCTCTAGGTCAGTGGTTTTTCCAATGAGATATTTCACATTGTCTTCCATTTTTTCATTCCTTTGGTTCTGTTTTATAATCTCTTGATTTCTCATAAAGTCACTAGCTTCCACTTGCTCCAATCTTATTTTTAAGGTGATATTTTCTTCAGTGGTCTTTTGGACCTCCTTTTCCATTTGGGTAATTCTGCCTTTCAAGGCATTCTTCTTCTCATTGACTTTTTGGAGCTCTTTTGACATTTGGTTTAGTCTGTTCTTTAAGGTATTATTTTCTTCAGTATTCTTTTAGGTCTCTTTTAGCAAGTCATTGACTTGTTTTTCATAGTTTTCTTGACTCACTTTCATTTCTCTTACCAGTTTTTCCTCTACTTCTCTTACTTGCTTTTCCAAATCCTTTTCGAGCTCTTCCATGGCCTGAGACCAGTTGATGTTTTTCTTGGAGACTTTTGATGTAGGCTCTTTGACTTTGTTGACTTCTTCTGGCTGTATGTTTAGATCTTCTTTGTCACCAAAAACGTAATCTAGAGCTTGAGTTTGAGTCTGTGTTTGAGTCTGAGTTTGTTTTGTCTGCCTGTTCATGTTCCCGGCCAACTACTTGACCCTTGAGCTTTTTGTCAGGATATGTAGTCAGTAGAGTAGAGACAGTAGAGTAGAGAGTACTTTGTCCCAAGCTTTAAGGTCCAAGCACTGCTGTTTTCAAAGCTACTTGTATTCTGCTGTCACCCCAGGCTCTGTCATTGCAGTGCTCCTCCTCCCCCAAGAGCCACCAACCAGGACAACAATACAGATCCAAGCAGGGCACAGGAAGAGAATTTGCCTTTGTGCCCACAAAGCACTCCTTGCATTCCTGCTCTGATCCGCTGTTAGATTCCTCCCATCATGTTAGCCAGGAACTCAGGAAGCAGCTGATATTGTAGCTCTGGAAGCAGCCTCAGGAGTTTCCTGATGCTGCTACTGCCCTCACTGCACCACCTCCAACACCCCCAGGGCTGATGATGGGACCACTCTGAACTCGATTCCATAGTTTCCCTCTAACCTGCTCTTTGGTGTTTGTGGGTTGAGAAGTCTGGTAACTGCCACAGCTCACTGATTCATGGCCCCAAGGCCTGTTTTGGCTGGTTGACTCTCGGTCTGGTCTGTCTTGGCACAGCCCATGTTGGGCTGCATTCTGCTCCCAGCAGTGTGCGATAGACCCTTCCTGGTGACCATCCAGGCTCTCCTGGACTGGAGACCAGTTTCCCTCTGCTATTTCATAGGTTCTGCAGCTCCTGAATTTGTTCAGAGCCATTTTTATAGGTGTTTGGAGGGATTTGGGGGAGAGCTTAAGCAAGTCCCTGCTTTCCAGCCGCCATCTTGGCTCTGCCCTCCAGAACATACCATTTGAACTGGTACTAATGTATATGTATGTGATTCAATAACCTCACTTTGGAAATGATGTTAACCTATCTCCATCATATTATAGACTACTAAAGTGTTGTACTTTCATTTGTTAATCTTTAGATTATTACATTTATTAAATAAAATTCCATGTCCCTGATTCTAAATATTTTTTCTTCCCTTAGCTACTGTTGTTTGGAACTATTATCCCAGGTTGCTTGTTGTGAAAGCCAATTTTGGCTAGTGTAAACAGCACTGGATTGCAGGCCAAGGATCTTGACTCTGCTATTGACCATCTGAAAAAGTAATTTCACTACTCTGGGACTCAGTTTCCTCATCTGTAAAACGAGGGAAGCTGGTTTAGCCATGCTCTAAGGTTCCCATGAAAATTAAAACAACACCAATGACAACCAGGGTTTCAGTATTGTATACTTGTAAAATAGTTAATAATTATAAATAAAAGTTTTTGAATTCATTTATTATTTTTTCAATTTATATTTTATTTAGTTATTTACTTAATTTATTCCCATAGAATGGCTGAACAAGCTGTGGTATATGAAGGCAATGGAATACTATTGTGCTATAAGAAGTGGAGATGATACGGACTTCATAACAACCTGGAAAAACCTACAAGACATAATGCTGAGTGAGCAGAGCAGAGCCAGGAGAACATTATACACAAGCACAGATTTATGGATTCTGTGATGACTAACCCTGATAGACTTTGCTCTTCTCAGCAACACAAGGTGCAAAGACAACTCCAAGGGACTCACGATGGAGAATACTATCTACATCCAGAAAAAGAACTATGAAGTATGAATGCAGACTGAGGCACACTTTATGCTCGCCTTTTTCCTCCACTTTTTTTGTCTCTTTTTGTTTTTGTTTTTGGGTTTTCTTTTCTTTGGTTCTGTTTCTTCTTTCTCGTGATTCATTCCATTGGTCATAATTCTTCTCCACAACTTGACTAGTGTGTAAATTAATCTAATGTGAAGTTATACATGGAAGTTATATGGGATTCCATGCCATCTTGGGAAGTTGGGGGAGGGAGGAAAGAAAATCTGGAGCTCAAAATTATGTAGAAGCAAGTGTTGTAAACTGAAACTAAAAAAAAAAAATTTAATTTATTCCCATATAGTCTTGAGAGACATCATTTCAACATTTGTTTGTGTCCTGGATCCCTTTGGCATTCTGGTAAAGCTGTGAACTCTTTCTCAGATAAAATGCATTTAAATGCATAAAATGAAATATAGACAAACATAAAATAAAATTATATTGACAGTTATCAAAATATTAAAAAATAATTCAAGACTCCTTTTTAAGAACCTTAGTTCTATGCCTTGTCCTGGTTATACAATGTGTGGAATAGTGTGTTCTCTTCTGGAGAGTTTTAGGAGGAATGGAACCAGAATGGTGAAAGGCCTTTAGGGCCACACCAGTTGTAGTGACTGGATGTATGTCTGGAGAAGAAGAATGAGTGTGTCAGTAGTACATGAGAGCTGTCTTCGAGTATTGGAAAAGTCAATCAGGTCAATCAGTGTTTATTAAAGTCTTACTATGTGCCAGGAACTGTGCTAAGTCTTGGGGATACCCCCCCCCCAAAAAAAAGTAAAAAGCAGTTCCTGCCTTTAAGGAGTTTATCATCTAATGAGAAAAGCAATGGGAAAAGTGAGACTAGGTAGGATCATGCAATTATAGACCCGGAAGGGACCCAAAGGCCACTGAGTGCCTCCCCACTCTCTTCCGTTTGAAAAGATGAGGAAACAGACCCAGGGAGTTCAGTGATTTGTCTCAGTTTACACAAGCAGTAAGCATCAGAGGGGAGATTTAAATCCAGATCATCCCTGACTAGGGTCAGGGTTCTTACTTGTTCTGCTTGGCCCCGCAGAGGGAAGAGCTAGAAGCAATGCGTACAAGAGGAAAAGAAGCACATTTAAGATTGCTTTAAAGGGAAAAAGAAGGGGCAGCTAGGTGGTGCAGGACACTGAACCTGGAGTCAGGAGGACCTGAGTTCAAATCTGGCCTCAGATACTTAGTGGTTGTATGACCCTGGGCAAGTCACTTAACCCCAATTGCCAAAAACACTACCCCCCCAAAAAAACAAAACAAAATACCTCATTCATAGTGAGAGCTATCTCAGTGTAGGATGGGGAACCTTGGGAGGTAGTAAATTCTCCCTCTCTGGAGGTCTTCAAGCAAAGTCCATTTGTTAGATGTGCTGCTGTGGGAATTCTTTTTCAGGGGTGAATTGGACTATCTGGCTACTGAGGTCCTCTCCAACAGTGAAATTCTGTGACTCTACATTTGTTTTTGTTGTTGTTGGGACATTTTCTGTCGTGTCTGACTCTCCATGACACCATTTGGGGTTTTCTTGGCAAAGATACTGGAGTGGCTTGCCATTTTCTTCTCCAGCTCATTTTACAGATGAGGAAACTGAGGTAAACACAGTTAAGTGACTTGTCCTTGTCCAGGGTTACACAGACAGTAAGTGTCTGAGGTTGGATTTGAACTCAGGAAGATGAATCTTCCTGACTCCAGGCCCAGTACTCTGTGCACTCTACCTAGCTGTCCCATTCTATATTTAGTAATGGACAAAAAAACTCTTGTCAAACAACTTGCTACATGCAGGGCATTGTGCTGGACAGCTGCCCTCATGGAGCTTTTACTCAACTTACATAGCATACATATAGTGTGTGTATACTACATAGAAAACTGAGGAGGAAGAGAATTTTATTATTGTTGTTTTGTTGTTTTCAGTTATATACCATTTGGGGTTTCTTGGCAAAGATACTGGAGTGGTTTGCCGTTTCCTTCTCCAGCTCATTTCACAGATGAGGAAGCTGAGGCAAATAGGGTTAAGTGACTTGTCTAGAATCACACAGCTAGCAAGTGTCTGAGATCTCATTTGAACACAGGTCTTCCTGATTTTAGGCCTGGCAATCCATCTACTGTGCCACTTAGCGGACCTTGAACAACTATTCAATCTATGATTTTTTTTAACAACTATTTAATCAAGAAAGAAGGATGTGAGCTAGAACAAGGCCAAACACTGCAAGATGTGGGCTTAAGAATATTCTTATGATTTCTCACGTAAGTTTTATGTTCCTTGTAGAAATTTATCTTGCCATACAAGAGAAGAAGAGAAAGGGGGGATGGGAGGGGAGTGGGGTGACAGAAGGGAGGGATGACTGGGGAACGGGGCAACCAGAATATATGCCATCTTGGAGTGGGCGGGAGGGTAGAAATGGGGAGAAAATTCATAATTCAAACTCTTGTGAAAATCAATGCTGAAAACTAAACATATTAAATAAATTAAAAAAAAAACAAAAAAAAAAGTTTTATGCCCTTTCTTAAAGAAGACTTTGGTTAAAATCCTGACTCAGCTTCATTATTGCCAGTGTGACCTTGGGTAAATCACTTAACTTTTTTTATCCTTTATTCCAGCTTTATAAAATGAAAGGGTTAGAACTGATGGCCTCTCAGGTCCCTTCCCCTCTAAACTGATGATCCTATGAAGGGTAGTGGGGACAGATCCCCATTACTACATAAGAGTACCCGGGTATGTGATAGCCCAACTGTAGCCAAGCCCCTACAGCTCAAGTCAACATCTCAACATATCAGAGATGGAAGCTTTTGTATATTCTGCAATACTCTTCTGGTTTATTCTTCTTTGAAAAGAAAAACCAACTTCTCTTTCAGTGGGTGGACACATTTCCTTTCTACAATCATTCCACTTAAGCACAAAAGAAAGATTGTTCCCTTATCTTTCTCCCCAGTAAGTGTGTGTGTGGGGAGGGGGGAAAGACCTACAAAAACAACCCTCTATTTGTTACATTCTCCCCTTACACTTAAAACATAATTTTCCTGTAAACAGAATGATTAATGTGACATGTTGCCAAATGATTCCTAAGTAATACACATTAGATGGAAGGCTCCCCCACCCCATTTCAGATTCATGATGAGTTTCTATTTTCCTTTATTTCTTTTCTTCTAATTTCAGATGGCAGTGTT
Source organism: Phalanger gymnotis (assembly GCA_028646595.1). NCBI lineage: Eukaryota > Metazoa > Chordata > Mammalia > Diprotodontia > Phalangeridae > Phalanger > Phalanger gymnotis. Next base: position 184,710,422 of record CM053623.1, on the reverse strand, counting down.
CCATTACCTGCCCACCAATGATTTCATTCCTGCTTTGGAGATGGAGCATGGGCTGGAAAACTTTGATTCATAAGGTCTCTTGACAATGGTGGTGGCAGAGGAGGGGAAAGAATCTTATTTATGGCAGAAAGTAATGTGTTTTTTTTGGGGGGGGAACCTCACCCTCCTCCAATCTGCTCTCCCCCACCAAAAAAGGAAAAGACAGTTGGTTTTGAAATCAAGTACTTTGCAGATATGATGCCATCTCTTTGATCTACCCACCTTCCAAGAAAGTCCCTGATACAGACCAATGGCATCCTTCAAGAAGAAAAAAAAACCTCAATATTCATTAGACAGTCAGCCTCTGCTTCAGATGCTCTTTTACAAAAAGCTTGTTTGAGGTTCATTCCTTTTTCTCTTTTCTCCTTGATGTCTTTAATTGTCCTATCTCCTCTTTAATGGTTTGAGTATTAACACCCCATGGCAGTGAGGATAGAAAAAGCTACCTTGATCACTCCCCTGGCACCCTCGTGGACTAGTTGAGTGCTGAGGCATGAATAATATCACTTCAAGGTCATGCTCCTTCACTTCTGCTGGGGCTTCCTTTCCTCTTAGCAGGGAATTATGATGTTTCTTATTGAAAAGATAATTGCAATGTGGAAACACGCTGTTTTCACTAATCTGAAATCTCAATGATGATGCTAGAGACACGGAGAAGGCCTGTACCCAAGCCATGTCTACCACTTGGGGTAAATATACCGGCCCATCCCAAGCAGCCTCATGTTTACAGCTGTTGAATTACTTGCCTGCATTAATCGCAGCTGTGGGAAGGCTAAAGAAACAATTTAATAGCTTGTTTGCTCAGTTTCCACCTTTCATTGCCCTGCTATATGCAAACTAGCTGTATACTATATACTATAGCCAACTAGTGTATGAGTATTACCTAGCAGTGAGCTTGATTTAAAGCCCCCTCTAGCTAATCTACTGGCAACTGATAAGAAGGAGAAGCCCATTTCATTGTCCCTTTATTTCTAATGGTGCTATGAAGATGCATTTGGGGAAAGCACTTCTCAGGACCACTAAATCAGCATTAGTCACATTAAAGACATTAAGTAAAAAGATAGGGCTAGAAATGCAACTCATTTAGGTTTATTTTAGGGGATGGTTTGTTATTATTATTTTTATTATATTGGAAGAAGATGGACAACCTTTTAAAGACACAGTATGTCTGAGGAGAAGCCATTTCACAGTGGTCAGTTGGAGTCAGGAAGACTTGAATGTAAGTCTTCTGGTTTCTGGTATATTAACATATGCTAACTGTATGAAGGACCATGGGGAAGTCACTTAACTCAGTGCCATAGGTAATCTTAAGATTTGAAATGCATGCATTGCTGCAGAGAATTTCACAGCTCTCTCTCTTTCTCTTGCTCAAAATACACATATACATATGTATATATATATATATATTATATATATATATATACAAATGCATAGATATGTATATACACACACACAAAAGACACATGTATACCACAAAATACATCAATTTATGTATGTGTACTAGACTCTCATTGGTCAGTCCCTAGAGAGTCGGTTAATAGACATTTATCAGGCACCTACCATACGCCTAGGTACAGTGGTAAGCGCTACAGATAAAAAAAGCAAAAGACAGTGCCTGCCCTTAAGGAGCTCACAATCCAATGAGGGAGGCAATAAGCAGACAAGTAAATGTACAAATAAGCCACATAAAGGATGAATAGGAAAAAAAATTAACAGAGGGGAGGTTCTAGAATTAAGAGGAGTTGGGAAAGATTTCCAGTTGAAGATGAGATTTTAGTTGAGACTCAGAAGAAGGCAGGGAAGTGAGGGGTCAGAGATGAGGAAGAACATTCCAGGCATGGGGAACAGCCTGAGAAAATGTTCAGAGATGGGAGGTGGAATGTCTTGTTCATGGAATAGCAAGGAGATCAGTGTCACTGGATTAGAGAGTATATACTGAGGGGTAAGGTAAGAAGACTGGAAAGATGGGAGGGAACTAGGTTTTGAAGGGATTTGAATGACACATGCAGGTGAGAGGGTATGACTAGAGTTTGTTGAGTAGGGAAATGGCATAATTGGACCTGCATTTTGGGAAAATCATTTCTGTGGCTGAATGGTGGATGGATTGGAGTGGGGAGAGTTGAGGTGGGAATATTCTCCAGCAAGCTATTGTAATAGTCTAGGTGTGAGGTGATGAGGGATTGCACCACAGTGGTAGCAGTGCTAGAGGAGAGAAAGGGGCATATTCAAGAATTGTTGCAAAGATGACAGGCCCTATAGCAGATTGGATGTGGAGGTTAAAAGGTAGTGAGGAGTTGGGGATGACTCTTAGGTTATAAGTCTGAAGGGTGGAGAGCATGGGATAGCCCTTGAAAGTAACAGGGAAATTAGAAGGAGAGGAAGGTTAAGAAGAGTTCAGGTTTGGACATGTCGTTAAAGTAAAATAGTATAGTGGGAGAAAAGAAGGGAGCCTAGGACAGAACCCTATTGGATACATATTGTAAATAGGTTTGATCAAGATGATGATCCAGTAAAGGAGACTGAGAAAGATAGGCCTGATAGGCAGAAAGAGAACCAGGCAATGGTGGTATACTGAGGGCTAGAGAGAAGAGAGTATCAAGGAAGAGACAGTGATTATCAGTATCAAAGGTCCAAGAGGATGAGGATTGAGAAAAGGCCATTGGGTTTGGCAATCAAGAGAAACCTGGCAACGAGTTTTGCGAGGAGTTAAGAAGAGAGTAAAAGGAGAAAAAGTAGAGGCAACTATTTTAGACAGCCTTTTTCAAGAAGTTTGACCACAAAATGGAGAAGAAATATGGGATGATAACTAGTGGGAATGGAACCATCAAGAGAAGGGTTTTTTGAGGATGGGAGAGATATGGGTATGTTTCTTAGGAACCAGTAGTTAGGGATAGATTGGAAACAAATGACAGGGTGAGATGACAGAGACATTTATTAGAGGAGATAGAAGGTCTAGAACTCTATTTACTGCACCACCTGACTGCCATCAGTTGGAAGTAGCTTTTGCATTGTTTTGGATGCACACCATCCAAAAAGGGTATGTTTGTGGAAGAATGTGATGGAGCTGTTACCATGTGTCAGGTTTCCTAGTTTCTGTGCATTCCCTCTCTTTCAGTGTGAAAAAATATTAGAGAGCGGATCCCATCACTGGGTTTTCAAGATGAGGGTGGATGATGGCTTGCTTGATGTTCTATAGAAAGAATTCCAATTCAGGAATTGTTGGCCCAGTAGCCTTGAGGTTCCTTTCAGATCTGAGTTTCTTAGATCTAGGGTCAGAGTTCAATACAATTTAGAAATGGAAGGAAGCTAAGAGAACATCTCATCCAAGAAAGCCCACTTTACAGAAGAAGAATATTAAGATGAAGCATGTAAAGAGACCTAAGTTCTCATAGAATCACCAGAGATCTTATTTCTTCCATCCACCCATTAAAAAGGAGAAAAAGCATCATAACCATAACTTATTCAATTCTTACAGCTTCTGCTTGAAGAATTTTAAAGAAGGGAAAACAAATACCTCCCGAGCAATCCCATTCAATTTTGGGATAACTCTAATTGTTAGGAAGGTGGTTTAAATTAACTTCACCTCTCTCCTCTTCCCCACAGCCATACCACTCCCCATCCTTCACCCCCTCCTCCCAATTAAGTTTTCTCTGCTACTCATGGCTTTAAATCATGAACTCTCCACCTCACTGTGATTCTAGCCCAGTTCTGTCTGCAAGCATTTTTAAGACCTTGTGCAAATCACTCACCTGTTCTGAGCCCATTTCTTCATTGATTCAATGGGGGGGGGGGTTGGTGTAGATTATATCTAAAGTTGATTTCATCTTTAACATTTGATTTTTTTATATCCTGTCATGCCTTCTAAAAAATGAGCTGGTTAAAAGTCAACAAGGATTTAACTGTTTACAATGTGCCAGACCCCATGTTAAACACTGGGATTACAAAGGAAGACACAGTCCTTGCTTTCAGAGAGTTCACAGTTTAGTGATCTGTGGACTTTTTTAACCATACCTAGATAATTGTATTTGAATATAATTAGTCTGTTTTTGTAATTCTACACCATTTATTTTATGCATTTAAAGATGTTATTCTGAGAAAAGCTCCATAGACTTACCAGACAGCCAATGGGGGCCACGACATACACAAAGGTTAAGAACCCCTCTTCTGTTGTTGTTGTTCATCCTTTGTTCTTGAGGAGGACCAATGAGAAGGGTGATGTCTTGACTTCCCAGTGAATTAGATTTAAGTGAGGCAGAGCTGTGCAAAATCATTAACCTCACTTTCCCCTCCACAATCATTGGAGTCCAGTGGCAAGACATAGGTCAAATGACTGGCAATGGCCCAGCACCCCTCTTCTAAAGGGAGGCAGAAAGATGGAAAAGATCAGTTAACAAGCAATTATTAAGCACTTACTACCTGTAGTGAGGCAGCTAGGTGGTATAGTGGATAGAGGTCCTGGCCTGGAGTCAGGAAGACCTGAATTCAAATCCAGCCTCAGACACTTCCTAGCTGGGTGACCCTGGGCAAGTCACTTAGCCCTGTTTGCCTCAATTTCCTCATCTGTAAGTTGAGCTGGAGAAGGAAATAGCAAACCACTCCAGTATCTTTGCCAAGAAAACTAGGAAATGTCAGACATGACTGGAATGACTGAGCAGCAGATACTTGTTGGAACTGTGTTAAGTACTGAGGACAGAAAGAAAGGTAAAGCCCATCCCTGCCCTCAAGGAACTCCCAGTCAAATAGGGGAGATAATTGTAAAGATATATATATATATATATAGAGATATATGTACATATACACACATGCACATACGTACATATATACATACATGCATGTGCATATATATGTGTGTGTATATATGTATATGTATGTGTGTCTGTGTGTACACACACACAGTGTATGCAGGATAAATAGGATGTAATCTTAGAGGGAAGGTACTTGGTGGAGGAGTGTGGAGGACATCCAGGTAAAGACCTGCTTCAGAAGCTGGCATTTGAGCTGAGCTTTGAAAGGAATCCAGACAGAGAAACAAACAAACAAAAATTGTGACAAAGAGAAAGAGCATTCCAGGCTTTGGGGAACAGCCTGTGAAAAGACAAGGAGCTGGGGTGGAGTGCGTTCCAAGTAGGCCAGTGTTGCTGGGTTGTAAGGTACATGGAGGGGATTAAGAAAGGAATTCCAGAAGACTAGAAAAGGTAAATTAAAGGGATTTAAACGCCAAACAAACAAAAGAGATTATTTTAGATCCTTGTTCAATCCTGAATACAACCATATTTGCATCTCTTCACTGCTGGCCAGGCACTTGGCACTGAATTAATTATAAAGGCTTTGGAGTCAGGCTCTCGGATTTAAAAGACCCAGAAGGCAAAGTGGTTGCACTCAAGGCCTGGACATTTTCTGGCCTTCTAACTTCCTCACTTTCTCAACCTTCTCACTTAGTAACTGAAATTCTGATGATGTCCTTTCTTGAAGTGGGTGAGAATTAATAATGCCATGAAGTAAGACCAGTCCTACCAAATGGACAATTTAATGACTAGAGAGAATTAGAATTAGAAACACAAAAAGGGGAATCAGACAGTCCATATGGTGCTAGTTTTCCTTCTGAATCCCCCCTAGGTCCCTAGTCTTTCATGGAGAATATTTTGCAAGCCAGGAATTTGTTTGCTTAATTCCCCCAAGGCCTAGAGGAAAGCTTTAGAACTCCAGGGCTGCTTATCACAGAGTATTTCTCACTCCACAAGTTGGCTGCCTTTTTTTGTAACAAGGTGTCCAAGCATAAGAAACAGCTTCCTGCTTCCAAGGACCCACAGGACTTCGTTCTCTGATAAGAATTCGTTGGCATCTTTCCAAGACCCGTGCTTGCCAATTGAGGACATGGCCCATGACAGAAAGAAGTATTGGGAGACAAAAAAGGTAAAATTCTTGTATTTCCAAGTTTTAGCAAAATTATAGGATGACAGATTTATATCTGTAAGGGACCTTAGGGGGCATCCAACCACAGTGTGATTTGATGGATGAGGGAACCGAGGCCCCCAAAATGAGAAGAGTAATATTTAACCTCAGATCCTCACATTCCAAATCCTTATATTCTTTTCTCTGTATTGTTATTTAAGTCTCTTTAGCCTGAAAATCCTTCTACTGTAGCTTTGCCTCCAGGAAAACATACCTGATTAGATATCAAGTTCATTTGAGAGTAATTTGTTTTATTGTGGCCATCGTTCTTTCTGAATCTATTTGGAGTTTTCTTGGCAAAGATACTGAAGTAATTTGCCCTTTTCTTTTCCAGTTCATTTTACAAGTGAGGAAACTGAGGCAAACAAGGCGAAGTGACTTGCCCAGGATCACACAGGTAGGAAGTGTCTAAGGTCACATTTGAACTCAGGTTTTCCTGACCCTGGGCCAGGCACTCCATCCACTAGCTGCCCTATTTTACAGAGAAAGAGACTGAGGCTCAGTGATATGCATGTCTGTATATGTACACAGAGCAGCTATATGCATAGTTTAAAGTGCAGAGATTGTTGTCTTACAGTCTCTAGCCGCCATTCCCCTGTATGCATTGTCTTCCCCTTCAGAAAGAAAGCTCCCTGTGGACAGGAACTACATTCATTTTTGTAATTTTCTCACTAGCACTTGATGCAATTCCTGGCATACAGTAAGCACTCAGTACATGCTTTTTTTTTAATGTATCCTTTCCAGAAATAAATTCCTTCGAGGGAAGGATTAAATGATTTTTATTTTGCATCCCTAGTACGGTGAATTGAATTTCAAGTCCTTTCCTGACAATAGATGGGTAATCTCAGGTAAGCCACTTAATGTCTCTGAGCCTTATAGGCAACTAACACTGTGGGAATAAAATCAGGAAATCTCAATCTTTTCTTGTGTCTTGAACCACACTGACAATCTGTTGAAGTCCATAGAACTCTTCTTAGGTTCTAGCTGTCTATCTATCTATCTATCTATCTATCTATCTATCTATCTATCTATCTATCTATCTATCTGTCTGTCTGTCTGTCTGTCTGTCTGTCTGTCTGTCTGTCTGTCTGTCTGTCTGTCTGTCTATCTGTCTATCTATCTACAATCTCTCTGTCTCTCTCTCTCTCCCCAATCTATGTATCCAGCTTTCTGTCTCTCTTTTATCTATCTCTTGATAGGAATAGATATAGATATATGTGTACAGATATAGATATATCTATCTGTACACACACTATGTGCATCTACATATGTATGCATGAACATACATATATGTACATAAAAATATACAGACATACATATGTATATATAAATTCACAAAACAAAAAGCATAAAATTCTAATCATATTGAAATACAGCTATTAATTTTTTTTTTAAGAAAAAAGCTCACAGACCATAGGTTAAACACTCCTGCCCTAAATCGTAGATCAAAAAATAAACATGTAGTGATTTAATAGAGCTCAGTGTCTTGTTTGTGGTGAAAGGTGGAGATCATGAAGGCTGAGGAGACTGGGGCTATGAGGACAGCAGCTAGGATTGTCAAGGTGTGATTGTCACAGTAGACCTCAAATCAGGAGGAAGTGAGTTTGAGTCTAACTAAAATTAATCGTAATAGCTAACATTTATGTAATGCTCACTATGTGCTAGGCACTGTGAAGTGCTTCGCAATGAAAATTTCATTTTATCCTCACAACAAAGCTAAGTAAATTCAGTTTACTTAACCAGTACCTCAGACACTTACTAGTCCTTTGATCCTTGGAAAGTCACTTACCCTCTTCCAGCCTCAGCTTTCTCATCTGTAAAATGAGTAAATAATAACAGTATGGAGTAGGGAGGAGCAAATGAATGTGGGAGTACTTTGCAACCTTAAAGTTATATGTAAATGATATTACTTTTGCTGTTGTTATATTTGCTATTGTATCATATTTTGCTATATTTGCCATATATTATTTTTGCTGTTATCATCATTATTACATGGAAACAAACACCCCAGAACTTAGATTAAGAAAAGTGTTTTTTTTTTTTAAAGACCCAAGTAAATGCTTTCTACACAGGAGTGATGAATACACAGTGATTCTCACCTCTACCAAGACTGGAATTGGGATGATTTGTGGTCTAGTGCCCGCCCAGGTTCCTGACACTTTTTTCCCTTTATAGAGCAAGAAGGAGCATGACCAGGGCATGAGCTAACCTGATGCATTGCAAAAGGAGCTCCCCTGGAGTTGCTGCTGGGCTTGATGACCTCCATCACTGGATTTGGGCTCCACTTCTGGATGGATCTCATTTTTCTTGGTTTTTTGTTGCTTATCTTTCGGTTCAGCTCATATTTCTTTCTCCCACTTCCTGTGTCCTCCAACTGCTGGCACTGCCTGACTCCCCCTCCTTCCTGCAGACTCTACCATCCTTTGCTTTCTGGCCACCATTTGCTCCAGATTCTCAAGTCAGTTTCCTCCTTTGCACAATAAAGAAATTCTCTTGATCTCAAGCAACTGGCCCATTAACCCCTTAATGGCCATGTTGACTGTATAGACCTGACCAAGGGAGTGATAATTGAGAAACCAGAATATGGAAGAGATTGAGAGAGAGAGAGAGAGAGAGAGAGAGAGAGAGAGAGAGAGAGAGAGAGCTGGGGGTGAGAATGAAGAAAGAGAGATGTTGAAAAAAAGATAACATGACTCAGTTTAGAGAATATACTGACTTGAGAGTCAGAAGATTGAGTTCAAATTCTGCCTGTGATCCTTGCTTTTGTTCTTGAGAAAGTCACTTGCCCTCAGTTTACTTAACAAGTCAATGAAGGTGAGCCTCAGTTTTCCCATCTAGAGAAGAAGATTAGATTAGATGGCTATCTATTTTTTATTCTATATTCACCAACTCTATAAATTATAGTGAAATTCATCTCCAATTATGGTCATTAATGGCTTTTTAATTTTTGAAAATAGTGACATCCAATTCACCAAGATTATAAATTCCATATACTTTACTTGATGACTCTAAATTACCAATGCGTACTGGGATAAGGAGGTTAGGTGGTTAGGTGGTTAGGAGTTAGGTTAGGTGGTTCTTTATAGTAATACACACATGTTCTAATATATTGTATTGTAGTATTATAAATGAAGTGCCTGGATTTATAAGCTAGAGAATGACTTTTATTTTTACAAATTTGGCTCGGTTCCTGATAAATTTGAGAAACAAGACCTTTATCAGTGAGATTTGCTGTAAATCCCCCCTACCCCATTTCCTGTTTTCCTTCTAATTTTGGCTGCATTAGCTTTATTTGTGCAAAAGCTTTATAATTTCATGTAATCTAAATTATCCATTTTACTTCCCTTAGTCTGGGGGTATGTTTCACCCTGACCTTTAATTAGCTATGCCACTCCAGAATTTGATTTGAGGCATTATTTTAAAATTGTTTGGAAAATAATGTTGGTAGGGCTCTCCTGAGTGCTTTCTCTGCCATACTGATTCTGCTCCCTGGAAGCCTATGTTTATATATGTATATATATGTACATACATATATATATATATCCATATATATTTATAGTATTAAGGAATTATTACCTATACATATTACTATGTATAATTACATAATTATAAATGTTATGATATATTATTATATATCATGTATTTATTTGTTTATCAATTAATTTATTCATTTCTTTCTTTCTTTCTTTCTTTCTTTCTTTCTTTCTTTCTTTCTTTCTTTCTTTCTTTCTTTCTTTCTTTCTTTCTTTCTTTCTTTCTTTCTTCATATCTGATCCTCACACTAGCTCTGGGAAATAGGTTTTTAAATCTTGCTTCAAATATTTATTAGTTTTATGACCCTAAACCGGTTGCTTATTCATTGTCTTACTCGATTGCCTCACCCCCAATACAGGGATGATATTATCCCCGTACCCCTAAGGATTGTTGCAAGGGCCAAATGAGTTAATATTTGTAAAGCATTTCGCAAATCCTAAAACACTACAAAATGCTAGCTATATATTTTGAATATGTCTGCATATCTATACATATGTTATCTATGATAATAATAGCTAACATTTATATGGTGCCTACTATGTGCCAGGCACTGTGCTAAGTGCATTATAGTTATTATCTCATTTGACCCTCACCACAATTCTAGGAGGTAGGTGCTATTATTAATCCTAGTTTGTAGATAAGGAAATCAAGGCAAACAGAGGTGAAGTGACTTGTCCAAGCTCACGCAGCTGGTAAATGTCTGAGACCAGATTTGAAATCAGGTGTTCCTGAATGCAGTATAAGCTTCTCGCGGGCAGAAATTGTTATATTTTTGTCTTTCTGTTCTCAGTGCCTAGCCCAGTGCCTGTCACATAGGAGGCCAGTCATAGAGGCTTATCAATTGGCTGGTTGATTGTAAGTTTCGCTATATGGTGGTATAGACATGAATATGAATAAATGAAGTCTCTGCCCTTGAGAGGCTTATATGACATTAAATGTTAATTAACCAGATAAGCACAGGCTAGCACATCCTAGATTCCAAATGATTGAAGTACTAGAGGACAAAGTACTAGAGAGAGGAGCAATCTTTGTAGGAGGGATGATGTAGATCTCTAAAACCTTATTGAGGTAGAGGCATTTGCACTGGGTACTAGACAAATGTATTGGACTTAAATTTAGGCAGATGGAATATGGAAATAATCTTGAATTAAGCCACTGTGAAGTTTTAAAATTTATCTTTTAGAGGACAGCTAGGTGGCAGTGGATAGAACACTAGGCTTGGAATCAGAAAGACTCATCTACCTGAGCACAAATCTGGCCTCAGATACTTACTAGCTGTGTGACTCTGGGCAAGTCAATTAACCCTGCTTACCTCAATTTCATCATGTGTAAAATGAGCTGGAGAAGGAAATGGAAAACCACTCAAGTATCTTTGCTGAGAAAACTGCCAATGAGACCACGAACAGGACACGACTAAAATGACTGAACAACAACAAATTTACCTTAAGGTGTTGTGTGCATTAGCAAATAATTTAGCAGCAATAAGGAATTTCTAGGTCTTTCTACCTGCTAGCATATTCCACAATTTTTCTGTGCCTGAGAAAATCCTATTCTTTCCTGTCTAGATAGTATCTCCCATTGGTATAGAATAAAACAGATGCTGTGCAATCCATTTCTATTCTTACAAAATCATCCAATTCTTGAATGTTGGAAATCTAAATATGAAGAAAAAAAGTCTATGTATAGAGGAACTAGACCTACGAATTTCTCATTTTTGGAAACTGCCAAGTGAGGAAATTTTCCTTGTCCATGGACATTGGTACCTTCTCTTCAACACATAGTCTTAGAAAAGAGCCGGTGACTGATGAATAGTTGCAGAGTTGGAGAGTACTTGATGCGACACTTGAATCCAGGTCTCCTGGTATTAAGGCAGGTGCTCTAGGTATTACACCATGAGGTACCTCTATTTCTGTGGACATAGAGATATACAGTAGAGATGTGGTTTTTGTTTTATTGTCTTTGTTGTCGTTGAGTTGTTTTGGTCAGGAACTCTTCAGGACCTCAATTGTGATTTTCTTGGCAAAGATACTGGAGTGGTTTGCCATTTCCTTCTCCAGCTCATTTTACACATGAGGAAACTGAGGCAAATGGGGTTAAGTGACTTGCCCAGGGTCACACAGCTACTAAGTGTCTGAAGATATTTTTTAAGTTAGGTTTTCCCGACTCCAGGGCTGGTACTCTATCCACTTTGCTACCTAGCTGCCATGAAGTTACAGCTATATATAAAAATTACTTCTAAAACAATTTTCATTTCTTATGAACCAAAAATCCACAATGGTTGGTTGATAATTCCTATATCTTTACACACACACACACACACACACACACACGCACACACACATACTCACACACACATACTCACTAGACATCCGATGCTGTACTAGGTAATTAGCCACAGTATTGCTTGCTGATGAGTGGTTCTTCAGAACATAAAGGAAGACAGGCACCTTGTATTTTAGACAAGATTGTGATCAAAAAGGAAGAACCGTTCGCTAAAGAATAAATATTAGAAACCTTGGAAGAGAACTAACATGACATTTTAGAATTTATGGTAGGTGAATTAATCATCCAATAAGCATTTATTAAATGCTTCCAACTTGACAGCCACTGTTCTAGGTACTGGGGCAGCTAGGAGGCACAGTGGATAGCATGCCAGGCCTGGAATCAGGAAGAATTATCTTTGTGAGTTCTAATCTGACCTCAGACACTTACTAGTTGTGTGAGCCTGGGCAAGTCATTTAACCCTTTTTGCCTCAGCTTCCTCATCTGTAAAATGAGCTGGAGAAGGACATGGCAAACACCCCCGATGTACCATTGCCATGAAAACCCCAAATGGCATCATGCAGAGTTAGACACAACTGAAATGACTGAACAAGAACAAAAGTTCTAGGTACTGAAGACAGAAAGACAAAAATGGTACAGTCTCTGTCTTCAAGGGGCATACAGACTCTCAGTGGAAATGAAGATTAAAAAAAGATTTTAGGGATTGGTGAATCATGCCTCAGATTTGTTTTTTTTTTTTCAATTACAGTGTAGATTTTTCAAAGACTTATGAAAAAGGAGAGGTAAGATACAATGAAATAGGATTCTCCAGAAGTCAGATGAGGAGAGATCTGGAGCTTTTGGGAACAAAATCCTATTGACAGATTCACAGCAACAGCAACAACAAACATTTACATAGTGTTTTAAGATTTGTAAATCACTTTGCAAATATTATTTCATTTTATCCTTACAACAACTGGGAGCAAGTGGTATTATTATCCCTATTTTACAGAAACTGAGGCAGATAGGTTGTCAGGGGTGGGGAACCTGTGGCCTTGAGGCCACCTGTGGCCCTCTAGGTCCTCGAGTCTGGTCCCTTGATCTAATCAATGGTATCAAAAGGCTGCACTTGAAGACATAGAAGGCTGCAGGTAGCCTGGAGGCTCCACATTCCCCACTCCTGAGTTAAGTGACCTGTCTAGGGTCACACAGCTAATAAGCTGTTAAGTCTCTTTGGATCTTCTATAAGGTCTATTGTTCTATCAACCTAGCTGCCTAAGAGGAACCTGGTAAGAGAAAAAAAGGAGGAGAGCTGTTTAAAGAAATTAATGTGGCTACACAGGTAGCTTATCAACCAAATTAGCTTAAATACACACACACACACACACACACACACACACACACATAAACATACACACAGTGCACAGAAGATAGAATCAAGGATAGGTAACTAAGGATGAATATGAAAGAGTGACTCAATTGACTGTAAATAATTATGAGAACTCTGTAGCTGGACAAAAAGTTTGAGGACAACAAAAAGGACTTTTTAACCTATTCTGGGAACAAGTGGAAATGCAAATAACTCCAGTTCTCTGGCTTGATAATTTATAGATGGACCTTGAGTTCAAGCCAAGTTTATTTTTTAGCCTTTCTGAAAATGTCACTTGTGCAATAACACTACATTTTCAAGGCATTTTTGAACAAGCCTGTGGATGATTGATTGATCGAGCATCTCATGATTTACTTTAAGTGGGATGCAATGACTTGATTGATTACATATCAATGAACCCTACCCTTATAATGGAATCACGGAATCTTGGACCTGAAAAGGATCAATTGAAATCGATTGAAGGGGCCATCTCATCCAAGCCATAGCTGAAAAAGAAACCCCTCTACAGAATGCCCAAGTGCTCATCCAGACCTTCATTAAGAGAATGGCTACCACCTCAGAAGTCATATCCTTCAACTTTAGGTGGGTTTGAGGTTGTGGCAGATTTAATTGCTAGGAAATTTTTCTTTATTCCAAGCCAAAACTTTTAAACTTCTCCTTTCTAACTTCTCATTGCAACTTATTCTGCCCCTTTTGGCCAGATGGGAAAATCCCTACTTAACCTTTGCATTCCTGTTATCACCTACAGTATTCGTGAGTACCACCTCAAGAAATTGTGAAGGTTATAGATTTATAAATTGAAAGAACTGTTATGTTGTTCAGTTGTTTTCAGTTGTGTCTGACTCTTCATGCCCCATTTGGTGTTTTCTTGTAAAAGATACTGCAGTGGTTTGCCATTTCCTTCTCTAGCTCATTTTACAGATGGAGAAACTAAGGCAAACAGGATAAAGTATCTTGCCCAGGATCACATGACTGGCAAGTATTTGAGGCTAGACTTGAACTCTGGAAGAAGTCTTCTTGATTTGAAGCCCAGGTCTCCATCCCTTGAGCCACCTCACTGCCCTCTAAAAGATAAATTTTTAAAAATGGCTTAATTCAAAATCATTTCCATCTTTCATCTTGCCTAAATTTAAGCTTAAAACATACGTTCAGAGCCAGTTCAAATTCCCTCACCTCAGAAAGTGTTTGAGCCTGGATTTGAACTCATGAAGATGGCTCTTCCTGACTCCAGACATGGCACTCTGTGCACTATGGCGGCACCTAACTGCCCATTCTCTATCCTCCAAATTACATAAGGTTGTAGAAGATTCTCCATACCCAGAGGATAGCCCGACTATATCTTTTTCTATAATCATTTGCTTTCTTACTTTACAGATCAAAAAGATAGCCTTGTCTGGTATGCTAATTAAACTTCTTTGAAATGCGATATTTATTTTTAAAAATCTCCATAGGTTTTTGCCTTCATATTTGTCATCTCACATTCTCAAACTGTCATAGGTTCCCTATTCACTTTATAGAAGCAGCAGGATGAAGTCTCTTTTTAAGACTACCAAATTAAGTGCCTCTTCTAAGCTAGGGTACATGGGCATCATTTATAGACTGGATTGCAATTTTCTACTCCCACCTTCTACTCCCTCCTTTCTTCCTTTAAAAGACCACTGCATCTTGCCAAAGATATTGAGCCAGTTCCTGGTTTTATAAATATGCTTTACATATTCACTTCAATACAATCAGACACAAGCAGCATAATTAGCTTCGGGCTTTGAACCTTTAATTTAGTAAGAATTGAGGTTAGTCTTTTAACTAGCTCTCAACCTGGAGAAGAACTATTTAAAAGAAGAAGATAAAATAATTAAAACGACCTTTGCAACTGGTGAGGTGAGCCATCCCGTGCTTTTGAAGTGACAGCTGAGATAAACAGGGCTTCATTATCGTACAAACCCTTGAAGAGAAGGAACAAGGAGGTAAAATTGAATGAAGACAGTGTGAGCTTCTCTCTGGATAAAACCTGAAGAAGTGTGAGTCTTTGAAAACAGTCATGGAAATAATTCTTTAAATTCAAGCAACATGGCAGTCTTTAGCCATCAGATTATGGAGGGAACATTGCATTTGGAAGGACAGAAGGGGTTTTAAAACCCACATCTACTGGTTATACCTGTATCTCCTTGGACTGGGCAGCTAGGTGGAGCAGTGGTTAGAGCTCCGGGCCTGGAATCAGAAAGACCTGACTTCAAATCTGGCCTCAGAGACTTTCTCGCTGTGTGACCTTGGGCAAGTAACTTAGCTCTGTTTGCCTCAGTTTTCTCATCCATAAAATGAATTGGAGAAGGAAATGGCAAACCACTCAAGTAGCTTTGCTAAGAAAACTCCAGATCAGGTCACAGAGAGTCAGATACAACTGAATGATAACAACATTCTGGACTCCTCTGAGCTTCAGTTTACACATTCCGTTATGGAGGGGTCAGATTGTATGACTTCTAAAGGTCCCTGGTTTAAGCCACAAGCTTCTAACTTTCTGTAGCAGTGAAGGAGAGTAGATATAACCATCAATCCAATTTTAGTGTCAAAATTTATTTTTTTCTGTAGCTGATCCTCCTAACTTCTATTGCTTTCCTTTTCATTTCACCTACCCTGCATTAGTTTTTATGTCTTTTGTCTATACATAGATGTACATATATATATATATGCATGCATATGCAATGTATATATACATTTGTGTGCATACATACTGACTTATGCATTGTTGTTGTGCCTCAGGTGAGATTTGAACTTACAGAAATAAAACATATACATACCCATATAGGAACACATATATAGAGACATATAGAGACATGTGTACATGTCCTTTCCAGCTATGATTTTAATTTTCAAAATTACTTGCTTCCTATTTGATCCCTGAGACTTTTGTTTTTAAAGACATTTCCTATAAAGGAAAAGAGGAATGGTCTAGTTTAAAGACCACTAGTCTAAGAGTTAGAAGATTTTGGGTCCAGTCCCTGTTCTACTACTTAGCAGGTGACCTTGGGCAAATCATTTAAAGTATCAGCCTCAGTTTCCACATTTGCAATTTAAAATATAGAGGATATAATGGGAGTAGCATCTGTTTGTTTTTCATAGGCTGAACTGGTTTGCCTATAAGGGAGAAAGGAGATCATATTCTGGTTTTTTTTTTTGGTCCTGTGGATTATGGTTTGAACCACTGGTTTGATTTCTTTGTCTCTGGGAATATAAAAAACCCAGTGTGGGAAATATTGGTCTCCTGCCCATGGAAGCAGAGGAGAGTCTCATCTACCTGAATTGATGTATTGCCATTATTATTTTTTGATGGTTGAGTACATTTCTCTTTGTTACATATTTTACAGTCTACAAGTGTCTTATCCAATCTTGCGCTTGGTCCACTTCAGTGGATTGAGCCAAAGGACCTGACAGAGAAATTAAACTTTGCTCCACTTGTATAACCTACGTTAGTTGTAATACTGTCTAGGTGAAGGGTCTGTGATTTTTGTCTTTGTGGAGAAGTCCCAGGGTGGGAACTCTCTCTACCATCTGTGACTTACTAGACTTACTAGGTAAATCCTAAGGAGTTGCCTAGGTTTACAAAATGGTTAAGTGATTTGACCCAGGTCACAAGGCTGAAATTTGAATCCAAGTCTTTATGACTCCAAGCCCAATACAACATCGACTGTGCTATGTTCTTCCATTGTAGAGGCCAGAACCCTGACATTAGAGTCAAAGAATCTGGCTTCCGATGCTGAGTCTGCTTTCAGCTCTAGGGATTAATTTCTTCATCCGTCAGACCAATGATTTAGACTGGACAATGTCTATTTCTGCCAGCCCTAAATCCACATTTCCTTTCTTCCAACTAGTTAGTGGTTGTGATTTAACACTTCTTGAGGACCTATTTTGCATAAATAACTCTACTAGATGTTTGAATGCTAAGAAGATAAATGATGATATGGTTCTTGTCCACAAAAATTCATATTTGTGTGTGTGTGAGAGAGAAAGAGAGAAAGAGAGGAAGACAGAGAGAGAGAGAGAGAGAGAGAGAGAGAGAGAGAGAGAGAGAGAGAGAGAGAGAAAGAAAAGGGAGAGAGCCTGTTGTGTTCCTCATGGAGGGTGGGGAGTGAGTAGTAAGTGATTAGAGACCTACGATGAGTAATAAGAAAGCATTACCAGTTTATTTTCTGGGCTTCTTCTTAATTTAAAACCCTTCTCATGTAGACAGAAATTATTTTGGCTCCAATTAGATTCCAGAGGCCTCTCCTTCTTAGGAAAAGAATGGCGAATGCT
>CM053623.1:184674428-184692455 GCA_028646595.1 Phalanger gymnotis | reverse complement strand
CTCTTTCCATTGGTTTTCATGCTCTGGCATCTCCAGAAAAGAGCATAAATTTTGATGGCTTAAATAAGAATCTGTGAGGATGGATAAGTATTGACAGGCTTTGAGCTAAATGATTGAGGGAAGACCCATATTGATGAAATCACAGATCCTTTGGAGTATTGTCTCTATAACAGGGAACTGATGAGGACTTTTCATTAGCCCAGAATTATCTCCACACAGATCTGACATCCATACATAGTAGATAAAGCCCAAATAGTTGACTAAGGCACAAAGTGATTAAATGATTTGCCCAGTACCATACAATTAGAGTAAGTGTTAAAGACAAGGTTTGAATCCAAGGTGTCCCTGACCCTCTAAAAGAAAAAATATGTTTGGGAGCCTGGAAAGAATCTAAGGAGCTGGGGGGGGGGGGCATACTGGGTCAACCTCTGATGGAACACCAGCAGACTTGTTGTGGTATGTTCTTCCTAATGTTAACTAAGAGGTAAGGAATGTGTTTCTATGTATCCTGGTTTTTTTTTTTTTTTAAAAAATCTTTAGAGAGAACCATGATGGTTGTATTATCCATGACTTCATTAGAATTTTTTAGAATCTAGTTATGTAACCATTCTGACTTACATGGAATCCTCCTTGCTGCAAAAATAAATGAATGAGTGAAATACTTATGTCTTTACTTCAAAACATAATAGTCCAACTAACTTCACTTTTTCCTGGATTTTTCATGAGGGTGGAGGTAAAGAAAATAGGAAGAGGGCATGCACATAATCCCTTAAGAAATAATCAATAGATCAAGGGGTTCTTAGTTTGGGGATCCCTCCTTGCAAAAAGTCCTTGGATAGTTCGCAGGGATACTATGAACATGTATAGCCACTAATCTGTAATTGAAATTTAGCATTTCCTTCAAGTATTTAAAGACATTATTTTGAGAAGTCCATAGGCTTCAGTAGATTGCTAGCTTCCATCTGTAAAAGGAAAAGATTGAAAAAGATGTCATCAATGATACTGCTATAAAACCTTAGAAGTGATACGATAGCACACGCTTTGGAGAAATTCTCCCTAATGACATAGAAGACACTAGTTTTCAAGGAACACCTGCTACTTGTCCCCTCAAAGACATATAGACAGCACTGAAGGGTTGGGAAATGGTTCTCTAACTCAATGGCTCACAACCTTCCCTGGTATACTTCCCTCAGTGATTATAAGTTGCTAATACTCAGCCAGCCAGATTCAATTATCTTTGAGTTAGAGGTTATAAAATAAGTACAACAATGTTACATGCCAGCAAAAAGTGTCTGTGACACCTTTTTCCCACAAGTGCACATGGAGTCCAAGAGAAAGTGGGCTCAATCTTATGGAGAGCATATGGCAAAGAAGGAACTCACAACCCTACTAAATCCTTTAGCTCAAATCTTCAAGATGCTCCCCTTGGATATGGCATAGCTTTTCTTTGTCTTCTTGTAGAGACCTGAATATGGATTTCCTCCTCACCTATTCCTGACTGCATATGCTGCAGTCAGCCACTAGACTGTCCCTGGGACACTGCTGGGATTCCAATGAAAAATCCTAATCTTCTGGTCCTTTACAATTCACAAAGTTCCCCTCCATGCAAGTGGAGAGGAGGAAAAGACTGAGGCCAAAGTCAGGGCTAGCTCTCTTCTCTCTCAGGCTACAAGTGATTACTTATCAGGAAGACTTCCATCCTAAGATAGCAGACTCTCAACTATCTGGGTTTTGAACTCATAAGCTATTTTAAAGAGGATCCATACCTCCTACATAACATGGTACTCTAATTCATCCAATAATGTTTTTCACATTATTTGCTTTTTTATCATAAACTTAAATATTGAAACTTAAATACAAAGTAAGAAAGAAAAAAATCATGTCATGTGCATCACAGAACATAAGAGAGGATTCAAAATATGTTACAATAAATTTTCATTTCAAGAAAGCCTGTATGATAAATAATACACCTTGTGTTGAGAATTGTCCGTTTTTTCTTTGCTTCCTTGTGTTTTCTTTTGTTCTCTGCTGTGCACTATTTAACTTTGCTCTTTTTTCCCCTCCCCCTACCCCCAGAAGTCTATAATATAGTTTAGATATGTTTCTCGATATATACGTGCATATACAGACATATACATACGCATACAGATATACATGTGTATATAGACATATACTTTCCCAAACATACTCTACTTCTGATCTTTGTTTTTATGTTTGTACATATCTCTTTTTTCCTGTCCCTCCTGCCTCCTCTACTTTACTTCTACCCTCCACCTTTCCCTCCCATTACTTGCCTACCCCCCTCCTCTACCAACTACCTTGCCTTCCTACTACTTGCCTTTCTCCCTCCAAGGATCCCTCCCCTATCCTCCCATTCCCATTAATCTAAACACCCTTCTATACCCCCTTTTTACGTGTTCCCTCATTTTCCCCTCTAAAGATCCCTCCCTTATCCTCTCACCGCTCTCTATGCTCCTACCATTTTAGTTCTTCTAAATTTAGAAGACTTTCATTCTCTTCTAAATATATATGTATTGTTCCCCCTTAAACCCATTCCCAACAAAAGTAAGTTCCCAGAACTACAGCCCTCCTCTAATTCCTCCGTATCCTTTCTTTCTCTTGCACCTCATTTTGTATAAAATACTTACTCTTTTTAGCTGTTCCTAAATGGTTTTACTTTTTCAAATTCATATCATAGTCAGGTTTACCCCAGTCTTTCTTATGAGCTTGCCAGTGATTAATAAGAATCTTAGACATACATTTTACATTAGATAAAAGGTAAACAGTCTGTCTTCATGAATCCCTTATAATTAGTCTTTGTTGTATACCTTATGTTTCTCTTGGTTCTTGTATGTCGAATCTTCTATTAAGTTGAGGATTTTTTACAAAGTCTTGAAAGTCCAAAAGTTTATTAAATGTCCATTTTTTCATCCAAAATAACACGTAGCTTTTCAGGGTATGATATCTTTGGCCAGAGGCCCTTGTCTTTTGCTCTTTGATGTATTGTGTTCCAAGACCTGCAGTCCTTTAATGTCTCTGCTGCTTGGTCTCATGTAACTGTGATTGTGGCGCCCTCATATTTAAATTGTTTTGATTTATGCTTTTAATATTTTATCCTTGTGCTGGGGGTTTGGGAATTTGACTACGATATTCCTATGAGTTTTACTCATAGGATCTCTTTTAAGTGGTGTTCAATGGATTTTTTCTATTTCTACTTCCGCACCTTGTTCTAATGCTTCAGGACAATTGTCTTTAATTATTTCTTGTATTATTGTATTGAGATTCTTTTTTTGACCATAACTTTCAGTTACTCCAATTATTTTTATATTTTATCTTCTTGATCTATTCTCTAAATCTGTTTTTTTTCTAAGACATTTTACTTTCTCTTCTATTTTTTCATTATTCATGTTTTGTTCAATTAGTTCTTGATCTCTTATAATTTCGCTGGCTCCACTTTGCTCAGTACTAATTTTCAAGGTGTCATTTTCCTCCTTCAGATTCTGGATCTCCTTTTCTAATTGCTTAACTTTCCTTTCATAACCTTCTTGTTTTTCTTGGAGTATTCTTGGTTATTTTTTGTCTTTTTCCTCCATCTCTGTCATTCGATTTTTAAAGTCATTTTAAAGATCTTCTGTAAATTCTTTTTGGTCAGTTGAGCATTTGACATTACTCTTTAGGGGTTTCTCTACTTCAATATCCTCCTTTGAAGATGAAGCCCAGTCATCTCTATTCCCATAATAAGTTTCTATGATTCTTTCTCCTTTGCCTGTGCATTTTTTGGTGGTACTAGGTTGATTTTTGTAATCACATCCAATAACTTTCAATGATATCTAAATTTATCAAGGACTTTTTCCCACTTAGTCTAAGGCCAATGTTTGATTCAATAAAGACATGTTCTCACCTAAAAAAGGTACCAAGTGTGACAGGAGCTTAACCTCATACAAGTTAAGCTAGTTTTTCCTTAAAAAGGTATTGAAATATTCCTTGAAACATAAATGGCTCAGGAGACTAGTGACTCAAGCTATTGGTATCAATAATGATTGCCTAGGTATGAAAGAGTAAGAAGGTGCTACATGTGCTTTCTAATGTTTGAGAACTCAGAGGCAGGAGAGTTTCTCTCAGTTCAAGGCATTCTTAATGCAAACTCATGTTGAATATAATTCTCTTGTATAACTAAGTACACTTCCTTTTCTTTAAACTCTTTAATTACAAGTGTCTGGCTTTATTTCAATATCAAGCTTAAACTACCAGAAGACTTGTCTTAGGCAGGCCCAGACTGGAATTCAGAAGTAAATAGGATCAGGTGATTTATCAATTCACTTCATGGTTCTATAACCTTACACTGCAAAAATTCTTATAATTATTAAATAAGAGCACGAGATACTGAGGATAACAGAAGAAATCATAATAAAGATAATAAGCTAAAAAACTTTCAACTACGAATTTGATGACAGAGGAACTGCGTGAAAAACAGGCTGGTAAATAAAGGCTTATCTTCCAAATAGTGGCCAATATATGATTT
The DNA here is from genome assembly GCA_028646595.1 of Phalanger gymnotis. Classification (NCBI taxonomy): domain Eukaryota; kingdom Metazoa; phylum Chordata; class Mammalia; order Diprotodontia; family Phalangeridae; genus Phalanger; species Phalanger gymnotis. The sequence continues at coordinate 184,687,933 of CM053623.1, read as the reverse complement.
GTTTTGGACATGGAATATATAAATAAGGATATCAATAAAACTACAAAATGACTCTCAGACATAGAATCTTGGATTTAGAGCTGGAAGGGGCTTTAGAAGACATTGAGTCTAACTCTATCATTTTTTTTTATAGATTAAGAAATTAAGCTACAAAGAGATTAAGAAATTTTCCCAGTGTCATATGACTAGTAGATATATGAGTAAAGATTTGAACCTATGTTTTCTGACTCTAATTCCAGTGTGTTGCTCTTCTACACATCTACTTCTGCAAGGATAGCAGTAAGATCTCAAGAAACAGAGCAGAGGATATTAATAAACAAATCCTTTACAGACCACTCATCTACATATCAGCACTCAAACTATAAGATCTTTATCCAACAACCAAGGAGTTGACACATGGATAGCAGAACTGAACTGTATCAATATAGATCAGGAACTCTTAACCTGGGGTCCGTGTATAGATTTCAAAGGGGTCTGCAAACTTGAATTGGGAAAAAAAAACCTTTATTTTTACTATCCTCTAAGTGAAATGTAGCATTTCCTTTAATTATGAATGCAGAAAATGAAATACTATTCTAAGAACAGGTCCATAAGATTCATAAGACTGCCGGAGAGGTCAATCGTACAAATAAAGTAAAGAAACCTTGATTTCAAATACTTTTAGGAAGGAAACCAGAAAACATTTATTTCAAATTGCAGAGAAAGGAAAGGATGGCTCACAGGTTTACCTTTGAGAAACAAATAAAGGAGGAAGTACAGGCGCATCCAGAATAGATTGGAAGTATCCTGTCATAGATCACCTCACCAGGCATGCTTATGATGAGCATGGAGAACGGACAACCAGGAAGATATCTACAGCTCCTACACCAACTTTGATGACAAAGATAAAGACTTAGAAAAAGTCTATGAAGATCTTGACAATATCCTACAGCCTAAGCAAGCCAGCTTATATCTGAACACATGGGCTGATTTCAGTGTAAAGATGGGCACAGAAAAGAATCAATAAAATATGTCATAATACATGAAGAGGCACTAAGAAATGAAAAAGACAAAGAATTATAGATTGCCCAGAGGTCTCACAATTGCATAACACCTTCTGTAAAAAGAAAATTAGGATCATTGTTGGAAGACAGTCTTTAAAGTATGGTATTTTGTACTACCAAACCAAATGTTTTATTATAAACAAACAATTATCACAGAAACAACCTGTATTTTATGTCCCTTTCAATCAATTCTGTACCTGCAAGTGTGTGGTCTGCTATAGAATGTGTCATTGCAAAAACCTGCTTCCTGCCTTCTCAAAACTTCACCTAGGTACCCTGGATGCAGATATATATTATTCTCAAGATTGAAAATGAACATAGTAAGTCATAGTCATGGACATTTTCTCAGTGGCCTTTTTATGTATCAAATTCCATGATTTTCTCCAAGTATCAATTCTTCAACATCCTTATGTCTCCATCATAGACCTCTTTTCTGTAAATTTGGCCTACTTCAGCTATTCTTCTCATTTTATCTTTAGGGCTATTTTCTTTAATCCAGATTAAATCCTATTCTGTAAGAGTCCAAATATTGTAATTCCTTTATCGTTAAAGAAGAAAATAGTTAGTTATAGAAATTTCTGTAGATCTTTTCCACCTTCCATCTGCTTGAAGAGTTTAACTCACATAAATTGATCTCCACAATGCAAGGTCCCAAAAGATCCCAGAAGCCACCTCAACCAGCAAACAGTTCATCTCCTCGACAATATGAGAGATGGGGCAGCCAAGCACAGAACTGATAAAAAAAAAGTCATTCACAAAAAATTGTGGAAGAGGATAATGGAAGATTATGAGAAGCATCCCCTCACATAAATATAAAAGACTAGTAGAATGGAAACAGGCTTTCAGAAAGCTTCACTGGGGATCAAACTAGACCAGATAATTCAAAGAACACTTATAGTCAAAATTGAAAGGACTACAAGTTAGAGTGAAAAGGAAGAAATTTGCTGGCAATTTTATAGTGACATTTTCTTATCACTGATGTCGATGAAATGACCGACCAGAGATGAAACTTTTAAAACTTCAGTACTCAGTGTGTTATATGAAGAAGTGGAAACAAAATAACAAGAAGTAAAGTCAAAGGAAGTAGTTAAAGTGGCCATACACATTTAGCAGAAACCTCTGTTGAAGGCAATCTAATTATATAGGCACCCAGAGATTGATTTGCAAGATGTCTCGGACAGGAATGTACCAAAAAATGGAAAAGATCACATGTGATATTTAAAAAAAACCACTGAAAAGACATCAATAACAACATACCCATTGGTATATTTTCCCATCTCTATAAAATCTTTATGAGAATGGCCTGTGTGCATGTCAAAGATATTTATGAAACTATAAGAAGGGAATAGGAAGGCTTTCCCAGACAATTCCCTACAGTCACAATCACATAATCAACTCAGAGGATAGAGAATACAGGGCCCCATCATGTTTACTCTTTGTCCACTACAAGAAAGTATTTGACTCAGCAGAGCCAAATGAAGCCTTTAGATCTCTCCACCAACATGGTGTCTGCCATGCATGTGTTAGGATTATACAGCATTCTTTGATAGATGTAACCACAGTGAGAGAGAAAGGTTTCCAATGATATTCTGATTATGAATATCATATGAGAATTAGAACATTAATGACATTCACAAGTATCATGGGAATGTCCTGAGTAAAGTCTACATGCAAGACAAACTCCCTACCAAGAAGTTCTTCAGATGCTGTTTACACATGACCTTGTCCTGATTTAATTGATATAGGGGGCGTAAGTCTTCCTAAATGACATCCACAGTCACACAAAAGAGCTTCATTTAATAATCCTCGAAGAAGTGAGGAATGGTTATCACCACAGTGGATGGAGTCAGTCCATCAGAACATATACTTTGAACAGTCAATAGAGACAGAAGATGAGCAGGAACCAAAATTAAATAGAAGATCTATTGCATTTTTTATTCTAGAATTTTGTAAAATAATTCAGAATAAGTCAAAAGATTGAAAAATAAAATAGTTTTGAAGAATGCATTTTATTAGCTAAATCAAATATAATAACAAAAAATAGAATCATTTAATATTAGATGTAAACTCCTTGAGGGCACGGACTGCCTTTCTTTTTATTAATTGTATCTCCAGTGTTTTAGCAATGTCTGGCCCATACTAGGCATTTAATAAATGTTTATTGGATTTTAATTTATGGATAAGACTGAGTTCTAATTTGCATATCATTTTATAAAGAAGAACCAGTGTCATGTGGCTCTACGTGTGTCAATGAACATTTCAAGGGGTCTTGAACATTTTTATTCACATGTTAAGTCTCATAGGATCCTATATGCAGAACTGGAATGAACATCAGAGACTCTCTTGTCCACCTCCCCTCACTTTACAGATGAGGAAACTGATACTTAGGGAAGTGAAGTATATTGCCAAAGATAAAAAGGAGACAGGTAAATGGCTCAGTGAATAGGGCACTGGGCCTGGAGTCAGGAAGACCTGATTTCAAATCTGGCCTCAGACACTTACAAGCTGTGCGACCTGAGGTAAGTCACTAAACCTCTGTTTGCCTTAAACCACTGGAAAAGGAAATGGCAAACCACTCCAGAATCTTTGTCAAGAAAACTACATAAACAGTATTGGCATGCTATGGTCCATGAGGTCACAAAGAGTCAGACACAACTGAACAACAGAAGTAGAAAACATAGGAAACAGGATTTAAATCCATATCTTCTGACTCCAAAATCAGTGATTTTTCCTCTACACTAATATAAATAAATTATGTTTACACAATTCCCTTGTCTAGGTAAGTTCTTCCTAGAAACTCTGGAAATAATAAAGGAAAATTCTGAATTGGTAAAATTTGGATAAATAAGCTTTTATTGTAATCAAAAATATTCCATTTTAGTCTCCCTAGATTCTTGTACCATGATTCACTCCCCTGCTCTCAGAGTTTCCACAGAGATGTGATGTATCATTTTCTTAACCAGCTTTCATCTCAACTTTAGAAGGGAGGAAATTCTTTAGCAATCACTTGCTAGATCAAAGAAGAGAAATCTCCTTGGAAAGCTAATGATTTTTTTTTCTGCATTCACTTTCTCCACCAGCTACTTTTCTGTGAAGAGTCAAGTGATAGAAAAGAGATCTTTGCTTTTGTGTACTGTGTTGGTGCCTGATGACAGTGAGGGCTGACCTACCCTTTCCAAGCAGGCTTTCTAAGCTGCATATCTCATGTAAGCCAGAATTGATTGCATTAGTGCAAAGTTCACCAAAAGATTAAAGATCAATGAAGCTGTTGATTAAAATAGCAAAGAATCAATAAAATGATGCCATTTGAATTATCTTTATTTACTAAAAGTAATTACCTAAAATGTAGCTGCCTGGTCCTGTGAAATGAAAAACTCTGAAAGTCATTTCAGAGAATTCCTTTCTATTGGAACTTTTATAAGAAAAGAACAAAAAATCAGCAAGTTCTCTAAAAGACCACAGCAAGAAGTGGGTTCTGAATAGTTACAGACTTTTCACTTAGGACACTGAAATCTCTGAGTAATGAATAATGACAGTAAGTTAATTTAATCCTATAACAATTTAATTATCCCTGAGTTGCATAACTGAGGTTTCTTAATTAACTGAAAGACAAATTGAATCAAGTACTTTAGGAGACCAAGTTTGAATCATGCCACAAAGTTGAGAGGTGATTGAACTTTCATTCATTCGTGCCTTCTTGCCAACTCTTTCTATTACCCCAGGTTGCCTTCAGAGTGAATTCTGGCTTCTGGCATTATAGATTAGACAAAATGAATCATTTACCTCCATCAGTACTTCAATAGCTCTGGGATCTCTTTGATATTGGCCATCCCTTCAGGGAGGCATTGCAACTCATTCTTGGTCTCTCATCCTGACTCAGTCTCAACCATGTTCTCCCATAAGTCCTTTATAAGAAGTCTGCCCCTACATACGGGAGCCCTTGCTCTACTTCACATGGCACAGATGAGCATGGAACATTTGGAACTGTCCATTGTTCATCCTTTGCTCCTCCACATTATTAGTCTCCCTTCTGTAGTCATACATGTCTGATGAAAGAATGTCTGATGACATTCTTTAAACCTTTTCTCTTGGGTGATACATGATTGGCATTTCTACTGCAGTCTTCTCACTTCTGTCATGCGTATCTTTTAGTAAATGACACGGAGAACTGCTTATCACAGTCATTGGGGAAATGGGGGGAGGGGGGGAGATGGTGTTCGGAAATACAGGAACCCAGACCTGTGATTTTATTATAGTGGGAAACACTTGATAAGAAATCTCTCTCTGCATTGCAGATCAGCAACTCTCTGTCTCTAATGGTGCTAGAGAGGTGTCTGGTGACACTGAGAAGTTAAATAACTTGCCATTTGACCCTGTGTGAGGGTCACAGAGCTAGAGACAGGAACTTGCAGTGAGTAGGTAGCATAGTGGATAAAATACCAAACTTGGACTCAGGAAAATTAAATTCAAATACGATCTCAGACATTTATTAGCTGTGTGACCCTGATCAAGTCACTTAACCTCAGTTTGCCTATGAAATGGGGACAATCCAACTTCCCAGGGTTGTTGTGATAATCAAATGAGATAACTTACATAAAATATTTTGCAAATCAAAAAAAACGCTATAAACATTAAAGCAATTCTTATGATTCCTGACCCTGAGTTTAGCTATCTGTCTACTCACTACCTAGATACTGTATTTTCCTCACTTACCTTGAGATATCAGTTATGATATATTAGCAATCATTCAATCATTAAAGATTTATTATAAGTCTATTGTGTGTCAAGCAATGCACTAGATGTTGGATTTCCCTCTACAGGAAGAATCATTTTGAAGGAAGGGAGAAAAAAAGAGAAAGAAATGAATCTAACTAACGTTAGAATTTCATGCATCACTATGGGAGATAATTTTGAGTTTTTGCCTTTTACAGGCAATTATAAAATTATAAATTTCCTATGAAATTCTAGGTATGTTATTTTGTGTATTTAAAAACACTACAAAATAATTATAAAATTATGAAATACTTAAATGTAAATTCATATGCAATAAAGGGAATAAAGGAAAAAGAAGGCTTTGGTTAATAGGGTCTTCTATCACATCCATCTCATAGTTTGCTTGTAACCTAGCTCCTATTCCTTGGGGATGAATTTCCCAGCAGGGAAATTCAAAGACTTCACCTCCTAACTCCTGCAAAAAATCAAAGCAAGTTCTCTCAAGAAGAAAAGAAATAGATAACAAAGTTTGGTAGATGAGGAGCTATCAGGACTGGTTTTAAAATAAGTCCATGTCCTGTTGTGACTCCACATTATTAAGTTTGCTGGTCACATAGTAAATATAGTGCTGGGACCAGATAACCTAGTCAAAAATTTTAAAGCAAATTAATTGCTAGGTCAAGAAATTAATCTCTTCTAGACTTATTAACCAATAAGATAAACCAAAATAAACAAATAACAAAATAAATAAATAAAATAAAATAAAACAAATAAAATAAAATGTGTGTATTATAAATATTTCTGTGTTGCCAAGTGACATACGCCAATAAAGGAATGGAAATGAGCATGTTTGACAACCTCATCTGCCACTGAAGCAAAGTTGACTTGGGTGAGAGATCCATGCCTTATAGCCAAAGTGAAATGTTTTGCTTTATTTCAGTGCCATAGATATCCTCAAGAATGGGTATCTTTCTAATTTCTATCTCTGCCTCCAGTCTTTCCCCATCCTAGCTCATCTTCCTCATAGCTGCTAAAAAGATATTCCTGAATCATAGTAAACCATAAGGCTGAACTTATTTGAGAAAGGCTTCTAACCCAGACAGTACTCACATGGAGAATTTCAGAGAGAATACAAATAGAAATCATTACAAACACTGAATGGAATGTGATCCAAGCCAATAGAGGGAAGCTCCATATTGATGAAATCATAGACTCATACAAGTATAGAGATATTAGCATTACATCTCACAAGTTACAGAGCCTTAAGCACAAGCAAGGTGGTGGTAGCCAGAGTGGATTATAAGTTTGCCTGTAAAATGCAAAAACTCAAAATTATCTTCTATACTGATGCATGAAATTCAGACATTAGTTAGATTCATTTCTTTCTCTTTTTTTCTCCCTTCCTTCAAAATGATCCTTCCTGTAGAGGGAAATCCAACATCTAGTGCATTGCTTGGCGCACAATAGACTTATAATAAATCTTTAATGATTGAATGATTGCTGATATATCATAACTGATATCTCAAGGTAAGTGAATTTATCCAGTTCCTTTCCCTCATTAGGTGAGAGTAGGATCATAAGATCATAGATCCAGAAATCAAGACTTCCCAAGCTTTTTATTTCATAGATACTTTTGCCAGTATGTCAGAGCCTAGGGGTTGCTTCTCAGAATAATGTTTTTAAATGCACAAAACAAAATACATTGAATTACAAAGGAAAATAATTATTTTGAAATTCAGTAATCTGTTTTATTTTTCTGAAGAAAAAATGTGTAGTCCCTAGGTTAAGAATCCCTGATTTCTAGAGTTAGAAGGGATCTCAGAGTTCCTTTCATTTTGAATTGTAAAGTTTGGACTAGGCGGCATCTGGAGTCTCTTCCAACTCTGACATTGTATGACATTGTGAATATCTACTTCATGATTTTACCTTGTTCCTCCATCAAAGAGTACAGATGCCAGGGTTATGGAAAATTAGCTTTTAGTGATGCTAAAAGTCAATGCACCTTATTGCAAAAGGATTTAATTCTCCAAAGATTCTTATGCAGTTAGTTTTAAGGAGACCTGAAGAAAAAAGACAAAACTGAAGATGCTTCTGCAAATAACATTCTATCTTGTTGGTGGATATGTGGCATAGCAAATAAAGTGTTAGATCTGTGTTTCAAGAATAAAAGGGCTCAGATACTGCCTCAGACACTTAACTGGCTGGGTGTTTCTATGTACCTCACATAACTGCTCTGTTCCCCAATTTCTTCATCCATAAAATTAAGGGGTTGGACTCAAGGTCCTCCAAGCTTCCTTATACTTCTAAATCCATGACCCTGCTACCCTCTGCTGATGTGCTTATTATTTAGAACAGCAGTTCTTAGCCTAATGCCCATGAGCTTATTTTTTAAATTGTATTTATTTTATTTTTAATATAAAATAAAACAAAGACTTCCATAATATAGTAGAATTTTTAAAAGGTGATGTCACATTAAACCACAAATCTATTGCATGCAACTTGCTATTCCTTTTAAATATATAATAATTTTCATGTTAATTTCATTTTTTTTCCTTTTTTTCTTCTCTCCTCCCACTCCAACCCTAGAGATGGCTGCCATTATAACCTTTTAATCTTATATATTTTGTTTAATATATTTAGAAGCCCACTGAGAAGGGGCCCGTAGACTTCACCAGGCTGCCAAGCAGAATCATGATGTAGAAAAGGTTAAGAACTCCTGGATAGAAGCATTTCAATGTCTTTTGCAGACTCCAAGATTCCCCCTCTAATGATGACTGCATTTGGAAGGAGAAACTCCTCAGAGTGGGAAGTCTCTCCTGTCACTTTTCATTTGTTCCACTGGTCTAAGAGTTTGACAGACTGTAAAACCCAATGGTTTACTACTGAACAGATTGTGAAAGATGGGAGCACATTAAACTGTTTTTTTTTCTTTTCTTTTTTTAACATTTCTTTCTGCAGTTGGGCAATTGATCCCACCCTCATTCGAGCAAAATTATGGCTGTCATGGAAGGGGGCAGGGTAATCAAAAACAACTAAGTTCTCTTTAACTTGAGATTTGAGCAAAAGGGCTAAAAATACTAACTAGGGCAGTTCACAGTTGCAAACACTTTCAGTTAATCATAATGATGAGGAATAGCAGGAAATAAATGGCTGCTATTAAGACCAGAAGATTTGGTTTGCCTTGCATATGAAATCTCAACCATGGAAGAAAAGTCAATTGCATTTGAAATGTGTTTTGTCAAAAAATTCAGTGAAACTCTACCAAGTCTCCATAATATTAATATTGGCTAAGATGGAATACCTTCATGCCGGAGTCATCTGTATCACTGAGCCAATTCCATCTATGGAATTAATGGACAATGAGTAGAAAATAAGTCTTGTTGATCTAGGATTGTGGGATTTGTAGCAGGAATAAATCAAGATCATGGTCCTCAGTTTCCTGTTCTGTAAGATGAGAGTATTGAACTAGATAGATGATCTCCGTGGCCTCTTCTAGCTCTAAATATAGAATCCAAGGACGCCAAGGGCTTAGCCTTTCATCTTACAAATGAAGAAAATGAGATCCCGAGAGGTCAGCTCTCTACAATCTAGTAGAATTAATTCTCTTCAGGATCAGGAATTGTTTTCACTTGCGTCTTTGTATCCCCAGCATCTAGCACATAGTAGGTACTTAAAAGATCATAGATTCAGCAAAGTAGTTCTTAATCTGGGGTCTATGGACTTAGTTCGTATTTTGTTTTCTTTTAATATTTTGATCATTGTATTTCAACATAGTTGATTTTCTATGTAATCCTGTGTATTTTACTTTATACATTCAAAATATTATTCTGAGAAGGGATCCAACTTCCAAAAGGTCTGTGAAACAAACAAAAAAAAAAGAATCCCTGATCTAGAACTTGCAGAGATGTAGTGGACCATTTACTCTAACTTCCTCACTTTACAGATTAAAAAAAATATCCTCCTTGATGTCTGTTGAATTAAATTGAATTGAATATTCCATATATTTGCTAAAATAATTTTCCTAAAGCACAGGTCTGTTCATGTGATTCTGTGGTTCAAGAACCTTCAATGGCTCCCTATTTCCTCTAGATTAAAATACTAACTCCTTTACTTAACACTTAAAAGTCTTCACAATCTGACTTCAGTCTACCTTTCCAAAGTTTACTTGTGTGTGTGTGTATGTGTGTGTAAATAATTTCATTTTTCACATGCATGCTAATCCAGCCACACTGTCCAAATTACCATTCTTCAAATTTCTTGATCTCATGACTATGCCTTTTCAAAGATTATCCCCCATGCCCAGTTTATACTCTCCTCACATTCACCTTTTCAAATCCTTGGCTTTCTTCAAGAGTGCCTTGTGTAATATGGGCTATACAAATCATGCATAGATAGTCTCTGCATGCTTCCAATTGATCATATGGGAGCTTTGAGCCTGTTTCTATACATGGAGTGACCTACTGCTAAAAGGTAATGGCATTTTAGGATGAAGTGAAAAGTCCCTGAGTGGTTCCTACCTTCTCACCTTTCCCTATAATAAATAGCAGGGTTAGGGTACAGGATGCTAGGTCAGTCTAAAAAAAGGAATGGCTTCTAATTTGGACCTCTTGACTTCAAATTTTCAGGTGTGGTGGTGTTAATCCAATAAGACTTAAAGAAGGATGGATCATTCTTTACCCTGGCATCATAATGATTTTGTCATTGCTCCCCACCATGGAGAATGAACTCAACTAGGCAGGCTTTTTAGATGAAGGCTCTTCTGTGTTTGTTCTTTTCTGACCTTTGGTGACTGATCATCAAGGTACATATTTCAGGATTGCAAGATTGACCTTGAGAGTATGAAAGGGTCAGAAATCCTGGATTAGACCTTGCTGGAAGCCAGGGAAGCTTCTACATCAGAGAGGATGGCCACCGACACTTCCCTGTTTTGTTAGCAGCTCTATACTATGGTTGTTTGGACAGTGCCTAGCCAAGGTGAATGGTATTGTTTATTGATTGAGAATACACTATAAATTATCATCAGAATATTGTAGAAAAAGCATTGGACCCAAAAGACCTGGATTGCTGATTCCATTACTTACCAGCTATGTGATTCTGGTAAATCATCTAACCTCTCAACCTCAGTTTCCTCATCAGAGAAATATACATATACATGTATGCATATATAATAACTCATTTCAACACTCATAGGGTTTCTGTGAAGAAAAATACTTCAAGTGCTAAAATTATATGAGTTAGTATTTTTTTTAAAAAAAATAATTTATTTAATTTTAGTTCTCAAAATTCACTTTTATAAGATTTTAAGTTCTAAATTTTCCCCCTTCCTTCCCCAAGATGGCATACGATCTGATATAGGCTATACATGTACAATCATATTAAATATATTTCCACATTAGTCATGTTGTGAAAGAAGAACCAGAACAAAAGGGAAAGCCATAAGAAAGAAAAAAAGAGAAAATAGTATGCTTTGATATGCATTGAGATTCCATAGTTCTTTCTGTGAATATGGATAGCATTTTCCATCATGAGTCTTTTTGAATTGTCTTAGATCATCGCATTGCTCAGAAGAGCTAAGTCTAACAAGGTCGGTCATTGCACAATGTTGTTGTTACTGTGTACAATGTTACCCAGGGTTCTGCTCACTTCTCTTAATATCAGTTCATCTATGTCTTTCCAGGTTTTTTTCTGAAATCCACATGCTCACCACTTCTTATGGAACAATAGTATTCCATTATATTCATGTACCATGACTTATTCAGCCAGGGTTATCCCCTTAATTTCTAATTCTTTACCACTACAAAAAGAACTGATATAAATGATGCTGTACATGTGGGTCCTTTCCCCTCTTTTTATGATCTCTTTGGGATACAGACCTGGTGATGGTATTGCTGGATCAAACAGTATGCACAGTTTTGTAGGCCTTTGGGCGTAGTTCCAAATTGCTCTCCAGAATGGTTGGATCACTTCACAATGAGTTAGTATAATTATTCAGCAGTCATTTTCAGGCATGTCCAACTCTTTGTGACCCCATATGGGGTTGTCTTGGCAGAGATACTAGGGTGGCTTGCCATTTTTTTCCAGATCATTTTTAAATGAGGATACTGAGGCAAATAAGGTTAAGTGACTTTTCCAGGGTCACACAGCTAGTAAGTGCCTGGGGTCAGATTTTAACTCAGAAAGATGAGTCTTCTTGACTCCAGGCCCACCTAGCTGCCCCACAATAGCAGCAACAATAACAGCACCAACAAAGAAGTCCTCATATAGAGAATGGTCCACCATCCTTGGGCAATTTTGGATTTGAAGGTTCTTTTTGTGGTCTTCCTTCTGACAAATAAGCAGGACTTAGGGGAATATCCTTCAGCCCAAAGATTTAAGCTAGGAACTCAAAGTAAAATCGTTGTGCTACCATGTTCTTAGTGCTTTCTTGGGAGCTAGGCTGTAGGGAAAGAGGAACTCCCTTTTGACATTCCTCATAAACCTATCTGCAGAAAGGTCTTTCCTATGCCCTGCCTCACTGCAATAACCATAGTATAGAAACCATGGAAAGGGAAAACTCATTCCCCTCATCCCCATCATCCCAGTGGCTAACAATGTTGTATCCATAAAAATGGATATACAATAAATGCAACAAAGAATGAGTTGGGGGGGGGGGTGGAGAAGAAGTATTCCTGAAGTGTTTGGGGTAGTTTTTCCAATCTTCTTTCCAACTTTTTCTAATCTTCTTGATTTAGGTATCACCTTTAGATATTGGTCTAAATGTAGATTAGGTCCTGGATTTCACATCTACTTCAAAAATATATTTGTTTTTGCAAGGGAAAGTGGGTGTAAAGCTCATTTATAAACTAATTAGCTAAAAACTGGACTCAAAGATGCATTTATTTTGATAAAGATCTCAGCGGGGAGCTAATTTCGAGTAAGGATGATGAATGATAGTTTAATTTCTTGAGAAACCAAAAGAGATTCTTCCAAGAATTGGAAAGCTAAACTCTGCCTCAAAATAAAGTTGCTGTATCTCTAACTTCAAAGGTGATCATTTAAAAGTATTCACTATGCTTGTGAGACTAGGGAAAGTAATATTTTCAAGACCTCATTTCTATAATATTGCAATTGGATTTTAAATATCATATAGCTTAGGGGGAAATTTCCTAACCAAGAAAGGGTTAGATTGATCATAAGAAATAAAATAAGTGGTTTCAATTGCTTAAAACTAAAAATCATTTGCATAAAGAAATCAACAAAACTAGAAGAGTAAAAGAAAATGCAGAGAGAGAAAAAAATGTTTTTTACTAACACAGAATCATGGACTTGGGGCTAGATGAGATACCACAGGTGATCTAAGCCAGTATACCAATTTTGCAGATAAAATCACACAGGAAGTTAGTAGAAAAGCTAGAATTTTAACATGGGCCCTATGACTCCAAATCCATGGCATATTCGCTATGTCATTATATTTCTCATTTTGATAATCTCTTATCATAAGTAATAATAATAATAATATCCAGCATTTATCTAGTTCTTTAAGTTTGACAAATCATGATACATGTTATCTCATTTGATCATATTCAAGGTCCATAAGGAATAAATATAGCTTTAATAACCCCAAAGTGATCCTGCAATAGACAGTCAAAGGATACAAATAATGCTTTTTTTAAAAAAATTGCTATCAATAACCATGTGGTAAAATATTCCATATCACTGATAATAAGAAATGAGAATTAAAATATCTCTGATAATTCACATCATATCCCT
>CM053623.1:184650471-184673928 GCA_028646595.1 Phalanger gymnotis | reverse complement strand
AGAAAATTATGATAAATTTAGGGTTTTTGATTAACCAAAATTTTATTGAACAGAGTTCTTTATGATAGACAGGCCCTCTTTTATATTCTACTTGCAAGTTGGGAACTTGGTTAAAAGAGAAAAAGGAGAATCTGATTGGGGTTGCTCCACCCTTTCTAATTCTACCTCCCTTACCATTGTCTTTTGAACTTTCCTTATGCAAGCCAGAATTGAGTAATTTAATTAAAAATAATGTTTATCGATGCTTTTTGTTTTAACACCATCAGTCATTTCTTGATTCCTGTCCCCTGCTTTCCTGACTCCAACTCCTTTGAACCTGAGCTTATAATGAGAAAAAAATAGTTAAAGAAAACTACAAGATGACTCCAGCTCACAGTGTATGAAGCATTCTGATCTAGTAGTCTCTAATCTTCCTATTAAGAGGAGGAAATTACGTTTCATTATTTACTTCATGAATAATTTTAATCTTCAACAAACTAATTAAAAAAACTTTACTTATTAAAGGTTGTGTAGATTTTGATGAACATCTGTCTAAAGCTATTTGAAGTCAATTAGGGCAACTAACTCCCAACCAAACAGGAATCTCTTGCACAAGGAGGATCCACAAGGGATTACCCAACAAGTGATCATTCAACTTCTATTTGAAGATTTCCAGTGAGGGGAAACTTGTCATCTCCTAAATTGGTCTTTCCTATGTTTGGATGATTCTGTTAGGAAATTAAAATCTACCTTTCTCTAACTTTTACCTTCTGTTTCTAATATCGTCTTTTGGCCTCAAGTGGGCTAAGTCTTCACATCCTTAAAGACAGCTAAGTCTTCTCTTATTAGGCTAAACATCCTTCACCAGATCTTCACATGGCATAATACTGAGTCCGCTTTATCACCTTCCTTTGGATATGCTCCAATTTATCAATGCCCTTATAAAATGTGATGCTCCAAACTGAATGCAGTACTCTAGATTATGTAATCAAGGTGAAATACAACAGAACTTTAGTTTCTTTCAACCTGATAATTGTATCTCTCTTAATGCAGCTTAAGAGTTGACTTGTTTTTTTTTTTTTTTTGCTTTCATGTGACACTGTTGACTTATGTTGAATTTGTAGGTCACCAGGACCCCCAGAAGTTTTTCAAAGGAATAATTGATCCATCATGTTTCCACTATCTTATATTTGCTTATCTCATGAACCCAAGTGTAGAGCTTTACCACTTTTAAATTTCATCTTACTAACATTGTATTGATCCTCACACAAATTCTATGGAGATAAAAATATCACTGTTCCAGTTTTATAAACAACAACAACAACAACAAAAAACCAAAACCCCAAAGGAAACGGGGATTTAGAGCAACTGTATAACTTTCTTGGGGTGTCACAGTCAGTAAAGGCCAATGGCAGGATTGGAACACAGGTTTTTTTCATTCTAAGTTTAATGTGTGTTCTACTATACAACCAGCCCCTCTAGATTTGACTTACAGTTTTAGCCTTTTCTAGAGTCAAGGAGAGTTATTGTTGCTCTTCCAATGCACTCAGAGCTACACTTTTCTACAGATTACTATACTACTGGACTGCATCTTGGGTCCTCATCAACTATCCTGACATATATATTGCCACTGGACTCTAATGACCCTGGAAGAGAGACTGAGACTGATGACTTTGTACAACTCTACCTCACTTAAATCCAATTCACTTGCAAGTCAAGATATCACCCTGCCGATGTCATTGGTCCTCCTTAAGAATGAAGGGTGAACAACAACTACCACAATCAGAATTTGATTGGTATAGAGCTATATATGTAAAATAATTTATTATATATAGTATTATTATTTTCATTATTTTGATGAAGTCTAATGCTTTATTAGCAGCATATGGAAGACTTCATTACATAGGTAACCTCTGTGGTGAAGATATATGTATGAAGAGGGAGCTTCACCTCCTAGTTTGGCATCTTCCCTGTCTATTTCTTTACCCTCAATGTTGCTTGTACCTCCTTCCCACATATATGATGACATCATTGCTTAATCTGTTAATATACTAAGGTTACAAGCTGCTGTGCTATGCAATAAGCTGGTCATGTGGTTCTGAATAATATTGTCTAGTCTGCATTACTGGCTTCAGGTCCTTTTCTTGCCTATTTCATTATCTGCTATTATTTTCCTAATAATAACTAGTATTTGTCCTCTTTTCCAAAAGGAAGGGCCTCAGCTCTCTAGCTAAACCTCAGCCTTAGGCTATATTTGTTCTTTTTGTGAGTTCCAGCCAATGGCCACACACAACCAGCTAACTGGCAAAAGCTAGAAAAGGCCGTAAGGCCTAGAGTGAAACTTTCTTTTGAACTCTTTAGTTTTTTGGCTCCATTGCACCTCCTTGATCCAAGTTTACTACTTGAATTAGGGTGACAAAATGTTTTTTGATTCCTTTCCAACCCTATCCTACCCCACAAGATACATGTAGATCACCCTGGGATCTCCCTTTAGTAAGCCTGAAAGGAGCCTGATGAGACTGAGGACCATTTTTCTTGCATTCCTGTCAATATCAAAATTACTGCTGTTGCTACTATTAGAAATTATTTCCAATGGCAAAAGCAAAGGTATTTTTCTCCTATTTTCTTCAACCCTGAGGTCCTCAAGATTTGGTGAGGTTGATTGGATTGTAGCAACATTTCAATAATATTAAAGAAGAATGTTATATTCTTAAAATTAAAATGATTCAGAATAAAAAGATGGACATGAGGCAGGATGGATGGTCCTATGATTTGCATTTTTATCTTTCTTTTCATGAATGCCCAGTTATTTTGATAATTATTAGTTTATAATCTGTTTTAGTATCTGGTAATTCTAGGTCTCCTTCATTCTGACTTTTGACCGCTGCTTCTCTTGGAAATCTTGAGCTTTTTAAAAATGAATTATATTGTTTTGTCTAGTTTGGAGGTGTCAAAATCATGGCCTATTGGCCTCACGTGTCCTAAAGCAGTTCCAGTATTTCCAGGAACTTCCAAACCAGATTGAAATGTAATTCAGAAATATTTAACAAAATAAAGTTTTTAAAAAAATATCTTATTTTAAAACTAAATCAATATGCGGCCTGCGGGGATCCCTATTTATAGATTAGAGGCCCCCATTTCTATTTGAGTTTGACAGCATTGGTTTAGTTTGTAAAGTCCATCAATAGCAAAATTCATGTAAAACTAAATCTGAAGATTAATTTAGGTTATATTAAGATTTTTATTGTCTTGGTGAACCTCAGACATAAGTAATGAATAATTTCCAATTTTCTGGATCTTCCTTTACTTTCTTAAAGAATGTTTTGTAATCGTATTATAGTTGGCATGTCCTGAATGTGCCACAGTAGATTAGTTTATACATAGCTACACACACATATATATGCATACATATATACACACATAACTCATATATATATAACATATATCTGTATATGTGTGTGTACATGCATGTGTATCATGCATTTTTTAGTTATTTTCAATAAAATTTCTCTTTTAAGTCTCTTATTTTTGGCCTTCACTAGCAATATATAGAAAACTGATCTAGTAATATTTTCTAGATTACTTTTGGCAATATAATTTTCCCTGTATGCATCACAAAAATGGATGTGTCATCTGACTTTTTAAGTCTTAAGAGATTCACTTTCACTTCCTGGATACATGCCCTAGAAAGACATCAAACTTCTTTACGTTCTTATCCATTTAGAAAAGTTGCCTTAGTACCTCTCAGTAGGGTCCAATAGCTACTACTACTTATCTCTTCTTCTTCTTCTTCTTCTTCTTCTTCTTCTTCTTCTTCTTCTTCTTCTTCCTCTTCTTTCTCTTCTTCTTCTCATGATTCCTGGATAATCTCTCACCTGATGCTTCCTATAAATCTACATCATCATTTTCCCCCAGAGAGTTCAGCTCCCTCTTCTCTTAGGAGAACCTCACTCAAAATACTCAGTTGTCATTCTTTTCTTTCTCTTCTCTGTTACATCTTTCCACCTTCTAAAATCTGAAGCCAGGTCAAGATTAATTTCTGATTCTTCAGAACTTTTCCTTCTTTTTCTTTTCACATTAAATCCTTTCCTCTATTTTATTTATTTATTTATTTTGTGGGAGAAATGTTTCATTATCCCTGATAATCTCTAAAATGTTCTTTAATTTCTTTGACCTTCTTGGGTAGGAGGGAAACTAACCTATATTTTGATTATACACAACAATCACTTGGTCGAAGCATAATGACAAACAATACACACTTATTGTCTGGCATCCAATAAGCACTTGTTCAATGATCTATTTGTTTTTTTATCTTTCTATCTATCTATCTATTTATCTTTCTATCTATCTATCTATCTATCTATCTATCTATCTATCTATCTATCTATCTATCTATCTATGTCTGTCTGTCTATCTAAGTTTCTATCTCCTCTGTCTCTGTTTCTCTCTGTCTGTCTCTCTCCATCTATCCATCATTGTAAGTCACTTCAAAGTTCTTCCAGTCTTCTGTCATTCTTTCTAGTAGCATTCCCTACAGAACTTTGATGATTCCTTGTGGGAACTCTTCAATTACCAAATGGTCACTTCCCTTTTTAACATCTTCTTGGGTTTGTTGTTAAGTACTTTGTCAGTCACACTTTTTACCTTTCTCTGATTTGACTATATTATTACTTTTCTTGCCATATTGTCTCTTACCTTATCTTAATCATCTTGTTTTTTTTAAACAACTTCCTTCTTATCTTCCATCTTCCTTTTGTTCCTCCTTTTCCTTCTTGAGTCCTTCTGTTCTTTCTTCACCTTCAACTCACCTTTCTCTCTTTTCCTTCTCTGAAGATTTTTCAGCACATGTATTTATTTCTACGTTAGCTCTATGTCTTCTCCTTAAGCTTTGGAAACCTGATGTTAAATGCTAAGTATTAAGAAACACAGTCATCTAAAAAATCATAGGATTTTTAGATCTGAAAGACTGTCTTGAGATAATGTATACTAATGCTTACCTTTTACCAACAAATAAACTGAAGCCGAGAATAGTTAAGAGGTTTTCCTCATAAGGTTCTGAATAGGGAAGGTAGGAGGATTAAAACCATAATCAAGACAAATATTCATCTAATCAAATTTCAAATATTGGATCTGCTCTGACAAATCTCCTATCCTACTAACAACATAGTACATTGAGCAACAGAAGGTTCCAGGTTTGAAAATTAGAGAAGATAAACGTGTACTGTTAGAAATCTTTTAGGATCATAGATTTAGGATTAAAAGATACCTCTGAGGTAGAGTTCTTAACCTGGGATCTACGAAGACATACATATATATGTATGTGTGGCTTGTTTAAGGTCACTTGAGTGGCAACTGGCAGTCAGGATTTGAACTCAGGTCCACTGTTTCCATATCCAGCACATAATTAATTATAGCTCTCCCTCTCCTCTCATATCCATTTAATTTAAAAGATAATGTGGTATTAATAAATTGAGCATTGGACTTGGCATCTGAAAGATTTGGGTTTTAACCCTAACTGTAACCATAACTAGCTCAGTTTCATCATCTGCAAAATGAGGGGGTTAGAATCAATGGGCAGCAAGGTTTTTCAGTTGGATAGAGTGTCAGGCCTGGAGTTAGGAAGACCTGAGTTAAAATCTGGCTCTAGACCCATACTGTGAGACCTTTGGCAAGTTGCTTAACCTTGTTTGCTTCAGTTTCCTGATCTGTAAAATAAGCTGGAGGAGGAAAGAGCAAATCACTCCAGTATTTTGCTAAGAAAACCCCACATGGGGTCACAAAGAATCAGACCCAACTGAACAACAACAAAGAATTGATGACCTGCAGGTCCCTTGAAGACTCTGAAATGATCTACTAATTTGTTTATCTTTGTGTCTATCTATCTATCTATCTATCTATCTATCTCTCTATCTATTCTTTTTCATCTCATCTCTCTCTCTCTCTTTCTCTCTATCTCTCCATCTATCTGTCATTATAAGTCACTTCAAAATCCTCCCAGTCTTCTGCCATTCTTTCTAGTAGCATTCCATATTACTAGGGATTGCAAATAGGAATTGGAACTTTCCCTACCCCCGCAGGGGAAAAATTCTATTTCAAATATAGTTACATCATTGTTTATTCATTTATAAAACTAATTGTAATTAATTTTGCAATTAATAAGAAATGCATCACTTATTAATACATCTATGACATTCTGACTTTGCTTAAATCAAACAAAATAGAACAAGATTTCATCAAAATTGCATTAGAGTCAGTACAGTAAATGAAGTGACAGCTTGCTGTTGAAAATTAGTAATTTTCAAAAGGAGAAGAAGAAGAAGAAGAAGAAGAAGAAGAAGAAGAAGAAGAAGAAAAGGAAGAGGAGGAGGAAAAGGAGGAGGAAGAAGAAAAAAATAGCTACCCTACTAAGATTAAGGAAAAGTCAAACATTTGGATTATTAAAAAAAAGCAAAACAAAACAAAAAAAAGGATTGGTAACAAGAGAAGACAAATATTGTGCTGCAATGAGTCCCTAATGCCTTTCTGAAACTTAAGCTTCTTTTTCTGAGAGAAACAGTATTAGTCAAGACTAATATTTTTTCCTAAGAAAAAGAATATTAACCAGGAATATTATTAGCTCATTTTTTTAAAAAAAGCTTTTTTTTTTCACTGAAGGAAGACACATGAGCATATTCCTGCAGTATTTTGTCAAATTACTATTTTAATGTTTTTTTTCAAAAACGTCTTACAGTTCACCTTACCCTTGGGGTGTATGAAGGAGGTAAATACTTCCTCATTTCATCGGTAAGTCAATACAGTTGTTAGAGAAGTACAGTTTGTCAACGAGTGGAGTTGGACTGTAAACTGAGCCCTTTAATAGTTAAATCTTTCCCAATCCCATTGTGTCTCCTTCAATCTTCCACCCTCTTCCCTAAGTGGACCACATTTCCTTAATCATATGCAATTCCTCAGGCCAAACTGCAAACTCAGGTTGTATCTATTGACATAGTTGACACAACACATTGCATCATTACCCAGATATCCCAGAGGCTAAGCCAAGCTTAAGGGTGACCCAGCTTTCAGGGGTCCCAAGAGCTATTATATTTAGTTTGCTGTAAGAGACATTCTCTTTAGAGGCTACCATTACAATGAGCTTAGTGTCATCTATGGCTGAGCAAGAAGTCCCAGGAGATGTTATTACTTGCTTCTAGATTAGGGGAGCAAAACTACTCTTTGTTTCTCTAGTCGTAAGGACAGCTTAAGTATGTTGGAAAGAACACTGATTTTAGAGTCAGAATACCTCAGTTCATATTCAGTCTCTGATGCTCACTACCTGGCCAAACTCGGGCAAGTCACTTGAACTCCTGGGGTCTCAGTTTCTTCATCCATAGAAAGAGGCCACTTCCAGGTCTGTGATTCCAGATTCATGATCCCACAACCCATAGAATAATTCCAGATATAGAAACATGGATATAGTCCTTTTTTGGATGAAATATCAAGATCCAGCTTGGCTAATCAGACCCTGACTCATGTACAACTCAGCAGGAGTTAAATCTGAATGACTGGGAGTAGGTTTTGACTTGAAAATTGCTTGTGAGTTAGAGAGTCCTATTTGACTCTGTGGGTTATTTTTAAAAAGCGGACAAATGACCAACGGTATTACATCCTTTCCATCTTGTTCCCATTTCCTTTAAGTCTGCTAACTCCTTTTTTGGAAAAAAATGCTGCTTCTATGAATTTCACTTATTATCCAACTAAGCCTTTTTTTGAAATAGTAACAGTAATTAATATTGAAAAGCTATGGAATACATGGCAAAGCTGTAATTAGGCTGGTGTAGTTTCTGCTTTTCCACTCATTTCTTCCTCTCCCTTCTCACTGATTTTAGCATTTTAAGCTTTCAAATAAATAAATAAACATGATCTAAGCACTATATCTATGATTTTTGCCTTTATTATGTATTTTTTTTTAGATTTAATTTGTATATTTACGTATTTTATATTATATATATATAAATCTAACATAATATACATATGTGTGTATATATGGGTATAAACATATACATATATTTTATATAATGCTGTCACTAGGAATTCAATGCAAATGAAATCACAGGTCCAATGAAAACAAAAACAATGCTTATATGTATACATATGTATGTATATGTATATATATGTATATATATATGTATATATATGTATGTACACACACATATGGTTTACTTTAATAAATTGTAAGCTTCTTGAGAGCAGAGACGGTCTCATATATTTTTGTTTCTCCATCACTGGCACAAATTTAGAAAATGCTTGTTTGATTGTATACACACACACACACATACACACACAAAATCAACCAACTGAGCATTTATTAAGTTGGTGCTGGGGATAGGATGATTAAAAAATGAAACTGTCTCTTCTTCTGAGAAGCTTACAATCTGTTAAAGTAGCCCACATGTATGTACACAAAAATTGTTCACATACACATACTTAGGTTGTTTGGTTGGTTGTTGTCCTTCATTCTTTAAAAGGACCAAAATGACATCACTATGCTACAGTCAAGTTACACTGTGTCTGACTGTGGCTGATTAGTCCAACGTGAGCTCAGAATACTCTACTACAGGTCAGGCAGAAATAGTCCACATGAACATTTGGGTGGATTCTCTAAGTTTGCACATCTTGCATTTCTTTTGAGCTACTTCAGTTCTACTTTGCTCATAATGCACAGCACTTTCTCTGATGAAGCCATGCCATGCTGGGTAGTCCTGAGCCAATGTCTCCCATGTCACACAATCAATTCCAAAGTTCTTAAGACCTTGAGAATGTCCTTGTATTGCTTCTTCTGCCCACACTGTGAGCACTTGCCCTGTGTAAGTTCTCCATAAAAGTCTTTTAGGCAGGTGTACATTTGGCATTCATACAATGTGGCCAGCCCATCAGAGTTGCACTCTCTACAATAATTTGAATATTTGGCAGCTTAATTCAAGAAATGACCTCAGTCTGGTATCTTATCCTGCCAGTGCTAATTTTGGCCTAACACACATATGTATACATATATACAATACATACAGGCATACATATATGAACATCATATGTAGCTTTTGGGGAGGCAGGAATAGTTATCTCTAGCATCTTTTCCCCTCCACCATTCTCTAAGGAAGATTTTGATTCTTAACAGAAGGGGAAGGGGGAGATTGGGGCCAGAGGCTGTGTACTCTGTTCTCCTCAGACAGAGAAGGCACTAGGCTAGAATTATATCTGTTCTCTTAAATATTATTAGTCTAGGGGGTGTAATTTTTAGGTTCAATCTAAACCCTTGAGCACTATTCTTTAATGGGAATGGATGGACCAAGCTCTGTATCCAAGCCTTGACTCCTTTCCCATTAGATGCCAGTTCAACAATGAAGAAGTAACAAAGAGAAAAGAAATCCATTTGTTCAAGTTGATAACAAAACAGAAATCAGCAAAAGTATACATATGAGAAAATATACGATAGACAATACAGATTGAAGGAACTCTTTGATTGGGAGCAAGATTTCTCAACTAAGAGAGAGAAAATCCTAGATCTCACCCAAGTACCCAGTATAGCGAGCTGGAAATGATAGACTCACGATAGACATTTCTGGTTCCTCTCATGCTGGTTTTTTTCCAAAGTTTTTTTTTTTTTTAATCCTTTCAGTGACCTGAAGAGAGGTTGGAATTGCAGATCTACTCTCTAAAGCTTGGAGCTAGAAAAACACAGTATCTCTCTTCTCTGCTGCTTCTTCCACTTCTACCCCACCCTACTTGCATATCTTGATCTCTACCAATAGAGAGATTCCCATACAATTGGTTATTTAGCCATGGGCTAAATTTATACATGATGTAGATGTAAATATATTTATTTGTCTTTATCCCTGTCTCTATCAATCAACTATCTCTTTTATATCTATTTAGATATATCTGCATTTATGTATTGCTAAGTATATACTTGTGTGTACATATACAAATACATTTTATTTTATCCCTGTCATATAATATAAGATCCTTGAGGAAAGAGTTAGTTTCATTTTTCTCTTTGCATCTCCAGAAACTAGCATAGTCTGGTACATTCACGAATGATTGTTGAATTGAAATGAATTGATGTCAAATCATTGAAGTCCATATTAGAGGCATTATATAAAATTGAACTGATTTTAAACCACTAAAATTTATGTTATAGGCATTGGTACTATCCTTCACAGGTGTAAGAATACTACCAACCTCCCAGCCATAAGAAATGCATTTTGGCAAGTAGTCATGATAAATTTAATTGATACATTCATACCTTTTTTTTTTTTTTTGGTTTAGATTGATATTGAAAACAGTGCCAGGTAACTCTCTAACCAGTTAGTCCTTTAGCATTTAGTGAGTTCCTACTATGAAGCAGGCACCATGCTTAATGTTGGGGATAAAAATACAACAGTGAATCAATTCCTATTCTCAGGGATCTTATATTCTGTCAGGGAAGAGAATAGATGTGTGGAGCCAATTCAAACTGCCTCTCACAAGCCTATAGTTCATTTTTAGTGTGACCAGAAATCATCAAATGTTAAACACAAGGGCTTGGTTTATTATTCTTTTGATTGTTTAGACTTTAAAAAACGTAATGAAAAATATTAATAATGCAGATTAAATTTAAAAGTGTATCCTTTGGGTGCTAAACATTTGTCAGTACATCCCTGCATAATATGAGTACTACATAGGACTATAATAATTTACAAAGAAAATGCTGGCCTTCATTGGCTTGAGGGAGTTTCCTTATTGGGAAGACACTAAACCAGTAAAATCACAAAGCCCCTTCCCCATAATTAAGAATTATAAATATTAGTAATGTATACATAGAAAATCTATTTCAAAATGTTTCCATATATATATCATCTGATGGAAAGTAGTCAGGAAAAGGGGTATTAGTGGAAATTCAAGCAAACATTCAATAGACTCCAAAGGCATCACTACAGCATAGAAAATATTTGATACTATCAATGAGGATTGTAAGCCATCAAGAAAGTGAAGAAATATGTAGATGTCTCACTTTTTAGTCAGGAAAATCTGAATTCACATCCTGGCTCTGATATATGTTGTCTAGGTGACTCTAACAATTTGTTTAATCCCCAGGTTCCCTAAGAGACTTTCAAAGCATTTAACAAAGGAGCTACATTGATGAAGGGAATTTTCCTGTTGGGAGATCTTCACAGTCATGAAATCACAGGTCTAGACTATTACTTTTTTTTTTTTACTACTACTATTACTACCACCACCACCACCAAACACAAAAACTCACAGTGTCTCACACGTAGGAAGTACTTAATCAAAGTTTTTCGATTGATTGACCAAATAACAATACTCAGCACTTACATAGAAGGAATTGTTTAGTGATTTGTGGGAGAGGAGGAGGTTTTTAGTAAAAACCAGTTAAAATAAAAGTGTTAGCATGGTTGGACAATTGGATTAGATAATCAAAGCTGTAAAACATTTGCATTGAAAATTATCAAATATTACAGAGAAATGAACACTAGGTGTGAAGTCAGAAAATTTGGGTTTGAATTTAAACTCACTCCTTACAGAGTGGTATTGAGTAACAAAAAAAACAAACAACCCCTCCCAACCCCCTCAAAAAACCCCAAATCAAAACTTGAACTCAGGTCTTCTTCATTGAGAGACCAGCTCACAATATTATAGATAGGATAGGAACTAGACTCACGATTGCATGTGTTTTTGGGAATTCCCAAGGGAAGAAATTCACTCTGTTAAAGGTGGGTTGGTACCTTTTCTGCAAATTATAGTTAGTTATCCAGAACACCGAGAATTTAAGTGACTTATCCTCAGGGGCACACATACCTGTGTCAGAAGCAGGTCTTAACTACAGGTCTTTCTAGCTTCAAGGTCAACTCTTCATTCACTGCCTACCAAACTTAAAGCTAGATAGATTTGCTGTACCTAGTCATGCTTTGTTGAATTGAACTGGATTAAACTGTGTTTGGCTAAAACTAATGCCACAGCATGAAACATTTAAAATTGTGTATGCAATACTAATCTTTCCATTTTTAGAAATAAATCATTAGAAGCTTGCTATTAATCAATCAGGAATGTGGAACTCATCACATGAGATAAACTTGCGAAGAGAAAGACTGAGCCATTTTCTCTACCAGACAATGACAATTATCCTGAAACTAATAGTGCTGATTCCCATTGTAAGAACAAGGCTTCATTTCTTTGTATTTTTCTGGAATTGGGCATCCCAAGGTACCATTTCTGGAGGTAAACAGCTCCTAGCAGCAAATGAAGAAAAAGGTTACTCAGCCTCTAGGCAGGTGTTATTCATATGGAAATTTGAGGCCTAATTGAAGCCCCACATGCCAAGCCTGGGGTCTCAGGCCGAATCAGCATCATAGCCCATCTGTCATCCTTCACAGACACTAATGCCATGTTTCAGGTACAGTATATCAAACCATAATAATGCAATTAGCAATTCTGTCTTTCATTGGAAAGGTACCCTCCTGAGTCACCACAGCCTTGCTCTCAGCATTATTGTCAAAGATCCATTAGGGTTTCTGATTAGTAGAATAGCTTGGGGTTGAAACATGGTAGTTAAGCTTTCAGCCTGAGATAATTTTCTTTCCCAAGTCTTTGTGCTTTGAGTTAGGCAGTTCTGAAGTTACAAGAGTTCAAAACACTGGCTCTTAAGTTAGGGACTTTCAGAAGCAGCTCTCAAATTTCAGAATACCAGGAATCCTGTTACCTTTATTAAACTGGGCCAAGAATATTAGTCATTCTTTGGGCTTCATAGGATTTATTGCTGCAAGGGATTCTGGAGATCATAGGAATGATCACAAGCTCTCTGGAGATTGTAAGAATGAAGGGACAAGCTGGAGGTTACATAGTTCAACCCCCTTATTTTAAAGGGGATATAATTGAGGCTTGCAAAGGTTTTGTCTTGTCTAGATTTACATGGCTGGGAAATATCCAAGGCAGGATTCAAACTCAGGTCTCACTCTAAGGCTGACACTCTCTGTAGGACACCATATCTTTCTTTTCACAGGTGAGAGCACGACACTGGATAGAGCAGTATATTTTGAGTCAGAGGACTTAAGTTTTAATTTTGGTTCTCCTACTTATTACCCGAACAACTTTAGCCAAATCCATTCACATTTTGGGACTCATCATCTGTAAAATCAGGGGATGGGACTATATATGGTTTCCTAGACCTCTTTCATTTGTATTGCTATTCAGTCATTTTCAATCATGTCTGATGCTTCATGACCCCATTTGGGGTTTTCTTTGCAAAGATAATGGAGTGATTTGCCATTTCCTTCTCTAGCTCATTTTACAGATGATGAAACTGAGGCAAACAGGGTGAAGTGACTTGCCCAGGGTCACACAGCTAGTAAATGTCTGAGGCCAGATTTGAAATCAGCTCCTCCTGACTCCAAGACTGGCACTCTCTCCATTGTGCCATCAGCGCCCCATCTATGAAACTGTATAAAAATGAGCACTGGAAAAGTGAAATTAATACCTTTAGGTGAGAGAAATAGTCCATACTGCAGCTATAACTTGAATCCAAATGGAATACTGGCTCCAAATTGAATATTTTTCTATAGCATTGTACAGTTATTATACTCACTGACTCTGGTGTGAGAAGATTTAGCTTTAAATCCCACTTCTGAAAATCATCATAGGCATGATGTGAAACAAGTCACCTAATCTTTCTGAGTCAATATCCTCCACAATGAAGGGGATAGATTGTATGATGTCTAGGAACTTAGCCTTCAAAATCTAAATTCTGTGATATCTTGCATTGGAGTATCTTGTGAAAATTTTAAAAAGTTATACCACCTAACACCAGTGATGTGCTGATAAATGTTTAATACCTGGCTCTCTGGGTGGGGGGCAGGTGCGGGGGAAGAAGTACACACAAAATTTTTTAACTTTAATCGGCATTGCTAACATTTTCTCCATCACTTTTTAAAGTCATGATGATCAACAAGATAATAAATCAAACCCTGATTTGTATTATTTGGTAATTTCCAAGGTGTAAATAATCATATGGAAAAATTTCCAATAGGCTTCATTGGCTAGCAGAAGCCAGTTCTAGCACACCCTTGCCTAACGCCGACACCATACTTTAGTCTACCTGCAATGTCTATTTTTTGCCCTGTTTTCCCACTCCCCTGCTGAGAGATTAAATTATTTCCTCTAAGTATGTGACTGAATTTTGTCTCTTAGTTATTTTAATATTTCAAGAGTTGGTGACTTTATCAGAAGGCATTCCCTTCTTTGATGTCAATTTCAATCCCCAAATGACTTCATATGTCAAAGACTATGGGTGTAGAGCTGGAAGGCACATGACAAGTCCTCTTGTCCAACCTGCTCATTTTATAGATTAAGACACTGAAATCCAGAGAGGTCATAATTATTGATAGTTTCTGGGGCCAAAAAAATCATTTTGTCATCAGTCTGTCAATGAACATCTCTGAATTTTCTTACTTTGTTCAGATGATAGACAGAATTAATCGCTAGGCCCAGAAAAGAAGCTTTTCTGGCTTAATACAAGCAATTAACTTGAAATCTACTGGTCTAAACTTCAAGAATCCAGAGTCATTTTCATACCTTGATTAGGCATAAAGAAAGAGAATTTAATACCACTTCTCTGTTTATAAAAATGCAAAGTCAGAATGACCAAAATACAGTAGAAAAGGACCTTTATTGCTAGAAAAAAATTGACTCTTTCATTCTATTAGCTCAACTACCTAAACCTAAGCTCATCTTGACATTAGAGAAAATGTATAAACCTCCCTTTGGCTGATTAATCATCAGGTATGGGCAATAGAAGTCCAGACTCACACCTAGCTAGAATCTCTACAAGATCTCCAGTCTCTTTCTCTCTCTCTCTCTCTCTCTCTCTCTCTCTCTCTCTCTCTCTCTCTCTCTCTCTCTTCCTCCTTCCCCCCCTCCTTTCTTCCATCTCTCTTTTCTCCTTTCTGGGTCTGGAATTTTAAAAAATGCAGTACATTATAGCATCATTATCTTTAGTTTTGTTTTTAATTTTTACATCTTTCCCACTATCTGTGCTCCCTTCCCTGTGGGGAAAATAAAAAGAACAAACACTCCCAAAATAAAACCATCAATACTTACCTACATAGTTCAGCAAAACAAATTTCTATGCTGTCCGGGTTTAAAAATAAATATCTCTTTCTGCATTCGAAGTTTATTTTTCTCTATCAGGAGCTAAGTGGTATGTTTCATTTTAATTCTTTTAGACTCTGGGCTTATTATTGCAGTTTTCAGAGTCCTTAAAGTCTTTCAAAATTACCTTTCTCTAATAAGCTGATGTCTGTACAAATTCTTCTCCTAGGTCTGCTCACTGTGTTTTGTGTCAGTTAAATAAAGGTCTTTTAGGTTTTCTCTGAAACTGTCCCTCTCATTGTTTCTTATGGAACAATAATATTTCATTGCATTCATACATTACAATTTGTTTAGCCATTCCACAATGGGAAAACACATCCTTAGTTTTCAGTTCTTGGCTACTGCAAAATGAGTCCAGCACCTGTTCTTTGAGGATTCAGAGAGAACAGCATTGTCAATGCTCTGTTTGGCATTCAAAGACCTTCATAATCTAATCCCCTTCTGCCTTTCCTGTCTTCTTACACTTTACTCCCCAATACTACTCTTTGATTCCATGATACTGGACTCCTTGTTGTTCCATAAACAACATACTGCATCTCTCAGCCCGGGGAATTTTTCTGGCTATGTGTCATACTTGGAATGCTTTTCCTCCTCCTATCTGACTACCAACCACCTGGCTTCCTTTAAGTCCCAACTAAAACCTCACTGTCCCCAGCACCTCTTAATTCCAATGTCTTCTTACTATTAATTAGTTCTTATTTATCCTGTGTATAGCTTGCATTGTATATATTTGTTTTTGTATTGTTTCCTCCATTAGATTGCAAGCACCTTGAGAGCAGGGACTGTCTTTTGTCTCTTTGTATTGGTAGTGTTTAGTACAGTGCCTGCCACAGATTTGGCACTTAATAAATGTTTATTTATTGATTGATTGATTGATTGATCGATCTTATTTCTTCTCTGGTGGAAAAAAACCCTAAAATTTAAAAATGTAAAACTATTCACTTGAGGCCCATGAGGAACATGTTTTAATAACATTCTCAAATTTTGGTATGCATTTTACATATGTAACTGAATTTCTACAAAAAGCCTGGAGCACTTTGTGTACTGCTGTGTTCGTGGAGGGAGATGTGGCTTCTACATAGTGACGAGTATGCTGACAGGACTACAGACTTATGCTCCGTTAGCAGAAAATAACCAGTATTAGCAAATGGCAAGAAGAATTGGTTAAAATGGGAAACTAGCAGATGCCCAGTTTTCACTCTCGGGGTGGCATCTCTAACTCCAGGTCTCCCATTTTATTTGCTTGATCGTGAGATGGTTTATGCCTCCCCAGTTATGGCTCTGCTCCTTAGATTTCTTCTGGACCTTTGTCTTGAAAGAAGACAACCCCTTGACTCTCTCTGAGATTAGTTAGCCTTTTCTAGACTGTTGGTCTTTTTATATTTTTTAAAAAATAAACAAAAATACTAACAATAAAACAAAACAAAAACAAAACACTGCCCCCTTTGTTCATCCCCCACCCCAAGCACATTAAGTTATCTCATACTTTATTTTGGAAGAAAAACAAAAGGAGACAAGGGAATAGGCTCAACTTGGCCAAATCCTCCAAGAGAGCCATTTTGAAAAATTGCTGGAAGTCCACATGCAGTGTTTATAGTGCCCCAGCATTTGTATTCGCACTTGCAAGGGAAATGTCAATTCCAAGGTTGAACCTGTTGTAACAGAATCCCCCCGTGTCTGCTTCTCTGTTTGTTTGATATGGTTCCTTCATGTTCCCATATCTGAAAATAGAAACAACTTTAAATGTCACATCCTTTCCCTGACCACAGTGCAAAGCAGAGAGATCCGGGAAGGATAGTAATAGTAGTCACCGAAACCATTGCGAGAAATTACAAGATGCTTCAGTCTCTTGCAAGCTTGCCCTCATGTTGGAATGACGCAGGCTGAATACCTCCTTGGTGATTGACCTGTCTTTGTTAACTACAGTTAAGTGAAGCTGGAGTGACTAGATCTCAGGTCAGGTTGCAAAGGGGAAGGAGGCTTACAGCAACCTCAATGGCCAGAAAAAAAGTTACAAGAGAACCAATAATATCTCACATTTTTGTAGCAATTGTAAGTTTGCCAAGTGCTTTACATATATAGCCCCATATTAGCCACATGGGATGCTGGGAGGTAAAGTTTCCTGAACCAGAAGGGAAGGTCATTTGGGGACAGGGAATCTTCAGAGTTTTAAACTCTGTATGGAACAGGCACAGCACCTCTGCCCCAGTGGCTCCCAATACTTTCCAGAGAGGGAAAGCTCTACTTCTCAGAAGCTCATGTACTCAGTATGGGGCTAGTGTCTCATTTTATGCTCTCAACCACCCTGTAAGGTAGCTGTTTCATCTTTAATGAGGACAGAGTTATATAAACTGACATCAAACTCTACCATATGTCAAATTTTGAATATACTGGAAATGGGAAGCACATTACAGCCATCTTACAGATGAACAAATGAAAAAGATTTTTTGTTTACTCTGTTCAAAATGATTGAAATATGGTACATAGATATATGTATATATGTGTAATATATACATCTACCTATACATATGCATATCTATACATATGCATATGTAAGTATATACATTTATAAACTTGTGTATCTATACATATACATTTTATATACATATATAATGTATGTATGTGCATGTGTATATCTATGTTGCTTCAGCCCCTGTTTTATCTATCCTTTCTTGTATCAAGTTAAAGATTATTGGGATTAGAATGGACTAGAATGCAATCAGAGAGTTGGAAAAGCAAGCCACCCAAGGTCCAATAATGAGAGTCCATGAAAACCTTTTTGGTTAGCCAAGTCTGGTGAGGAGAGGATCTGTTCGACCCACCAAACTAGTGGATCAAAAGTAGGACGAAGGAGTGATTAGATCATTTCTTATGCCAAATTTGGAAGTGAACTTGGTAGGAATAAATGCTTTGTAGCAACTTTTTTAAATATATAAAGAATATATAATGCATCTAAATAGAAAAGCAAGGTAGCCCCTGCTTCTAAGGAGCTCATGTTGCATTTGAGAAAAATAACACATGTCAGTGAAGAAACTGAGGCTTATCAGGGTTATGCACCTTGATAGAGGTCAAATGAGTGAGGTCAGTGGATGAAAGATTCAAACTGTTCTTTCTGATGCCGAACCAGTGCTCTCACCTCCACAGATGAGTCCACCACAATATAATATAATGTGAATATTCTCTCAATACACTCACGAAAGTGAAAATTCCTCTTTAATGGAGATGATTTACACTTTGCATTCCACTTGATAAATAATATTTTGCTGTTTTTGAGAAGTTGAGAAATTTTAACTCAGACAAAATGTGTCCAGACCTGTACTCAAAGTAAGAAATTCTCTCTCTCTCTCTCTCTCTCTCTCTCTCTCTCTCTCTCTCTCTCTCTCTCTCTCTCTCTCTCTGTCTGTCTTTCTCTTTCTCTCTCTCTCCTTCTCTCTGTCTCTCCCTTTCTCTCTTTCACCTCCTTTTCTCCCTCTTTCTCTTTCTCTCCCTCTTTCTCTGTCTCTGTGTCTGTCTCACTCTGTCTCTCTCTGTCTGTCTCTCCCACCCCATCTGCCTCTCTCTTCCTCTCTCCATCTCTGTCTCTGTCAGTCTCTCTCTTTCTCCCCACTCCCTCCCTCTGAGGAAAGTAAGGGTGCAGATTTGAGTGTTGTAAGGAAAACAGTGGAATCTCAACCCCACTCCTGGAAGAAAAAACAGATCAAAACAATAATTTCTCAGAGTAAGACTTGAGATACCAGCTAAAGCCCCCTTTCCCCATTGGGCAGCAGTGTAAATATCATCTAGCCATCAATTTCCCTCTGCATTTTCCTCCAGAACAAGTTGGCATAAGGCTTAAATTTTGATCTACACCCCAGGTCCATGCTCTCTATTCTATGCCACTGATGCCTGGCCCTATTTGACTCAGAGAAGAACCCTATAAATCCTATCTCACTTCACCAATGGAGGACACCACACTTCATCCAGAATTCCAGAGGACTATATTGTGCCCATCCTTCCTGACTGTCAATCCATCATATAAATATCTATGCCCCCTTCCCCCACCCAAATTTCTTAATCCACTTTCTTTGTGTCCTGTCCCATCTTTTGCTACATTTTTTCTCCCCTTCATAACCATCACAGTTCTCTCCTGGGAAGCATGGATCATTTCTCAAGACTATGGCTAATAATTAAGCATCCACACCTGTATCCAAATTTTTGAATTTAGAGGACATAGAAAGCAAGAATTGAATCAAGAACTGCAAACTTCCATGGTAGACTTCTCTCCCTCCCTTCTCCTCAATATTGGGGCTATAAATAGGACTTTTCCCCCATGGCAAATAAAAGAGATTGTTGCCTTTATCTGAGTAAATTTTTTGATATTTCCAACCTCCTTGATTTGGTATTAAGACAAGCATATATATTTAGATGTGAAAAAACTGTTCCTTTTTTCTCCTTGAGAAATATGGATGAAAGAATTGTGAATTTTTACCAAAAAAAACCCCACTCACTTAGTTTTTACCTGTAAAAATTAACATCGGCAAGATGAAAAAAATTAACGAAGCAACCCTTTCTGCCTGTTGTTGCTCAGGTCGTCACCATGATCTGAACAAATTTTCTCTTATTTCTCTACAGCTAATGTCTTTTTATTCCTTAATATCCTTCCTCCAATACATATACTTATAACCTTACTCCCAAACTGGATTTACTTAGTTAGCTAAGCCATGTTTTCTTGTGTTCAAGTTCTTAATATGCCCAGTGGAAGAGATGTCTTGATTCCAAGAGCAATCTGAATGTTTCACTGTGGAAATCAACTGACATTTGGAAATGTCCTAGGGAATGTTACTGGAAATTTGCAAGAGACCTTCAAAATCTTGAGAAGTGAGGAGGAAATGAATAGTACAAAAATAAATAAGGATTAGATTTATGCTATCATTGCTATAGGGAACTCCTGAGTGAAAAAATTCTCTTCATCAATGCAGATGAGTATTTTTTCTCTTTTTCCTCCAATTTTGAGTCTGAGGAAATTGTCTAGAATACTCAGAGGTTAAATGATTTTCCCAAACAACTTATGTACACAGCAAATATACATCTGGGATGGAACTTAAATCTAGATCTTTCTGACTTAAAGGGTGAGAACTACACCCGGCTTCCTTTTATGGTGTAAGATGACAAATGGAACATTGTAAAAAGAATAACATGTACAATGTAATTTTAATCTTATATGATGTAACAAGTCATATTTTCAAAAATAACATTTACATGTTATTTTAATTTTAATAAAATGTTAATTTAAATGTTTAAAATTGGAGACCACACCTGAGCTCCTAGAAGGCTACATGTGGTCTTAAGCATTCAGGTTCTCTAACCCTGGTAGATGATCTTCATGGTAGAAACTGTTTTCTGCTTTTGGTGGCTGAGCTGGGGACACATTTCAGGTCATTGAGGGTGGCACTGGACAGGCAAAGGCAGCCAGCTCTTCTGTAATATTACGGGTAGAACTGAGGGTAAGAATGTACTTGTCATTCTCCTGGGGCTGCTGCCAGTTTTTCTTCCTCTACTTCTGATCCCTCAGTCTCCCTTCCTTGTTAGCCCTATCTATTGCTTCTCATATAATATTGGGGTTCTTACAAGTGCTGAACTGGTTGTAACTGGTGTGTATGTGGGATAAGTGGGGGGTTAGGGATGAGGTGGTCCTCTAAATGCTTTGACCCTCAAAACATAAAAAGATATAGCAAAGTGAGAATTAGAGTTAGCCATTTCTCCCTAGGTCCTGTTGCTTTCTGGTGGAAGACCTCCTTGATTTTTCTGACTGCTTACTGTGATGATTTTGGAGGGAGAAGGACAGTAATATTTACTTTTTCTAAAGGATTCTTCATAACCTGGCTTCAAACTATCTTTTCAAACTTGGGGATTTTTTCCATTTCATTCATTCATATGTTCCACACAAACTGATCTTCTTGCTGTTTCTCAAATACATGTGACCTTCCATGTCTATTTCTGTCCCTTTGCATAGGTTGTACCCTTGCATGCCTAGTATGAGCTCCCCTGGGCTCAATCCAGAAAAATTTCAGAGCTCAAAAGACCTCAGAAGTCATCTATCCCAACCCCCTTTCCAAAATGTGAGCTCCATCTCCATTCCAGAGAAGTAGTGGTCATGCAAGCCATGAATTTTTAAAAAAAGTAAAATTGCATGTGTATAAATACAATTTATTCTCCAGTATCAATGTTTTTATGATATATATATATATATATATCACTACTTGATTATCTTCCCCAAGTTGTTTCTGGGATGGGAAGGCAGATATGTCCCTAGCTGGGATACTAGTCCCATTTATGTCAGCCTTAGACGAGTATCAGATTAATATCTTTCCCCAATTCCCTCTGTTCCTTATTTCTCTGGCTGAGAGTTGTTAAAGTTTAGACAGCTGTCATATGGTAGTTCCAGCCAGAGCAAGCTTCTACCTTTTGCTTTTATGTGCAGAAGGGAGGAGGAGAAAGGCAGAATGGAGCTCTGTGGTAAGCCCAGGTTGAGTCAGCTTGTGTAACTTGACCAGAGCATGGTGGCAGTAGGGGATGGGGTGCTGAGTGACTGTAGTAGGGGTAAGGGATCAGCCTTCTCTGTTGTTAGTTCATTGTTTATCTATCTGTATCTTATCTATCTATCTATCTGTCTGTCTGTCTGTCTGTCTGTCTGTCTGTCTGTCTGTCTATCTATCTATCTTTCCATTTATTTTCTTATGTATGCATGTATACAGGTATGTGTTTATTCATTCATTTATTACTTGTTAGGGTTTTTAATGTCTTAGACCATGGAGACAACTGAAGTTACCTTATCCTCTGTTCATAATTCTTATTTTGGAGAATTTGGGAGGTTGTGAATATTGAAGAACATGTTTAGACTTCCATCTTGTTTGTCTTGTGACTCAGACGTCAGATAGCTGTTCTTAATACCATTTTTTTGGTTTGTATTAAGGACACCATTGATAGTCTTATGAAGGCCATAGACCCCTTCTCATGCTTTTAAATTCCTAAAATAAAATGCATAATATTATCAATGAAACCAATTATATTGAAATGCAGTTATCAAAATGTAAGTTTTTAAAGAAGCCAAGTTCAGGCCCTGAATTAAGAACCCTCAGAAAAGATCTCTAAGATCCCAATTGAACTTTAATGCATATGATCCTCTGATCATGGTTTCCTTCAAAATTACAATTTTAAAACATCTACATGATTTCCACAGCTGATAGTATGCCCTCAAAAGAAAATTATCTATTAGTGTTATCTATATATTTTACATGCTTATGTGTGTATGTGTTTCTCCTCTGATGTAATTTGAAGGAGGGACTTCCTCCAATGAGGAAGGAACTTTTTATTCCCTATCACCTGCAAAGTGCCTGGTACACAATAGGCACTTAAGAAATGGTTGTTGATTAATTGATTAATTGATGAAATCTGGAGAGTGGAAGGGAGTTTGTTTTTCTTTCTTAATTTCCAAAACAACAAACCATACTTGTCAACCACTAGTCATTCTAGGCAGTAAAAGATAGCCAGGATTCAGTTGTTGGCTCCATGTCCACATCAATTGCCCAGGAAAAAGCAAAAGAGTAAGTAGTGTAGTATGACAAATTATAGAAAAGTTGCCAAATAGCCTTCAAGAGAACAGGAGTGTTCATTAATCTCTCTTTTCCACCTACAAAGCAGCAATTTCTGCGTTTCTTTCCTTTGCCACAACTAAACACCTTCACAAAGATGAAAGATTTGGTTTGTGCTGTTGGATATGGTTAGAATACTCCTCTTCTGAGATTATTGAACAGCTATTCAGAAAAAAAAAAGATAAACCTTCAGAACTTGGCTTCAAAATGAGTTCAGTGAAAGGTAGATTTGGTTCCTAGACTCAGTCTTAAGGTTATATATACATCATTTTGTATATATAGACACAGAAGGAATTTAGACTGTGCTATTGCTTTGCCCATGGAGGAAACCAAAAGAAGGCTCATTAAAAATTTCCGGTAAAGGGGGGGCAGAGCTGTGCCAGTAAGGCAAAATGGGCTTAGTTTAACAGGTGCCCTTGAGGAGTTTGGCTTTTGTTTACGGTGAAAGTACTTTCACCTGTTAAATGCTAAGCCCCAGGCCCAAAGCCCTATCAGGTGTGAAACCTGTGTGGGCATAGATTAATGACTTAAGAGGGGCCAACTCCGGAACCAATAGGTCTCTGGACTCTGGTCTCTAGTCGTTGAGGCAGGGCTTGAGAACTCCAGAGGCTTGGCTGTGAGGAGAGGTGAGAAACTACAGCTGGAAAAAAATCCAAAGCAGAGCCAACCC
>CM053623.1:184628067-184649971 GCA_028646595.1 Phalanger gymnotis | reverse complement strand
ATGTATTTATATGTATATATATATATGTGTGTGTGTGTGTGTGTGTGTGTTTATGTATACATATGTATATGTGAGTGTGTATGTATGTACATATGTATGTGTATGTGTATATATATATATAGAGAGAGAGAGAGATCGGGCACAGAGTGAGTTGAAGATGAAGGGAAGATATCTACAAGAAATAAAATCAAATTAAGGGATGAGAGAGGAATATATTGAGGGGGAGGAGATAAGGAGAGATAGAATAGGGTAAATTATCTCACATAAAAGTGGCAAGAAAAGGCAGTTATGTAGGAGGAGATGAGAGGGCAGGGGAGGGGGAATGGGTGAATCTTGTTCTCATCAGATTTGACCTGAGGAGGGAATACCATACATACTCAATTGGGTATCTTACCCCACAGGAAAGAAGGAGGAAGGAGATAAAAAAAGGGAGGATGATAGAAGGG
The DNA here is from genome assembly GCA_028646595.1 of Phalanger gymnotis. Classification (NCBI taxonomy): domain Eukaryota; kingdom Metazoa; phylum Chordata; class Mammalia; order Diprotodontia; family Phalangeridae; genus Phalanger; species Phalanger gymnotis. Next base: position 184,649,525 of record CM053623.1, on the reverse strand, counting down.
AGGGAAGATGGGGGTAGAAGTAATCAAAAACAAACACTTTTGAAAAGGGACAGGGTCAAGGGAGAAAACTGAATAAAGGGGCATAGGATAGGAAGGAACAAAATATAGTTAGTCTTTCACAACATGGGTATTGTGGAAGGGTTATACATAATGATACTCATGTGGCCCATGTTGAATTGCTTGACTTCTTAGGGAAGGTGGGTGGGAAGGGAAGAGGGGAGAGAATTTGGAACTCAAAGTTTTAAAAACAGATGTTGCAAAACAAAAAAAAGTTTTTGCATGCAACTAGAAAATAAGATACACAGGCAATGGGGCATAGAAATTTATCTTGCCCTACAAGAAAGGAAGGGAAAAAGGGATGGGAGGGGAGTGGGGTGACAGAAGGGAGGGCTGACTGGGGAACAGAGCAACCAGAATATATGCCATCTTGGAAATGGGGGGGAGGGTAGAAATGGTGAGAAAAGTTGTAATCCAAACTCTTGTGAAAATCAATGCTGAAAACTAAATATATTAAATAAAATTTAAAAAAAAATTCCAGTAAATGTGGAAGTGATCTCTTGATTCACATATCACAGTCTTCTGTCCTTGGAGTTTTTGATAAAATTTAATTTACCTCAGGGAAATGAAAACTTACGAGAAAAATAAACATAGGATTCAAAATCATCTTTGAAATTATAAAAATTCAAATGAGCTGTTTAAAATATATTACTACCTCTTATGGGTTGCCATTTTCACTGGTCCCTTGCACAGACCCCAATGCAGCTAATTCTCTTGACAGCTAATGGAATTCAGTTCAACAAACATGAATTAAACACCTACAAAATTGTCAGATTATCATTATATGTACTAGAGAGAGAAAGATCAATTTGACACACATGACCTAATTCAATTACCTCCAGGATCAACTATAAAATCCTCTGGCTTTTAAAATCCTTTATAACCTGGCCCCATTTTATTTGTCTCTCTCTTCTTGCACCTTAGTATCTTCTATGGATTCTGAAATCTGATAACACTTGTCTCATTACCGTTCCTATTGCATAGCACTCCATCTCCTACTCTGGACGTTTTGACTGGCTGTCTCTCATTCCTGAAATCCTCTCCTTTCTCATCTTTATCTCCTGGCTTTCCTAATTTCCTTTAACTATCAACTAAAATCCCCCCTTCTGCAAGAACCTTTCCCAAGTTCTTTAAAACCTAAGATCTAATGTTGCTCAGATTATCTCCCATTTATCATATCTATGTCATACATGCATATATGTATACGTATATATGTATGTAAGCATGTGTTTATGTGTATACACATATAATTTATATCTTGATTATACATTTATATATAATGTTATTGTTGTTCAGTGGTCAGCTCTTCATGGCATTTTGGGTTTTTTTTGGCAAAGATACTGGAGTGGTTTGCTATTTCCTTCTCCAGCTCGTTTTATAGATGAAGGAACTGAAGGGTTCTCTAAGGAGATTTCATGGAGGCAGCAGTGAAATGTGAGGAACCTCCCTTTCTCACTCTAGTAGTTCTGTGTGTCAGATCCAGCCTAAAAATGTCTCATTCCGATGACAAGGGTGAGATTATCAAGGGACAACTTTTCTCATTTAAGTTTAATCAATCAACAATGAGCGAGGCTTTACTTCCAAGCTGACTTTGGCCACATAATGAGAAGATGGGACTCATTGGCAAAAACCCAAGCATTTGGAAAGATTGAAGGCAAAAGATAAAAGGGATGGTAGAGGATGAGATGGACAGATAATGTTATGGAAACAACAAGCATGAACTTGGACTGACTTTAGGAGATAGTGGAAGATAGGAGGGACTGGCATGTTATAGCCCATGCAGTCACAGAGAGGTGGACATGACTGAACAAGCTACTTCCATGCTGATACCTAAGCCTTATTCTCCTTAACTCTATTCTAATTATCTCTGTTTTCAGAATACAGCAAATACATGATTTAGTTCCTTCTGCAACATTTCTTTCTTATGGCTAGAGAATCTCATATTGAGTAAAATTTCCATAGTTTACATTGATTCAGTCTTGGCCATATACATTCCTGATCGCTTTTGATCTCCCTTTACGTGGCTTTCTTGTCAATTGGAAGATTTTCTCTTTAGCCTTTGTTGGCTCCACCCTTATCTGATTCTTGACATCCACTTCATTTTTAGCCTAAGGACTCTTGGCAACTGCATTTTCAACAACCAAAGCCATATCAGATAGGGGAAGATTTAAGTTTTCCTTGGTATTCAAAATAGTGACAAGAGCCAAAGAGGAATGGCAGGTATGTTTCATGGAGTTTAAATGTTTCAATCAGAAGTCAGGAATTGCAGCTACTGGAGATCCACCAGGAATAAACTGTATTTTGATTTCAAATACCTCCAATCAGTTTTCAGATGTTTTGAATCTAACAAAGAACTATTAAAATCCGTGTTGTTGGAAGAGAAATTTGATCCTTATGTCCCTCATTCCCTCATGCTCAGCTCACCAAAATATTCTTTTGTAAGAGTAAGTAGAAGTCCAAAGAGACTTCAGAGACTATTTTAGGAGGACATAAAGCCCATTTTCCTGCAGAAACAGGAAGTCATGTCTGTCAAAGAATAAACAAACCCCAAATGGCAGTTTGAATTTGGTCTGAAACTCAGAATCCACAAAGTTTGGGTTGACTCTAAACTTAGAAAAACATTATTCTTTCCTCCCTCATTATTATCCTGTCTAGCTCCTTGCCACTGCAGGATTACCCACCACAACCCAATGCTTTGTCTCATTTTAAGTTATTCATTTGTGAGGTGAAGGGGTTGGACTGGGTGGCCTCTTGGGTCATTTCTAGCTCTAAATCTATTACTCTATTAACAACTGTAAGAATTCTATACATACACACATACACATGCATGCATATTATATTAGCAAGCACACAGCTTTTTTAAAGATGATAAAATAATCCAAGGTTTATATATCAATGAATCATAAAGTATTTATTAAGTTTCAGCTATGAGCCAGGAACTATGCTAGGTGCTAGAATATGTAATTATAAGAATGGTTTCCCTGTTTGGGAGGAATAATTTTCTCTCCATTATAAACTGATTAATGACATTTCTTTTTCCTCCCCGTGTGCTATTTATTTAACTGAAAGGGAGAATGAAGGTAAGAAAATAAAAATATAAATGTAGATATAAGTATGATAGTTAAGAAGATCTCTCTCTAATTCTAACTATATATCATGCTTATTTCTGTATAATTTCTATTTATCCATGCATCATCTATGTGTATATATATATATATATATGTATGTATCTATCTATCTATCCATCTATCTATCTATATCTGTCTGTCTGTCTGTCTGTCTGTCTAAGTAACTATCTATCTAATCTGTCTATAGCCAGAGTTACATAACCTGAGTTTCAAGCCTGGACTATTTCACATGAGACTTTCCTAATTGGTGGATAGAATACTGACTAGAAATTGACTGCTTGTGTGAGGGGCATAATTAACATGAGAGCTTTGCAGAAAAGAAAAATTCTTAGTTCCTTCTTTGAGAGAGATATTTATGCGCTCTCTCTCTCTCTCTCTCTCTCTCTCTCTCTCTCTCTCTCCCTCCCTCCCTCCCTCCCTCCCTCCATCCCCACTCTCTCTCCAATTTGTCTCCCTAGAAACTGGAGGAATTTTTGCCATGTGTAAGATACAGGTTTCTCTTTCTTGGTTTCAGTTGAGACGAAAATCTGAAAAGATAATTCACTTTTATGTTTATTCTGCTATATTCTCAACTATATAAGTTCTTCAGTTTCTGTTTGCTATTCATTGGATAAGTGGGTTTGCTTGGTATTGTCTATTTGTGATGGTCTTTTGTATAACCCATATTTGGAAGGAAGGGTGCTGTGTCAGTGGGTATAAGCTAAGGAATGCCCTTTCTGCCTTTAAAACAGTATAGCTAATAAGGGTGCTATCAACTTTTGAAAGTAAAAATCATCATTACCATTGACCAGCAATAATTACCAGAGTAGACAGGTAAAATTCTAGTCAAGTGCCTTTTTCTTTTGGAAACAGCATGGCCTGCCTCATCAGGATTGCAGTCTTTCCTGGAAAGAAGTGAGCAAGATTCTAGGAACATTTATCCATGGGCTTCCTTTAAATGAATTTTTACAACTTATACGCACATGTACCTATATGGGCAAACACACATCCGTGTATTTATGTGTGTGTGTGTGTACATACACACATACATGCATACACACATACACACGTTTATCTCTAGCTGTATCTCAGTCCATATATCTATCTTTTCTGCCATCATTCTATGCTTCAGTTAACTAGCACATAGCAATAAAAAATTGTAATTAATCATTTGATAAGGGGCAGAAAACAATTATTCCCAAAAGGAAAAATATGTTCTTTCTTATGGCATAAAATATATCATTCTGGGATTTGTAATTTAAATAGGATAAAAGGAACTTCAAGAGTCTTCTGAGGTTCACTGTAAATCCTTCCCTTCAATTGTTATCTATTCACTTGCATTCAGAGTAGAGAATTGGGGGGGGGGAGAAGGGGAATAAGAAATCTAGATAATTTCTTGGGGTCTTTTTAAACTACTTTAATCACTGCTTCTTTATTTATAGGGTAGAAATGTGGAGAAATATGGAAAAAATATTCCAGAAACTAGGATCATTTGGCATAAAGAAGAATTTTAAAATGACAGGATTAAGGTTTGTTATGTAAATGTTTCCTATTTTTTTGTCTTTGTAGCATCATATAACACAGTTCCTGATACATACTAGTTACTTTATAGATGTTTGGTGAATTGAACTGAAAGCTTCTGAATGAATGAATCAACAGCACTCTGGAGGATATCCTGAAATGCCACCCAAGTCTGAAAGGTTAAGTAAGACAATCAGCAAGCTGCTGGATTATTTTCCCCGTTCCAATGAAGAGTCCCACTTCTTAGTCCTTTCACCATTCACCTGATCAAGACTTGCATCTGCAAAGGCAAATGGCTACAAATGAATCCTATCCAGCTCAGTAAATGTGGAAAGGTTTCCAGTGAAAGAGGAAGATGGGCTCTTGTTTGGCACAAATCATCTATCTTCCTCAAGCTATAAGAATAGAGCTGCTTCATAATTAAGCACTGCAATCACCATGATTGACATCAGTCTACTTCTTTTTTTAGCTGTTACTGCCTAATGAAGCATATAACTGATTGTTTTATGGCAGATAATGCAGGTCGAAGCAAAAGATGTAACAAACAAAAGATTACCTTGCTTTTGTTGATTTCGTAATTGAAATCCTGAAAGCCTTCTAAGTTTAATCAAAGCAATGATTATTCCATACTCTTTAACAAATTAAACCATTCTGACTTTTTTAAATTGAAGAAATAGTCAAATATGTTTCAAGATGCTCTTAATTTTTTTATAGATTTGTTATAACTCCATGTATTGGAAGCATCCAGGTATATCAGGTTGGGTAATGTCATTTAAAAAATGGCATGATTTCAATTTTTAAAAAAAGAATCATGGAATTTGTGAAAGTGAAAAGCAACAAGTTAGCATTTTTCAAAAATTTCTCCCTCATCTCTTCCTCTCCAATTATTAACCACATTATAAGGCTCAGTTCTCATCTTTTTCCAAGAAATTTTCCTTTATGACTTCAGCTCAGAGTAATCTTTCTTTTCTCTTAATACTTTTAAATCTTGTTGTCTGTATCATTATTAAGCAATTACCCCACACTACTTTGTAACATTTCTTGTAATACTGCTTTAGATTGTCATTAAATTGTTGTATGGTTACTTGCTGAAAATAGTAATTGTATAATCATTTATCTTATGGACTTCATGTGTGTGGCTTCTTTTCTAACTTGATTGCAAGAGCTTTGAAGAAAAAGATCAAGGATTCAAAATCTATGCTCTATGCTGAGCACTGTGCTATGCTCTGGGGATATACACAAACAAGAAAAAAAAAAGTACATATTTTGCCCTCATGGAGCTTGCAGTTTAGCAGATAATAGATATGTACAAATAAGTATAAAACACAATACCACATGATGAGCACATAACAAAATTGTGAAAAAATGAACAAAATCTCACTTCCAACTAGAGAGAAGTTAGACTTTCCAGCCAGATTGAATCCTTCAGGCAAACTGTGTACATACATACATACATTCACACACATACATACTTGCTTGCCTGCATGCATGCATACATGTATTAAACATTCTCTACACTTAATGCAATGTTATGCACATAGTATGTGCTCAGTGAACATTGGTGGAATGAATGCATGCATAAATGAGAAATAAAAAAAACAGTGTTGGCTTTTTTGAGCAATATACATATGTACACACATATGTGTATATATATGCATATATGTATATATAAAATTTCTTTTCATATCCTAGTATATACGTAAATACATTTTATGATCACCACATTTTTAAATATTTTCTTTTTAAAAGTTATAGACCCTGTTTTGACTTAGTTCCTCTTATGGCTGGATGTAATGGCAGTTGCCTATTATCCCAATTCCCAGGAAGATCAAGGTTGGAGGATCTCTGGAACTCACAGAAACTTAGGTATAAATATGGTGAATTCCCAGGTGCTGGTCATGGTAATGCTGAACTAGATAGATTAAGGAAGGATAACACAGGCTAGAATGGAAATAGAAAAATCAACATTGGGATAGGGGTCTGAATGACAGTTTTCCTTCCAGCCATCTAGCTTGGTTAAGATAGAGAACCAGGCTTATAAACACTAACAACCAATACCAATACCAACACCAAAGCCAACACAACAATGGCAGCAATAAAAACATACCACTTCAAACTCCTAAACATAAATTCTATTACAAAGTAAGTTCCCTAAAGACAGTTTATAGGTTAATAACAGAAAGAAAGACTGACCTTTAATTTGCCAGTATGCTGCTAATATTGCCTACATATTTACTGGAATTTTGTTTCTCAATGTTAACTTTTTTTTTTTTTACATTGTCACAGTCATTGTTTATGTTGTTCTTTGGACTCTGTTTCCTTCAGTATGCTTCACTCCACTCTGGTCTTTCCATGTTTCTCTGAATTCTTTAAATTCTTCATTCCCTAATGTATAATACTATTCCATTATATTCATATAACATAATTTTTTCATCTGTTCTCCAATTGTTAGATGGTTATTTCATTCTAGCTTTTCTTTATCAAAATAATTTTTATATATGGGTCTTTGCCTGACATCAATAAATAAATTTGGCTATAGCTTCCATGATAAAATTTCTGGGTCAAAAAGTATGAAAAACTTAGTAATTTTTCTTACTTTATTTCATTTTTTTGTCAGATAAGTTGAACTATTTTAGAACTCTAGCAAAAGTGAGTTAGCTACCTATCTTCCTAAAGTATTTCCATCTTTTAACATGTTACTAGTATGAAGTATATAAAGTGACACTTCAGGGTTACTTCAATTTTTAGTTCTTTTGATTACTAGTAATTTTGATTTTTATATAGTTGCTTATTTTGAAAATTTTGTTCATATCATTCTATTACTCTTCTATTGGGGAATTACTGAATTATGTGGATTTCAGGAATTTCCCTACAAATTTAGATGTTACGTTTTTATCAATGATATTTAATGCATATATTTTCTCAATCTGTCTTTTCATCTTAGCTATATTGGTTTTACTTATGCAATTTTAAAGGTTATTTACTAGAAATTGTTTATTTTGTCTTTTATTATCAATTGTACAGTATACCTGGTAGCAAAGTATTTTATTATTCATAATTGTGAAAGATATAAATTTCTATTCTTTCAAAATATTTTGAGGTGTGATATTTTATGATTTCAAAAATTTATTTATTCATATTTGTTTGGGTGTAAGGAACAAGATGCAGATCTAAGCCTATTTTTCACCCAACTATTTTTCAGCTTCTTTAGTAGCTTAGATTAAAACAACAACAACAACAAAAAACACAGGAGCAAATATGGCAGAATAAAGAAGCACTCAGCTGAGCTCTCCCAGAATTGCCATCCAAACATTTTATAATAATTCCTCACATAAAATTCAGAAGTGGCAGATCCAACTAAAGGTCAAAGTGCGACATTGCTCCAGGCTAAGTCAACTTAGGAGATTGGAAAGCAAGATCTGTGACACCTTTCCTCAGATATCTCCATGTTGGAAGCACTAAAAACTTCCAAATCCCCAGAACTAGCTCTGGAAACAGTAGTGCCCCCAAAAGCCCAATGCTTGAGATAGACACTTACCCTCTCCCCCCTCCAAAAAAGAGAGAGAGAAACAAAGGTTAACATTGACATAAAGTTACAAATCAAGAGATAAGGTGTAAAGATGAGCAAACAACAACAACAAAAGAGCTTGACCACAAAAACTACTAGGATGACAGGGAAGAGCAAGATTACTGCAAACAAACCCAACAAGTATTCTTAGAAGAACTAAAAATGATTTCAAAAATAAAGTAATAGTGGTAGAGGAAAAATTAGGTAAAGAAACAAAACAAGAAAATTATGGAAAGACAACAGCTTGATTAAAAAGGGAAAAAAAACCCCACAAAATAATGAAAAAAAAAAAAAGATTACAACTTAAAAAACACAATGGGCCAAATGGAAAAAAAAAATTAAAAATCCCTGACAAACATAATTCCTTCAAAGTTAGAATAGGACATTGTAATAGCAATTTAGATTTGAAGATCTTTCCCACCCATTAATAGGCCATGTGACCTGCTTATATCACAGGAAGCCTAAGTCCATGTGGTAGTAGCAGCTTGCTGAGATGAAAAGGAGGTTGTATTACAGGAAATGCTGAGAGAGCTGTTAATGACAGAACTGAGGTAAAGAAAGCCAACCTATGATAGCTGAGCAGACTGTGGTGGCTGTCAGTGAGTGAGTTTTTGGGAAGGTCACAGCAAGGAGTCAGAGAGGTTTTGCAATGGCAAGGCTCCAAGGCTCCAAAGCTCTGAGCTGATATTGTGTTTTAAGTTCCTTGCTATTATGAAAAAGTGGGCTCACTTGTTGTGGGACCTGGTGGCTTGGTTATGGGATCTGGTTGTCTGGTATCTGAATAAATGTTTTACTTCTTCTACCTTTGATATGGAGAGTCTTTCAGACTTTGCAATAAGGAACTACATAGGCATATTCATGATTATTGTTGATGTTGTGTTTATTACCTTACTGATACAGGTACATGGAAGCTTAATGTCTATGGGACAATGACTACAAGGGACAATTCATAAAATAAAAAGACCCAAAAGAGAAGAAAATATGAAATATCTCATTAGAAAAATGGCTGACCCGAAAAATAGATTAAGGAGATATAATTCAAGAATTATTGGATTGCCTGAAAGCCATGGTCAAAAAAAGAAGATAGATATCATAGTATAAGAAATTATCAAGGAAAACTGTCCAAATATCCTAGAACCAGAGGGGAAAATAGAAAAGGAAAGCTTCCACCAATCACCTCCTGAAAGAGATCCCAAAATGAAGACTCCCAGGAATGTTATAGTCAACTTCCAGAGCTTCTCAATAAAATAGAAAATACTTCGAGCACCAAGAAAGAAACCATTCAAATATTTCATACACTGTCATCAGACACTATGATCCGGTGGGATTTATACCAGGAATGCAGGGCTCCTTCAATATTAAGAAAGCTCTAAGCATAATTGATCATATCAATAACAATAACAACAACAAAAAAAAACATGTAATTGCATCAACAGAGGCAGAAAAAGCCTTTGACAAAAATACAGCACCCATTCCTATTAAAAAAAAATGCTAGAAAGGATAGGAATGAATGGAGACTTTCTTTCTTTTTTACAATTGAAAGATCACTGACAACTTTATCTTTTATTTGTTAGTCTTTTTTATTTTTAAAGTTATTTATTTTTAGTTTTCAAAATTTGTTTTTAAACTATTTTTAGTTCTAAATTTTTCTCCTTCCCTTCCCCCCCCCGCCCAAGACAGCATGCATTCTGATATAAGCTACACATGTACAATCATATTAAACATATATCCACATTAGTCATTTTGTGTAAGAAGAATCAGAATAAAAAGAAAAAATACCCTTAGGGAAAAAAGAGAAAATAGTATGCTGCAATCTGCATTCAGGCTCCATAGCTCTTTCTCTGGAAGTGGATAGCATATTCTATCATGAATCTCTTGGAATTGTCTTAGATTATTGGATTGCTGAGAAGAGCTAAGTCTATCAATGTTGGTCATTGCACAATGTTGCTGTTACTGTGTATAATATTTTCCTGGGTCTGCTCCCTTCACTCAGCATCAGTTCACGTAAGTCTTTCTAGGTTTTTCTGAAATCTGCCTGCTCATCATTTCCTATGTAACAATAGTATTCCATTGCATCCATATACCACAACTTGTTCAGCCATTCTTGGATTGATGGACATTCCCTCAATTTCCAATTCTTTGCCACCACAAAAAAAGCTGCCATAAATATTTTTGTCCATGTAGAGCCTTTTCCCTTTTTATGATCTCTTTGAGACACAGACCTAGTAGTAATATTTCTGGATTGAAGAGTATGTGAAGTTTTATTGCCCTTTGGGCATAGTTACAAATTGCTCTCCAGAATGGTTGGATCCATTTACAAGTCAACCAACAATGCATTAGTGTTGAAATTTTTCTACATCTCCAACATTTATCATTTTCCTGCTTTGTCATATATCTGATAGGTATGAGGTGGTTCCTCAGAGTTGTTTTAATTTGAATTGCTCTAATCAATAAGTCATTTAGAGCATTTTTATATGACTATAGATAACTTTAATTTCTTCATCTGAAAACTGCCTGATCATATCCTTTGACCATTTATCAATTGGGGAATGACTTGTATTCTTACAAATTTGACTCAGTTCTCCACATATTTTAGAAATGAGGCCTTTATCAAAGATATTGGCTGTAAAAATTATTTCCCAGCTTTCTGCTTCCTTTCTAATTTTGGTTGCATTTGCTTTGTTTGTGCAAAATCTTTTAAATTTGATATAATCAAAATTATCAATTTTCCATTTCATAATGTTCTCTCTCTATTGTTTGGTCATAAATTCTTCCCTGCTCCACAGATCTGACAAGCAAACTATTCCTTCCTCTCCTAATTTGTGGTATCACCTTTTACGTATAAATCATGTACCCATTTTGAACTTATCTTGGTAAATGGTGTAAGATGTTGGTTTATGCCTATTTTCTGCCATACTATTTTCTAGTTTTCCCAGCAATTTTCATCTTTATCCTTTATTCTTATCCCAAAAGCCAGAGTTTCTGGGCTTATCAAACAATAGATTACTATATTCATGGGCTACTGTGTCTTGTGTACCTAACCTATTCCACTTATCTACCCTGCCATATCTTAGCCAATACCAAATAGTTTTGATGGTTGCTGCTTTATAATACAATTTTAGGCCACCTTCCCTTTCATTTCTTTTCATTAATTCTCTTGATATTCTTGACCTTTTGTTCTTCTAGATTAATTTTCTTATTATTTTTTTCTAGTGGTATAAGATAATTTTTGGTAGTTTGATTGGTATGGCACTGAATAAGTAAATTAATTTAGGTAGAATTGTCATTTTTATTATATTAGCTCAGCCTACCCATGAGCAATTGGTTTTTTACGAGTTGCTTAGATTTTACTTTATTTGTGTGAATAGTGTTTTGTAATTGTGTTCATATAGTTCCTGAGTTTGTCTTGACATGTACACTCCCAAATATTTTGTATTATCTGCAGTTATTGCTGGGCTTTGTTAGTAATTTCTGGAAATACTGATGATTTATCTGGGTTTATTTTATATCCTGCAACTTTGCTAAAGTTGCTAATTATTTCAAGTAGTTTTTTAGTTGATTCTCTAGAATTCTCTAAGAATAGCATCATATCACCTGCAAAACAGTGATATCTTTGTTTATTCATTGCTATTCTATATCCTTCTATTTCTTTTTCTTCTCTTATTGCTAAAGCTAACATTTCTAGTACAATAGTCAATTACAGTGGTGATAATGGAAGATCCTTGTTTCACCCCTGATCTTATTGGCAATGCTTCTAGCTTATCCCCATTACATATAATGCTTGCTGATGGTTTTAGATAGATGCTACCTATAATTTTAAGGAAAAATTGAAAGCAGCCTTTCTTAGAGTGATAAGTATTAGCTACATAAAACCAAGAATAATCATTATCTTTGATGGAGATAAATTTGAAGCCTTCCCAATAAGATCATGAGTGAAGCAAGGTTCTCCATCATCACCACTATTATTCAATATGGCACTAGAAATGCTAACTGTAGCAATAAGAGAAGAAAAAAAATGAAGGAATTAGAATAGGCAAACAAAAATATCACTTTTAGCAGATGATATGATAGAATATTTACCGAACCTTCAAAAATCAACTAAAAACTTAGTTGGAATAATTAACGACTTTGCCAAAGTTCCAGGATACAAAACAAACCCACAAAAATCATTAGCAGGAAAAGACAGAAGAAATTCCACTTAAAATAACTGTAGACAACATAAAATACTTGCAAGTCTACCTGTCAGGACAAAACCATGGATTATATGAATGGAATTATAAAACACTTCACACAAATGAAGATAGACCTAAATAATTGGAGAAATATTAATTGCTCATGGGGAGGCAAGACAATAAAATAAAATGATAATTCTACCTTTTTTTTTTTACTTATTGAGTTCCATAACAATCAAACTACCCAGGAATTATTTTATAGAGCTAAAAATTAGTAAAAAATTAATCTGGAAGAACAAAAGATCAAGAATGCCAATGAAATCTATGGAAAAACAATGTTAAGAAAGGTGGTCTAGCAGTTCCAGATTTCAAACTATATTACAAATGGTACTCATCAAAACAATCTGGTACTGGCTAAGAAACAGAATGATTCATCAGTGGAATATGACTAGGTACACAAAGCACAACAGTAAATTACCATAGTACTCTTGTGTTTAAAAAAACTCAAAGATCTAAGCTTTTGGGGTAAAAACTCAGAATTTGACAAAATTTCTAGGAAAACTGGAAAGCAGTTTGGCAGAAACTAGGCAAAACCCAACATCTCACATTGTAAACCATGATAAGATAAAAATTGATAAATATTTTAGACATAAAGGGTGTTGTTGTAAGTAAATTAGGGGAGCATGGGAAAATATACCTGTGAGATCTATCAATAAGGGATTTTTATTACCAAACAAGAGATAGAGGAGATTGAAGAAAAAAGATAATTTTGATTACATGAAATAAAAACTTTTATACCACCTTTCTCTCTCCTCCCCCCAACTACTTTTGAAAGTAGTTAATGTTCTTGGGTGCATCAAATACTGAAATTATGTATGCATTTGTTTCCATTTCTTGTTTATCAAAGTCTATCTCATGATTTATTTTATTTTACTCACATAAAATAGTTACAATGGATTATTTTTAGTGTAATTTAGGAGCTAATATTACCAAGCCCTATTCCATCCTCATTTAAAAAATGTCTTAATGTTTATGAACTTTTATTCCGCCAAATTAATGTTGCTATTATTTTGCTGATACTATAAAGTCTCACTTTGGAAATTTTATATCACATACTAAACATGTAAATTAATTTTGGCATATACTCATTTATACTATGTCAATGTGGCTCATTCATGAACATTTATTGTTCTCCATTTTTTGGTCTTCTTTTATTGTGTAAAAAATTCTTAAAGCCACATTTATACATGCCTTTCACATATTTTGCTAGGTTAAGTTTTAGATTTTTTAATTCATTTTGGCTTAAATTATCACATCTCTTCTTCCCTCCAAATAATATACAGAAAGACTGATTTTTTAGAAATGTATTTTATGGATAAAATTTTTATATATTTTACTTATTTTAATCAAGTCCTGACTAGTCCAAATAATGCCTTACCTTGAATTGGCCCCATTACTCAAATTCACAAATCATTATTTTCATTGGGCTAGAACCAATTACCTTATTTTACATAATCATAACTTCAAATAGTATGAATTCAAATACATCGGAGCACTTCAGAAATTCATTATTCATAATAATTGGGAAGCAGTTGTATTTTATTAATTTGCTGAAGGTGTTAGTTGATTTAATTATTTTTATGGGGATTTTCTAAGGTTATATGGAGAGATACATTTTCCTTTTCTTTGCCCATGCTTACTTCTTTATAGTTTTTTCTTCTGTTGCAGCTGTCCCTGTAATTTTTACCAATGTTTAATGATAAACAAAGATGGAGGGCATCTTTGCTTTGCTCCTGATCCTACTGGGAATGTGCCCACTGTTTTCTTCTGTACAAATACTGCTAGCCCTTGATATCCAATACATATTTTTGATAATATGATTTTTTTGTTTTAAATGAATGCTACATTTCAGAGTCTTTTGATCAAACCACATAGTTTTAAATTATTTTCTTATTAATGTTATCAATTACATGTATATTTCCCCTAATCTTCTACAATTATTGAATTCACAATATACTTTATCTAATGATTATAGTGAATATTTTAACATTGCCATGGTTTTATCAATAACATTTTACCATTATTTTCGCATCAATAGTCACCAGTGTAATTAATCTCTAGCTACTTATTCTTTTATTTCCTCTCTTGATTTTGACAAATTTGTCTCATAAATAGCATTTTACAAAGAATTTTCATTATTTTTGCAAACAGCTTGCATAGCATGGATATTGTTTTTTTTTTCTTTAAAGGTTTGGTAGAATTATATTTCAAATCCACCTGGACAAAGATTATTTTTCCTTGGCATTCACATGGGTTTGTTCAAATGATTTTTTTAGGATTTGGATATTTAGGTTCCATATTTCGTACTTTGAAAAATTATATATTTAAAATGTTTATTCATTTATTCAACTGGAGCATAATGGATTATTTCCTAGTCACTAATTATTTCTAACTTTCTGTTTTGAAATATGTTCCTTGTAGCAACATATTGTTGGATTCTGTCTGGATTTCTGCTATTCTTTTCCATTTTGTAAGTGAGTTCATCTCATCTATTTTCACAATTATGATTGCTAGCTATGCATTTACCTCCATCCTATTTTATACTTTTTCTCTTTTTTACTATGTCATTTCCTCAAGAGTCTATTTTACTTCTAATTAGTGCCTCCCTCAATTTACCATCTCTCATTCTCTCCTTTCTCTTAACTCCTTTTCCTTCCACTTCTCTCTTTTGGTAAGATGAATTTCTATATCCAACTGTGTGTATGATTATTTTTTCCTCCTTGAACCAGTTAAAATGAGATTTTTATAGCTCAAAGGGCTATAAAATGGGCATACCCTTTGACCCAGCAATACCACTTTTAGGGCTATATCCAAAAGAGATCAGTAAAGTGGGAAAGGGACCCATATGTACAAAAATATTTATAGCAGCCCTTTTTTGTTGTGGCAAAGAATTGGAAATCACAGGGATGCCCATCAACTGGGGAATGGCTAAACAAATTGTGTTATATGAATATTATGGAATACTATTGTGCTATAAGAAATGAGGAGGAGATGGACTTCATCACATCCTGGAATGACTTATATGAAGTGATGCTGAGTGAGGGGAGCAGAACCAGGAGATCAATATACATGATTACAGACACATAGTATCTGTAAAGACTAACTTTGACAGACTTGATTCTTCTCATCAATGCAAGGTTCAAAGACGGCCCCAAAAGACTTACGACGTAAAAAGCTATGCATATTCAGAGAAAGAATTATGGAGTCTGAATGCAGATGGAGGCAAACTATTTGTTCTCTATTTTTCCTTCTTTTTTGGTTCCATTTCTCTATTCTCGTTGTTGATTCCATTGGTTATAATTCTTCTTTAGAACTGGACCATCATGCAAATAAGTTCATTGTGAAGGTAAATGTAGAACCTACAATGGATTACATGCCATCTTGGTAGGGGGAGGAGGGAAGAGAGGGAAGGAGAAAAATTTTGGAACCCCAAAACCTATGGAATGGAATGTCTAAACTAAAAATAAAAATAATAAAAAAGAAAAGATGAGAGTGAAGTTCAAGCACTTCCCATTCCCCCTGACTGCCCACCCCTTTATTGTATAAAGTATCCCTTTTGAACTCTATATGTGATAGTTTTTCCCATTCTTCTCTCTTTCCCCTTTCCAGTGCATTCCACTTCCCTGCTCTTCCATTCTCCTTTTGTGATCATGCCAACATAATGGACTGACATCCATGACCTCTGTGTAATTATACTCCTTCTAAGTGCCCTAACAATGACAAAATTATTAGGGAGTTACACATTTCATCTTCCTGCCTGGAAATGTAAACAGTTTAACAATATTAAGTTCCTCGTGATTTCTCACTATTATTTAACTCTTTATAGTTCTCTTGAGTTTTGTTTTTGAATGTCTAATTTTTTATGCAGCACTGGTCTTTTCATCAGAAATGTCTGGAAATCCTCTGTTTCATTAATGCCCATTTCCCACTTGTAGGATTTTATGCAGTCTCTCTGGAAAGGTAATTCTTGGCTATGATTTCAGATCTTTTTTTTTCTAGAAATAACATTATTTCAAGAATTCTATTCCTTCACTGTGGTGGCTGCTAAATCTTGTGTAATTCTGACTATGGCTCCACATTATTTGAATTATTTTTTTCTTTCTGCTTACAGTATTTCCTCCTTGACCTGGAAGTTCTGAATTTTAGCTATTATATCCCCAGGAGTTTTAATTTTGGTGTTTCTTTCAGAAGATGATGGATGGATGCTTTTGATTCCCACTTTGCCCTCTGGTTTAAGTTTCGAAGGCAGTTTTGTTTCATGATTTCTTGAAATATGATTTCTGGGCTTTTTGTTGTTGCTGCTGTTCATGGTTTTCAGTTAGCAAAATCATTCTTAAATTATCTCTTATTGATCTATTTTCCAGGTCAGTTTTCACCTAGGAATTATTTCACCTCTTATTTTTTCAGTCTTTGAATCTTAGATTCCTTAATGTTTCATGCAATTATTACCTGACATTTGGCCAACTCTAACTTTCAAGGAATTATTTTCTTTTCCATAGCTGTTAATTCTCTTTTCATAATTTTCTTCCACAGTTCTTTTCCAATTTTTTCTTCTACTACAGTTATTCAGTTTTAAAATATATATTTTCTCTTTTTAAATCCCTTTCCTTAACTCTTCTGAGAATTATTAATGGCTTTATATTTTTCTTTGAGGCTTTGCTTGTAAATATTTTCAAGTCATTTTCTTCTGGTATGTGTCTTGAGCTTCCCTGGAAACGTAATAGCTCTTTATGGTCAGATTTTTTGTTGTTTGCCCATTTGTCTATATTACTTCTTGTCTTTGACTTTCTTTAATGTTGGACTCTTCTCACTTATGGGGGTAGATATATCTGGCCTGAGTTTCTGTCTTCTTATGTCTTTCTACTGTTTTCACAGCTCAGGTCAGGGGCTTGCAAGTTTTTGATCCTTCCAAGGTGGTGTAATTTGGGGAGAAGTTTATTCACTGTCCTGGTGTGAACTATGGAAGTTCCTAACACAGGTATGCATCTATTGGCTTGTGCATGATTAATTTCAGTAGATTGTTACTGTCAGCCTGCTTGGAAGTTCCACAGGTTCAAAGTGACTGAACTATTTGACTTTCCCTTGGTCTTGACTTCCACTCCTGGTTGTTCCATTGTAGACATAGTCAGGACTAAAAATTAGAACTGAAGCTCCCTCTGTTCTTGGGCTCAGGGCCATGTGACTAAAGTTTTGGAACTTATTCCTTGATCTGTACACACTTAGAATCTATCTCACCCGTTCCCATTCCTCCTTCTGCCCTGGAAATGTCACCAAGAACTGAGCAAAGAGGTTAAAGTTATCAGATGGCACCTTTTCTTGCTCCTGTCACTGGATCAAGAGTCCTCTAAGACTTCTTTCTACCCCAGTTATCCCAACTGTTTTACTTGTTCTAGACCCTTTTATTTTCTTTGGCTGCTACTGACTCTGTTTGTGGCCACTGTTCTGTGTTCCTGCACCCCTCCTGCCCCAGTGTCCACAGACCTCTTCTAAATTGCCCTGGGCTGGAAAAATGACTCACTGTGATTTTTTTCAGCATGTTTTCACATTGTTTACTCAAAGTAGGCTTAGCATCCACTGAAGTTTAGAAATGTTGAATTAAATTTTAGGCATGTTGAGCTCGAAAATAGGGAAATAACCAACAAACGATTTGATTCATAAAAAGGAAACATAATCTTATGCATTGTGGGGCATAATTTCCAGGATGTAAGTGGCAGTTGTCACCAAAGTAGATCTCAGATGGACTATTACATTCTATTATGGACATTACATTTAGGGAAAGGCATTGGTAAGCTGGAGATAGTCTAAAGGAAGGCCATAAGGATGGTTAAGAGGCTTAAGATCATTCCATGCAAAGAAGAAATGAAGAGACTGAGAATGTTAAGCCTCAAGAAGAGAAGGTTTATGTGTGGGAAATGAAACCTGGTTTCAAAAAATGTTTGGAGAGCTTTTATGTAAAAGAGGAATTAATTTTTTCTCTCCTTGTTGCTAGAGGACAAAATTTTTAAAAAAGCGGGTGAAAGTGACATAGGAGCATGTTTAGGCAAGATGCTTGGACAAACTCCTAATAAGTAGAGGTGTCCAAAATGGGGTATGTTTTGAGAGGTAATGAGTTCACTGGTGAGCTCAAAAGAAGGTTTGAGAAATAACTTGTAGATATTATAGAGTGGATACTTATGTAGAATGGACTAAATGGAATCTGAAATTATTGAAGCTTTGAGATTGGGTGATTCTGATTTGTTTTGAAACTTTGGTATTATCTCTGGGTATGAACACTGCCTTTTGGGTAGTTGTGGTTGGTTATGATGTACTAATGGACTATGTGTGTGTGTGTGTGTGTGTGTGTGTGCGTGTGTGTGTGTGCATGCTTACCTTTGTTGTGACATTAATTTGTAATCTAAGTGGGAAAAATGCAGATTTTAGTATCAAAGGACTTGGGCTGGTTTTCTAAGTCTATTCCTTGTTATCTGTTTGACTATGGGGAAGCCACTTAACCTTACAAAAGCCATAGATTTGGAACTAGAAGGATGTTAGGGACCATTGAATATGTCTTTATTTTACAGATAAGCAAAATAAGACAGACAGGTTAAATGATTTGGCTAGGATCATAAAGACAGTAAATATAAAGTGTGAACACCCCGCCACACACACATATGTATATACATATACACAAATAGCTACCAGGTATATAGGAATATATATATATATATATATACATATATATATATATGTACATATATACACACACACACACACATACTTACATATGCACCCCACACATATAGCTAGCATGTATATAGCCCCTTAGGGCTTACAAAGCATTTTACATATAATCAAATATTTTATGATCCTAGGAGTAATAGTTATTATTAATGTCACAAACATTTTTAATTGTCATATCAACAGTGATAATTATTGTATGATTATGTATATATACACATATACACATATATATTGCACTTTGTGGTAACTGTTTGTACACATCTTTCTCTCCTATTACATTGTGGGCTCCTTAGAGTAAAGTGAAATCAACAAGAATTGATTAAATGCATACACTCTTTCAGACAGTGTAGTGCGGGGAATATAGTTATATTCAAACAGGACAGTCTTTGATCTCAAGGATCTTGCATTCTAATAGAGATACGGAGTATGCTACTTATACAGGAGTATCTGGAGAATCAAGAGCTGAGGTAAGAGAGGAAGGAAGGAATGAGCATGACTGATCTGGGCACTTCCTCAAAATGGAGGTTCCAGTCCTTTCCTGACTCTTCATACTTCTTGACTATTTTCCTACAACCTTCTTACCCTGGAAGGAAATCCTTCATTATCCTATGAAAATATCTCTATCCCTGTGGCTTCCCTCCTCTAATTGGTATTTTTCTCCTTAGAGCAGAGATGATTCTGTATTCATTTCCGCACAAAACCTAGCACAATGCTTTGCACATAGTAGGAGCATTTATATCTAGAAAGGACATTAGAACACATAAGTTCAGCTCTGTCATTTTAAAAAAAGTGAAGAGTTAGGCCTAGAGAAGTGAAATGAGTTGCTTAATGTAAAACAGAATACAATTCTGTTTGTGCTACTTACCACCCATATGACATTAGAAAAATCACAACAGCTCTCATTTTCTTTATTTGTGAAAGAAAGATAAGTAAGGACCCTGAGGTCCCTCTACTAGGTACTCAATAAATCTGTATATTTGTTTAGAAAAAATATAGGTGCAGAAGTGATTGAGATGCTTTAATCTTATCAATGATACACTCCAGTGTACCCATTTCTTTATTAATTTTTTTCAATCAAAAACCATTTATTTTCTCTCCTTCCTTCCCTCCCCCACTGAGTGAAAAGAAGAAAAAGGAAATCCTTGGATCCAACATGCATAGTCAAAAAAAAAAAAAACAAACCCTTACATTGGAGATGTGTGAGAGTGTGTGTGTGTGTGTGTGTGTGTGTGTGTGTGTGTGTGTGTGAGTGTGTATGTGAGTGTGTGTGTGTGTGTATGTGAATAATTCCTCTCTCATCACCTTTCTGTCAGGAGTTCCTTGCTGGTCCTCTAGAATCATGGTTGTTTATTGAACAAATAAGAGTTTTTAAGCTTTTTAATATTATTCATTTTTACAATGTTATTGTTATAGTAAAAATTGTTCTATTCCTGCTCACTTCATTCTGCTTCATCAGTTCATGTAAGTGTTCTCAGAATTCTTTGAAACTATTCATTTTTAAAGTAGTTGGTTAATCCATTCTCTAAGTGATGGGATCCCCCTTCGTTTTAATTTCTTTGTCATCACAAAAAAGAGCTGCTATAAATATAGATAATTGAGTACAAAGGGTATTTTCTTTTTTCTTTGATCCCTTTGCTTAGTATGCCTAGTCGTGTTGCTGCTGAGTCAGAGGGCATGCATACTTTAGTGACTTTTTGGATATAGTTCCAGAGTGATTTACAGAATAAGGATAGTAGAGTCATTATTAACAATTTTCAAATGAATTACATAGGGCAGCTAGGTGATACACTGGATAGAGCAAGGGACAACCTTCCAGTTCAAATGCCTGAAATGGCTCAATCCTTTTTAATTCCCAAAAGTTCGCCTTTAGGTAGTCTTTTGCAAAATTGGAAAAAATCTAGTTTCTCTAAAGAACCTCAAAAGAACCCCGTCCTCAGAAAAGATAAGATGCTTGTAGGTAGAGTTGCCCCACAAAGGGCCAATGGGGATGAACAGGACATTTTGAATGGCCCCCTTCTTCTTTTTATTTTCAATGAAATCATTTGTTTAATAAAAATAATAAATAAGACACCTTAATGCAGAGGGTATGCATATGCAGAGGGTTCTACATATTCTCATCTGCCCTTCACAATAACTCTATGAGGTAGCTAATATGGTTGGTAGCATTGCTTCCATTTTACAAATGGGGAAACTGAGGCTTAGAGATGCTAAGTGTATGCAAGCCTATGCTTACACTGCAAGGAAATGTCCAAG
>CM053623.1:184611870-184627567 GCA_028646595.1 Phalanger gymnotis | reverse complement strand
CAGCTGGATCCCCTGGCCTTACAGTCCAATCTAGTTCAGTCAGCACCCCCCCAGCCCCTCCCTCCCAAGAAGTGGGACTTCCTGTTTCTCTCTCCAAGCCTCAGTTGCCACAGGGCCTTCAGGGCTTTTTCCCCTGAGGGAAGTGCTTGCCTAACCCTGTAGGACAATCAGAGTGCATGTTCCATTCTCCATTTCAGATCTCGTTAGGGTTAAAGTGAAAATGGGGTGATACTTGGAAGACCCAACTAAGTTTACTGAAGGTTTTAGGGATCTGTCCCTACAATTTGAGCTTTCTTAGGGTGAATTGCACATCCTCTTCTCCACCTGTCGTACCATTGAGGAGAAGAGGAGGATCTGGGAATAAGCCCCAAAATTTGGGGATCGTTTGGCTAGCAATGACCCCACAAAATATCCCCCAGGTAAAGCTACTGTTCACACAAGTGACCCAGGATGTGATTATCAAAAGAGTGAGGATAGGGGAAAGAGAGATAAAATGATAGTTTGCCTGTAGAAGGCCTAAGAACTACATTTCAAAAGCAAATAAATGTTCGAAAAATTAGGGAAGTCACTTAGCGAGAAAAGGAAAACCCTGCCCTTTTCCAAGACAGGCTAGTAGAAGCTATTAAGAAGTATACAAATTTGGATTCTGAGTCTACTGAAGGGATGGCAATCTTTAGCATGTATTTTATTAATCAGTCTGCCCCAGATATTAGAAGGAAACTGCAGAAATAGACATTAGGACCCCAAACACCTCAGGCCCAATTACTGGAGATGGACTTTGGAGTCTTTAACAACAGAGACCTGGTTGCAGCAGAAGAACAAGAATGCAGGGAAAGGGTTAGAGGTGGAGAACATGCTCAATTCTTGGCTGCTGCCATGGCCAGTAAAAGACCCAAGGAGCCCCGCTCCAGGGTGCCCCCTTGGAGGAAGCCTGGCAACTTGGGTAGTGGGGAAACCTGCTTTCAATGCCATAAGGAGGGTCACTGGTCCAAGGACCACCCCTCTAGGGTGCCCCCCCAAGAGGAAGCCCCCAGGATCAACACCTCCAGGACTGTGCCCAGCATGTGACTAGGAGAGACATTGGAGTCAGGATTGTCCCCAAGGCTGGAAAAGTGGTAGAGCCTCCTCTCAGTACTCTGTCCTCCAGGCTTCTCAAGACTAGGAAAAGCGAGTGACCCTGGGGTTTGGCAGCGCTCCAACTTTCTCCCCCTCTCTCACCTAGCTCTGGGTAAAATCGAGGCTGAAGGTAAGGTTACCCACTTTATCACTGCTACTGGTTGTCCTGTCTTAAGTCATTACTCTGGCCCAACACGCCCTTCGACCCATGGGGTCATGGGCATCGAAGAGGAAATTAAAGGATGTCTCCAGACATACACCCTCCCTTACCTAATTGAGGATCTGTTGTTTGAACACTCCTTTCTTGCACTCTTCTCTGGCCCTGCCCCCTTGTTGGGAAGGGACCTGATGGTGAACTTGGGGAGCCAATTCTCTCTAGTTAAACCTCCCAGCTCCCTTTTCCTTCTGCTCTCTAGACCTCCCCATGTTCCCCCAGAAGTGTGGGAGACAGTCAAGCCAGTTATTTGGCATCAGGGAATTCCTGGGAAAGCTACTCATGGCACCCTAACCCTTATTTGCCTCAGTGATTCTAATGTTTTCCCCAGTCACAGTCAATACCCAATTAAGCCTGAGGCTTGGGAAGGACTGTAACCATTAATTGAAAAATTCCTTGAGCATAAAATCCTAGTCCCTTGTCAATCTCCATGCAACACTCCAATTCTTCCTGTAAGGAAGCCTAATAGAGAATACTAAATGGTTCAAGGTCTCAGCTGTTAATGAAGCTGTTATTCCTATACACTGCATATGCCCCAACCAAAAGTGGGATACCCAATGGTTTTCCACCCAGGACCTCAAAGATGCCTTTTTCTATATACCTCTGCACACTGACTCACAATTTATTTTTGCCTTTGAGGGGATATTTCTTGGGGAATCAAGTTAATGTCAGCTAACATGGACAGTCTTGCCCCAAGGGTTTCAAGATAACCCTCATTTATTTGGTCAGGCTTTGGGAAAAGATTTAAGGGATCTGAAATTAGCTGACAGTGGCTTAATTCAGTATGTGGATGATATTCTTATTTGTAGCCCCACCCAGGAAGCTTCTTTGGCTCCTGCTGCAGAAGCCCTTAACTTCTTGGGTACTCAAAGCTATAGGGTCTCTTTGAACAAAGTCCAGATAGCATACCAATCCATAAAGTATCTGGGCCACAAACTAAAGCCTACCTCTCAATCCTTAACCTTGAAGATGAAGAGGACAATACTGTCTATTCCTATTCTAGCCACTAAGAAACAACTTCAAACCTTTCTGGCATAGCTGGATTTTGTAGACTCTGGATCCCTAATTTTGGTCTCATTGCTAAACCTCTTTATGACTCCACTCAAGGCCCTGACTCACTCCCTCTAGAGTGGGTCCCAGACCAGGCTAAAGCTTTTGAGACTTTGAAAACTAAATTGCCCACCACTCTAGCATTAACTCTATCTAATCTAGAAAAACCTTTCACTCAGTATGTTGATGAAAGGAGAGGACAGGCTTTGGGAATCCTAACCCAGTCCTCAGGACCTGACCCCAAGCCAGTTGCCTATTTTTCAAAACAATTAGACTCCATGGCTGCTATAGACCCTCTAATTGAGGAAGCACCTAAACCTCTAGTTGGCCAGCCCTTAAAAGTTCTGACTCCCTGTGGAGTTCAGAGCATCCTAAAAGCAGAGAGCCACCAGTGGCTGGCTAACCACAGGCTCACCAAGTATCAAGACTTGCTCTTACGTACCGCTGACCTAATTTGGCTGTGCTATGCAGTACTGAACCCCAAAGCAGTGTGGTACACAGAACAAGTGGTTAGGAGAGCTAGGTATGAGTCATCTGCAATAATCGCCAGGGAAATTGTCCTTTTTCTATACTCCTATGCTGCCTGCTTGGTACTTGTTTGCTTAACCTCATTGCCAGGTTTATCTCCTCCAGGCTCCAAGCCATCAACTTCCAGATGACTGCTCACACTATGTACCCCTTGAACGGGACCCATCGAGGCAGGGACAGCTCTACACCCCTTGCCAGCAGGAAGAAATTTCAGAACCTGAGACCTTCACCTTTTACCCCAAAAGAATTTGGGTCCCATTTATTTGAGGGGGGAATGATAAGGTTTAGACTGTGGGAACCCCCTGGAACCTTACCCTGAATCTTCCCACTTGATTTAGCTTTTCATGTCCAAATAGCCTAGCCTAGCCTTCCATTGTTTGGAAGCCAGAAGGCTGTTTCCCAAGCCTTGATCATGATCAAAATATCTATATCCTAGTTCTGTTACCCTAGGTCTCTTATCGTTTGTAATCTCCAGGTAGCCTCCAGCTATTTCCCACCTTGGAGTCTGACCTCATCCAGTCACCCCAGTCTGCTCTAAACTCCTCCTCTAGTCATCCCAGACTATTCAAGACCACCCCTCAATCCCTCCCACAATCTTTCTATATATAAGTCTCATCTTGCCTCTATGAAGGTGCTCAAATTCAATCTAGCTCACTAGGTTGAATCTGGCCCTCTTGCAAAAACGAGCATCACAAACGATGAGGTTTCTTAACAATATGGCAAAACCTTTAATATACTTTGTCTTTTTCCTTGGCTGAGAAAAAAAATTAATTACATAAGTATGTAGCCAACTGTAGCCAGAATGTTTGGCTTTAAAGATATACTTCCATCATTGCCCACAATGTTCCTAGGGTGTTTGGCACCTCAATATGTACTTTGTGGGGCATTGAAGACCTACAGGATATAAAATTAGAGCATGGCATGAGTATACATAGATGATCCAAATGACTGGCATTCTTATCATAGGAAGTTCATGCTTCTTGAGCCAAATATATTGCATGAAAGAGATGATTGTGGAAAGTGAAAGTGTGAAACAGTAGAAAACATCCTCGGTTTGAATTCACAGGACTTTCATTTGGATTCTGGCATAGCTCTTTACTGCATGTGTACCCTTGGAAAAATCACTTTTTATTTGGGCCTCTGTTGCCTCATCTGTAAAAGGAGGGGATTGAATTTTGCAGGGATCTCAAGTTTTTTGTTTGTTTGTTTCATGGGCCTGGACTGGATGATTTCAGAGATGTCTTCCAGATCTAGTTCTATGATTCTATGAACACACACAGACCACAGCAAGGACATCAGAAAATTACAGTATTTCTCTCTATTTTGCCTCTCTTCTTTCTATCTTAAATAAGATATTTGTTAAGCACTCAGTACAGTGTCTGGTACACAGTGCGTGCTTAATAGATGCTGGCTCCTTTCCTCTTTTCCTTCTTTATATCATTAGAGTATCTGATAGTGGGAGAGAGTTTTTTGATGTCTTTGGAGGCCCTCTCCTCTCTGAGCAGAAAACAGTCCACAGCTAATACAGCTGACTGAATGTTCAAGAAATCATCAGCTTCTCCAAATGGGTTAGTTCCAGTTTGTTTTCTCCTTGGCAAAGCTTGTCAGCACATCACTTTAACTGCTCCTGTAAGGACCACCCACTAAGAGAAATTAAGCAGAATGCAGGAATCCTTAGCAATTTGATACTTATGCAGAAGATGGAGGAGGAGGAGGAAGAGGAGGGAGGTATTTTGGAAAGTCAGAGGAATCTAAGTGGATTGGGGTGGAGGGGAAGATAATATTTTGGGATTTTTCTTTTCCTCCTGGATTCCATTTTCTATTGCAAAAATGTACTTCCTAACCTTGGAATAATTTATTAGTACAATTCCAACTGATTTTACATCTGGAGAGTATGTGGATTGTTTTT
Organism: Phalanger gymnotis; assembly: GCA_028646595.1. Classification (NCBI taxonomy): domain Eukaryota; kingdom Metazoa; phylum Chordata; class Mammalia; order Diprotodontia; family Phalangeridae; genus Phalanger; species Phalanger gymnotis. Next base: position 184,622,750 of record CM053623.1, on the reverse strand, counting down.
GCCCAAATAGAAATTGAATTCCTGTCTTGATACATCTGGCAGAGTGATATCTTTTTGGTTGTACTCAAACCTGCATGTTTTCTGGCCTTTAATATATCTGTGGTGGGGCCAAATTGTTAAATAAATGCAAATTAGTAGAGTGGGGAAAAATATAATTTTCCCCATTACGAGCATGTGTGTGATAAAAGTGAAGTTTTCACGTCTGAAAAAGCAAAACAAAACTTTCCTATTTCCAAATTAATCTTAGCCAGAATACATTACATTAGAAAGAACTTGAAGTCAGAGAACCTGTGATTAGATCTTGGCTGTCACTTGTTGCCTCAAGGGACTTGGAAAGGTCCCTTAAAGTCTCAACTTCCTCATCTTCAAAATGAGAGGGTAGGATTTGAAGAACTCTGAACTCCCTCCTAAATCTAAGCTCTGATAAAAAGTGATTTATTTCCATCTGAAGGAAATGCTCGATTGTTTCCAATAAAAGCTAATTTTTATAATTATAATCCTCTGAGAATTGTAGAATTTTTTCGGGGGAGGGGCTTTTTCTATTTTGGTCCAGACTTGTACTTTCATGAATGTGGGGAACTGCCATTGAAGAAAGTTGATGTGGTTCAGTAACCTGTTCTCTTAGAATGAGGTTTTAATCTGGGTTCAGTGAATTATACACACACAAATTATATACATACACATATATGCACCATAAATGTGTATATGTATGCATATTGTTTACACAATGCATATATGTGTATGTATACATGTGCATGTATGTGTGTATATGTACATATATACACTGTACATATAAATACATATACATATAAATGGATTTGTTTATATGCATATATTTATATGTGTATGCACACCGATATTTAATAGATTTCCTTTATAGTCCTGTGAATTTTATTCTATGAATTTAATTATTATCCTTATCCTTATTTTTATTATTTGTTATTTATTCTTATTATCCTTAGAAGACCTTGCCAGACTGTCCAAGGGGCACATAATACCAAAAAGTTTATGAACTTTTATCTTATACTATTGGAGATTTATCTTACACTATTGGGGATTGTAATTTATAGTCTTAGAGAACTGACCATGATTTGCCCAAGGTGTATGGCCAGTATGTGTCAGAGACAGGACTTGAATCTAAATCTTCAAGACACATCAAAATTTCAAGGCACATGTTCTATCCACTTTGTCACATGGCCACCCCCACCCATACACACACACACACACACACACACACACACACACACTACACACATATTTAGAAACCTTTTTGTCATTATCAATGACATCTGCCCTTGAATATATATATATGTACACACACATATATACATACACAGACACACACATATATACCCATATACACATACGCACATTACACACAGCATACACACAAACATATATACACATATACATATGTATGCAATATATACTTACATATCTTTCTATATTTCTCTCTCCATGTGTGTATATATGTATATGTGTATGTACATACATACATATGCACACACTCTATGTGTATGAGAGAGAGAGGGAAGATTTTATGTTGGCTCTAATGCTCTAAATTTCCACTTGGGAGTGTCTTCAGTCTTGTTTTTCAAAAGAATTAAATACATTTTCCTCAAGGAAAATACCACTGTATGTTATCACAGTGACTGAACAGGGAAGTCTATTTTGGTTCAATGCATTGATTTTTCTGCCTGGTGAGAACACCAGTAATAAACAGCATCCTTACTTAAAGATCACAGGAGTATGTTGGCCAGAGCTGCTCGGTAGCTTCAAAACCTCGTCAGTCTTTGTTGGACCACTGCATGAGTTCCTTCCAGTCTGAAAAAGCTCTACAGAGCACATGAATATTCTTTTCTTTTTAAATAGAATAATCCTTGGGATGGGATGTTTACAAAAAGATGATTCCAGATGGCAGCAACTCTAGTTTAAGTGAAAACAGATGGAGATCTTCTTGGGAACAATCTGTGGTGAGAGGGTTGTCTCCTGAGGCAATATGCCATGTTAGATAGCCATGTCTGGTCAGGAGGCTCTGGGTTCAAGTTGTATTTCTATAATATCCTGGCTTTGTGACCTTAGGGAAAGTAATTTCACCTCTCAGTGAACCAGGCAACTCTCTAAAAATAAAAGTTGTAGAATAATTGCATGTCTTAGCTGGAAGAAGACATTTCTTCATCCAGAAATCCTGATATCAATGAAATCATAGGGCTGGCCCAATAAACAAGCAAATAAAATACTGTTGTCTCTACAATGATGGGTAAACCAGTATGGCCTTAACATTTACCTAACAGCCACAACTCCAAGACATGACAAGCAGGGTAGGAATCAGGACCAGCTAATGCCATTTTCAAAGACACTTAGTAATTACTTTCAAAATATTGGTATCTCGTGAAGAGCAAACATAGTGTAGGGGATAGAATGTAAGACCTGGAGCCAAGAAGAACTTAGTTGATATTTAATCTCTACCACTATGTTAACATGAGAAAGTCACTTAATCTTGATGAGAATAAGTAGAGACTTCCGTTGGTAGAAGGAGTTTCTGTACTAACAAGTTCTCAAATTCTTGATAAAATGATGTATCTACATCTATATTTATATCTACCTATCTAAGTCTGTCATCTATAGCTATATCCATCTATATCTATATTCATTAATCTATCTACATCTGTCATCTATATCTATATTCATATCCATCTATATCTACATCTATATCTATATTAATATTCATCTAACTTATTCTACATCTGTCATCTATATCTATATTCATATCCATCTATCTATATTTATACCTATAGCTATCTTCATCTATATCTATATTCATTAATCTATTATCTATATTTATATTCATATCCTTCTATCTATATCTATATTTGTCATCTATATCTATATTCAAATTCATCAGTCTGTCTATTTCTATATTCCTCAATCTATCTATATCTCTCATCTTTATCAGTATCATCTGCATCTATTTCTATCTCTCTAAATATACATAGATGTACATAATATGTATATGTGTACATGCTGATGTATTCATATATATGCATATATATCAATGTCTACATATATTTGGGAGGGAAGGAAGCAGATCTATGGTTTCAAAAGAATTTGTTCTATTGATATAAATTGGCAACTGTTTTGTTTTGTAATTTATAGGCTTAGACAGTTACCTGGGACACTGAGATGCTAATGATCTTGCTCAGGTTAACATAATCCAATCAAATTGAGACTTGAACCCAGTCTTTTCTAGAACCAGAGGGTAAAATAGAAAATGAAAGAATCCACTGATTACCTTCTAAAAGGGATCCTAAAATGAAAACTGCCAGGAATACTACAGCCAAATTTCAGAACTACCAGGTTAAGGAAAGGATATTGCAAGCAGCCAGAAATAAACAATTAAAGTACTGTACAGCCACAGTCAGGAAAACAATAGATTTAGCAGCTTCTACATTAAAGGACTGGAGATCTTGGAATATGACATTCTGGAGGGCAAAAGAGTTAGGATCACAACCAAGAATCATGTACCTAGGAAAAATGATTGTAACCCTTCTGGAAGAAAATGAACATTCAGTGAAATAGAGAACTTTCAGTCATTCTTGATGAAAAGACCAGAGTTGAATAGAAAATTTGGCTTTCGAAAACAAGACTCAAGAGAAGCCCAAAAAGATAAACAGGAAAAGGAAATCATAAGGGACTTGATGAGGTTAAATTGTTTATATTCTTACATGAGAAGATGATACTTGTCATTCCTAAAAATTTTCTAATTAGTAGAGCAGTTAGGAATATATACAGATAGAAAGAAGAGATATGAGTTGAATATGATAGGATGACATCTAAAAATAAAATAGAATTAAGGGTCGAGAAAGAGGAATGACCTGAGAGAAAAAGAAAGGGAGGGGTAGAATGGGTTGAATTACCTCACATAAAAGAAACAAAAAAAAGTTTTTATAGTGGAGGGGAAGATGGGGAAAGTGGAAGGGAATGGATGAATCTTACTCTCCTTGGAATTGTCTCGAAGAAGAAATAACATACTCACTCAATTGGGTAAGAAATCTGTCTTGCCCTACAGGAAAATATGAGGGGAAGGGGATAAGAGAAGGGGGTGTGTGGGTGATAGAAGAGAAGGCAGATTGAGGAAGGCAGTAGTCAGAAACAAAACACTTTTGAGGAAGGACAGGGTGAAAGGAGAGAAATAATAGAATAAACATGGAGGGAAATCAGATGGAGGGAAATACATTTAGTAATCAAAACTGTGAAAAAATTTTTGAAGCAAGTTTTTCTGATAAAGACCTCATTTATCAAATATACATGGAAGTGTGTCAAATTTATAAAAATAGGAGCCATTTTCCAATTGATAAATGATCAAGAGACATGTATGATTTTCAGATGAAGTAATCAAAACTATCCATAGCCACATGAGAAGGTGCTTTAAATCTCTATTGATTCTCTAATATATATTCACATTCTAATATATTTATATGAAAATTGAAACAATTCTGAGATACAACCTCATACCTATTGGATTGGCTAGCAGGACAGAAAAGGAGAATAACAAATGGGGATGTGGGTTAAATGAGATATTGTTGATGGAGTTGTGAATTGATTCAACCATTCTTTAGGGCAGTTTGGATCTACACCCAAAGGGCTATGAAACTCTGCATACCCTTTGATCTAGCAGTGCCGCTACTAGGTCTATATCCAAAAAGAGATTAAAAACAAAAGAGAAAGAGGACCTGAATGTGGGGAAATATTTATAGAAGCCCTTTTCTGGTGGCAAAGAATTGGAAATTGGGAGAATGCCCATCAATTGGTGAATGGTTGAGCAAATTGTGCTATGTGATTGTGGTGGAATATTATTGTTCTATAAGAAAGGATGAGCAGGATATTCTCAGAAAAACCTAGAAAGACTTATATGAGCTGATGCACAGTGAAATGTACTGTGCACAAAGTAACAACCAGATTACCAGCTGTGAATAATTTAGCTACTTTCAGCAATACAATGATCCAAAACAACTCTGAAAGACTTACGATGAAAAATTATGTTCATCCCCAGAAAGAACTAATGGCGTCTGAATACATATTGAAACACACTTTTCCCCTAATTTCTTTATTTTCTTGAATTTTTTTTTGTCTATGTTTTGTTTCATAACATGACTAATATGGAAATACATTTTGCATGGCCACATGCATAATCTATATCAAATTGCTTGCATTTTCAATGAGGGAGTTGGAGAGGGAGGAAGGGGAAGAGTTTGAAACTCAAAGTTTTTTTAAAATGCATGTTAAACATTATTTTATGTATAATTGGGGAAAAATAAAATACTATTTTTTTAAAAAGAGGTGTTAGCTATTATTATTGTTATTACCTCCTTGTCAAATTTTCCTCATGACGGAGATTATGAAATAAGCTACTAATAGTCACTGTTAACTCAGTGTGAATGAGTTTATCGGGGCATTCCCAACATTAGTGATTAAATACCAAACTTTAAAAGAAATGAATGAGGGCATTTCCCAAAAAGAGTAGGCTTAGGCAGCCAAAAAGGCCCTCAACAAGGCATGAATGGCTTCAGGCAAGGAGGATGATATAATTTATAGCATCAGCATCATCCCCATTACTAAGGACAGGAAATGGATGTGGAAGAGTTCCAAAAAAACCCCAAAACAACAAAAACAACCCAAAACAAAAAATCCCTGTGTACTTTATCAACTTCCCAGTTTTCCTATGGCTAATCCGACCAGAATGATCGCTACCAGAAGGACAAGCATTCATGAGGAACTAACCATGCAGGTATTCAGTGGGATAGGGAAGGAGTTGGGAGGAAAGGTGGGGGAAAGAATCAAGGTAGGTGGATTTCCCTTTTCCAAATTTAGGAAATCTTGGATTTTTTCGTGGAATAGAATGGATCCTTTCAACCTTAGAGTTTGCCTTATGCTACAAAGACTTGTGTTCCTTTAACTCTTTCTCTGTTTCAGGGAGGGCCTCCATAACCTCTTCCATGGCCTTCCAGAAAGAAAAACCGACCCATGAGATATACGGAAGAGACTTCATCTTTTCCTTAAGCCAATTCTTCTAGTTGCCCATTTCCAGGGTAGTGGAAATTCTTTGGACAAGTCTCTTGGTATTTCAATTCACTTCAACAAACATACGTTTATAGGATTTTAGTCTTAGAACTGGAAGGACCTTTCTTCATCATACAGATGAAGAAACTGAGGAAGAGAAAAGTGAAGTAACACATACTATTTAGTTCCTGTTAAATTTGAAACACAGTGTTTGGTGAAGAGTATACAACTACAAAATGTGAAAAAAATTGGTCTCTGTCTACAGGGAATGGTGTGGTGTAGTAGAGTTCTAGACAGCTTCTTGAGCCTCAGTGTCTTCATATGTGCAAGTGGTTAATAATATCTATCTCCTAGAGTTGTTGTGAGGCTCAAATAAAATAAAGTATTCAAAGTGATTTGACAAACTTTAGAGAACTATGTATGATCACATCTTTCAAGTTGGGAGGGATTGACTCTGATTACCTCATTTTACACATGAGGAAACTGAGGGGGCAATAAGTAACTTTCTAGGCTCACACAGCTAATAAGTGTGAGAGATGGGATTTGAACTCAAGTCCTGTTCTCAAGCTGTGATGCCACACTGTATATTCTTGCTTCTTTGCGAATTGTAGATAGTAGCAATAGTATATGTTGGGGCTTATGTATGTCATGAGGAAAAAAGAATTCCTAGTTGAAAAGCTCTTTGCAAATCTGAAAGGACATTTTGAAATTGAACAATTATTCTTCATCAATATTTTGAGTATTTGTGGTCACCCTTCCCTCTGCAACATGCGAGCCAACATGTATATTAATCTACCCTTGGGGAAAGGCAGAAGCAATACTGGAGTAATGACTTTGACATCTCCACTTCTTGAAGGTGAAGATTTATACAGCTGAACAAAGAAACTCCTTTTCCTGGCTTCATTTTGAAATCATGATTGATAGAAAGGAAATATTTCCTCTGAATATACTCCAGGTATGGTCTGCTTTGCTAAGGTCAAAATAACTTTGAAAACATTAAAGAAAGTCAATAGACATTGAATGTTAAGCCCACCATGACTTAAGTAGGTTGATTCCTTTGTATTTTATGCTCTTTTCCCATGTGGAAGCCACTTGCAGATGCTACAAATCAAGTTGAACCAAGAGAATGCATTTAAATTGGAAGCTCCATGCTAAGGAATCTGGAATCTTTCTCAATCCAACTAATAAAAGAAAAGGAAATTGTATATTGTTGAATCTTATTTTTAAAAGCATTTTGCATAGAAAAGGCTGATGTAAAGATTACAATCATGAAAATATTCATCAGTCTATCTACAGAATGCACAACAATTGTGGAATAGATAATTATGAACATTTGGGGGGGGGTCCAAACCTGTGAAATCATTGGTATAAGGAAATGTCCAGGAGGAAACTCTTCAATAACACAAATTGGACTGTTGCAACTAATTTGCAACTCCTATCCTTAAAACACATAGCCAATATGGATAAGAGAAGGGTCTCTTCCTTACTTCAAGCCATTTTTTCTACCCATTTTACAAAGCTGCCTCTCATTACAAATATTACTGATCATAAACCAATTCCTTATCACCAACTTTCAGAGGCCACATCTATTTCATTATCTGTGACAACTGCAGTCATTTATTACCTTTTATCTTTCTTATTTTCAAACTGGATTAACTCACCAGGTCTAAAAACTAAGCTTGTTTCACAGAGTTCAACAATTTTCACCATGAAATAGAGCCACCAACGATAACCACTTACCACAGTGAAAGCATTTGACTGAAAATAAAATCAAACATGAGAAACAGGAAAAGGACTTCTTAGGGTACAGAAAATTTTTAAAAATGATTTATTTTCATCTTAATTTAAATTCATTGAGTTTCTTCTTCATCCCCCTCCCATTTTGGTTGAAAGGTATTTTTGAGAATTCTCTCTTTTCCTAACATTTATATTTCTAGACTACAAATCAATATTGTTTCTAAAACCTAGTAACATCTGGAAATAAGCAGAATGTTTTTTCTTCTTCCTTTTTCTAAGTAATGTTTAATGGTAAATGGTTCTGAATCTAATAAGAGTTATTCAGAAAAAAAAGGCACACATTGGACTCATTGGCTACTCCTGCAGGCATCTAGGAGACTGAAAAACCCAAAGGAAATGAAGCGGCGCTGCCTGTGAAAGAAAAGGAAGCTTGAGGAAGACATTCAAAATGCTCTCTTGGATGGGGCAATTTGAAGTTGTTGGGGGCAGAAAAGGGGAAAAAAAAGGTCTATAGAGTATACTTCATCTGGAAATGCCAATCTGTAGGAAAGCCCTTCTCATACATGGAAGGAATGGATTCACAAAGAGGAAGAGTAAGGAGTAATTTAGAAAAGAAATGCCTGTGAGGCGAAGTCTGCTTAACTGACTTTGCATAGCATTCAGTCCAATGGCATTTATATGTGTTGGTTAATAATTTTTTTTTATTTTTTAAATATATTTTACTCTCCCAGTGTTTAGTTTACAATCCTATAACCAGATACTTTCAGGCATAGGCAAAGTAAAAATTATGGAAGCTGAGTAGGATAAGGACTGGACTTTTTAATGTTCTTGGTATAGGGCAGTCCCAGGTGAAGGAACTCAACTGCTGCTTTTTCTTCTTCTTCTACTTCTAATACTCCTACTCCTACCATTGTCACCACTACTGCCCCTACTATTACTTCTTTTTTTTAATTAAGATTTTTTATTTTTACTTTACAACACTCAGTTCCACATAACTTTGAGTTCCAGATTTTCTTCCCTCCCTGCCCTCCTTCTCCCCCAGATAACATGGAATCTTCTACATATAACTTTGCATTAAACTTATTTACACAATAGTCAAATTGTAAAGAAGAATTGTGGCCAATGGAATGAATCATGAGAAAGAGGAAACAAAATTAAAAAAAAAAGAAAAAAAAGGAGAGCAAATAGTTTGCCTCAATCTACATTCAGACTCCATAGTTCTTTCTCTGGATGTAGATAGCTCTCTCCATCATGACTCCTTTGTAGTTGTCTTTGAATCCTGTATTGCTGAGAAGAGTGAAGTCTATCAAGGTTCATCATCACAGAATCAATATATCCATGGTTGGGTATGTTCTCCTGGTTCTGCTCTGCTAACTCGACATTATATTGTATAGGTTTTTCCAGGTTATTATGAAGTCCGTATCATCCTCATTACTTATAGCACAATAGTATTCCATTGCATTCGTGTACCACAACTTGCTCAGCCATTCCCCAATTGATGGGCATCCCCTTGATTTCCAATTCTTTGCCACTATAAAAAGAGCTGCAATAAATATTTTCGTACATAAGGGTCCACTACTATTACTTCTATTACAACAGTGACTACTACCACCACTATTAATACTACTACTACTATGACTGCTGCTGTTGCTGCTACTGCTACTACTACTACTACTACTGCTACTACTACTACTACTACTACTATTACTATTGTGACTACTACTATTATTACTATTACCACATTATGATAGAATAGCTAAGAGTTGAAGTGACTTGTCCAGGGTCACGTAGATGGTATGATTTGGAATTGGGAATTATATATTAACTTTCTTAGTTTTGAGGCCAGCTCTGCTAAAAAGAATTCTTCTTTTTGGCAATTAAAGAGCTAAATTATTAATTTTATTTATTCCACTAAAGCATAATATTATTATAATAATAATTTGAAAGCAGAATAATAATACTACTCCTACCACTGCCACTACCACCACCACCACCACCACCACCACTACTACTACTACTGCCACCACCAATACCACCACCACCACCACCACTACTACCACTACCACTATCACCACTATCACTATCACTACTACTGCTGCTGCTGCTGCTGCTGCTGCTGTTACTACTACTACTACATTTTAACGGAGTAACTAATGACACAGAAATTAAATCTCCAGGTTTACAGGGGTCATTTACAATTTTAGGTCTTTCAGTTATTGAACTATTTGACTTAGATTTTCCCAGGTAACTGCAGAATTTGGCTTTTTATCTGCTTCTCTCCAGAAATATACAGGGCCCTGAGCTTTTATGTAAACACTCAAGCTAACAATTTACCCAAAAGAGAACAGGTTTCTTTTTCTAATAACAGAAGAATGCAAAAGCCTCAAATGTGGGGCTATAAACATTAAAGACAATTCTTCTTCCATTTCTGGTTGGCCTTCATATCCTCCAGGGATGCATATGATTCTCTAGACTAGTCAAAGTAAAATTGTAGTGTTGAACCTCCCTCTGTAAAAGAAAATTACTTGGAATCCTTAGAAAACAAAACAATCCTCTTCTTCCTGTGAGCCCCACATTTCAAAGATCAAAATAGTCCTCTAGACTTAAGAGTAGTTCTATCCTGGGCCCGAGGACCTTTCTCTATAACCTCCTGGCTTGTCACCTTCCACTCACATGGGGTAAGCATTCATGGTCACCAGAGGGTCAGGACTTCCAGTGATTTTCTTTAAGTGTAGCTTTGACCACATAACTCTCTTAATCAACGTATTCTAGTGGTTCTCTGGTGTCTCTAGAATAAAATATGAATTCCTCTGTTTATGTTTTAAACCATTTCACAAACTTACTCAAGTTATCTTTCTAGCCTCACTGTGTATCTCTTCCCTTCCTGAGCTCTGTAGCACAGACAAACTGGCTTGCTCTCTGTTTCTCATACATGGCACACCATCTCTACTTTTAGTACCTTTGTACTATTGGCTGTGCCACAAGCCTTAATACATGTATACAATAACTCTAGTATCCTTCTCTCCTTCCTTCCTTCCTTCCTTCCTTCCTTCCTTCCTTCCTTCCTTCCTTCCTTCCTTCCT
>CM053623.1:184578942-184594516 GCA_028646595.1 Phalanger gymnotis | reverse complement strand
AATGTGAAATATCTCATTGGAAAAACTACTGACCTGGAAAATAGATCCAGGAGAGAGAACTTAAAAATTATTGGACTACCTGAAAGCCATGATCAAAAAAAGAGCCTAGATATCATCTTTCAAGAAATTATCAAAGAGAACTGTCCTGATATTCTAGAGTCACAGGGCAAAATAGAAATTAAGTATCCACAGATCACCTCCTCAAATAGATCCCAAAAAGAAATCTCCTAGGAATATTGTCGCCAAGTTCCAGAGTTTCCAGGTGAAGGAGAAAATACTACAACTTTAAATGCTGCCTCAAGACAAATTCTGGAGCAGGGGAACCTACAAAAAATGAAGTGAAAAAGTTTTCCAGCTCAAGACAACTTAGAAGGTCAGCAATGAAGGTCTGTGGCAAATGGTAAAAGTGGAGCAAAGTTTTATACAGGATGCACCAGGGCACCCCCTCCCCCCCCCAAAAAAAAACTGGGAACAGGTCTTGGAAGCAACTGAATCAGTGGTAGCAGTAGTGGTTGCTGGACCTCTCAGCCCACAGTTGGTAGGGGGATCGGAAAACTGGTCAGAAACAGATTACTGGGATCCCTGCACTGACACTAGGTGGTAGGACTTTCTTGCATTAGCCATACATGGATTTGAGTCAGTCTTGGGTCTCAGTACCAAAAGGAGGAACACTAGCACACCAGAGTTTGCGGCTACAGAGGAGCTGCACCTTCTTCCTGGTCACAGTTCCAGGGTGGAAAGAGTACTTGTGGTCACTCATACACTAGAGCACAGGCCAGGAGAGTAGTAAACACACCTCTCCTTTGATCATTATACGTTAAAAGTCCCCAGAGTTATCAATGAAAAGAGCTACACAAAAACCCCCTGAAACCTGGAACAGTGTACCCTCCATTCTGCAAGCAACGTTCCATTTACTGTAAGAGTTAAAAGTCAAGAAATAGGCTTGGAAAAATAAACAAAGAGTTTGCAAAGATCTTTACTATAGCAAGTTACTATGGTGACAGGGAAGATCAAAACACAAACTCAGAAGACAATAAAATCACAACTTCTACATCAAAAGCCTCAAAGAAAAATATTAATTTGTTTTAGGCAATGGAAGAGCTCAAAAAAGATTTTAAAAATCAAGTAAGAGATCTTCCTGGGGGGTGGGGCAGAGCCAAAATGGCAGAGAAAAGGCAGCAACTCTCTCAAGATTTTCCCCAAACCCCTCCAAACACCTTTATAGAACACCATAAAATAATTCCTGGGGGCAACGTAGACCCAAAAGGACAGGGTGAAATAATCTTGCAGCCAAAGACAACTTAGAAAGTCAGCAGAAAAGGTCTGTTACACATGGGTGAGAGTAGAAAATTATTAGACTACCTGCACACCAAAAAAGGAGGCTAGATATCATCTTTTGAAAAATTATCAAGGAAAACTGCCTTGATATTCTAGAACCAGAGGGTAAAATAGAAATTGTAAGTATCTATTAATCAACTCCTGAAAAAGATCCTAATATGAAAACTCCCAGGAATATTATGTCCAAATTCCAGGCCTCTCAGATCAAGGAAAAAATATTGCAAGCAGCCAAAAAGAAAAGAAAAAAAATCAAATATTGTGGTATCACTGTCAGGATGACACAAGATTTGGCAGTTTCTACAATAAAGGATCAGAGAGCATGGAATATGACATTCCAGAGGGCAAAGGAGTTAGGATTATAACCAAGAATCACCTACCCAGCAACTAAGTATAATCCTTCATGGGAAAACAAGAACATTCAATGAAATAGAGGATTTTCAAACATTCCTGGTCAAAATACCAGAACTGGAGAGAAAATTTAACTTTTAAATATAAGACTCAAAGGAAGCATAAAAAGCTAAAGAGGAAAGAGAAATCATAAGGGATTCGATAGTTAAATTGTTCACATTTCTATAGGGGAAAATGATACTTGTAATTCCTAAAAGGTTTCTCATTATTAGAGCAGTTAGAAGGAGTATACATAGACAGAAGGTACAGTTGTGAGTTGAATATGATGAGAAACCTACAAGATTGGCAAATAATACAGAAAAGGAAAATTACAAATGTTGGATGGGGATGTGGGAAAATTGAGACACTAATGCACTGTTGGTGAAGAGGTTTACATTTTCAACCATTCTATAGAGCAATTTGGAACTATGCTCAAAGGACTATAAAACTATGTATACCCATTGACCAAGCAATACCACTACTACATCTGTATCCCAAAGAGATTTTAAAAGAAAAGGAAAAGCACCTATACATACAAAAAATACTTGCAGCAGTACCTTTCATGGTGGTAAAGAATTAGAAATTGAGGGGATGTCCATCAATTAGGGAATCGTTGAACAAGTTGTTGTATACGATTGTTATGGAATACTGCTGCAATATAAAAAAAAATGACAAGCAGGATCATTTCAGAAAATCCTGCAAGGACCTACATGAATTGATACAAAGTGGTATGAGCAGAACTAGGAGAACATTGTAAACAGTAATAGCAATAACATATGATGATTAATTGTGAATGACTTAGCCATTACTGGCAATACAATGATCCAAGACAATTCTGAAGGACTCATAATGAACAATTCTCTCCATCTCCAGAGAAAGAACTGATCGAGTCTGAATACAGATTGGAGCAAACTTTTTCTTTATATTATTTTTTCTTGGGCTTTATTTTCCAAAACATAACTAACATGAAGATATGTTTTGTATGACTGAACACATGTAACCTATATCAAACTGTCTGCCTTCTCAATGAAGGGTGAATGAGAGGGAATGGGAGGAATGGAGAGAATTTGGAACTCAATTTAAAAAAAAATGAATGCTAAAAATTGCTTTCACAAGTAATTGGGGGAAAATAAAATTAAAAATTATTAGATTGTTTAATCCTTTGGCATTCAAAGTTATGATTTTTTAAATTTTTAAGCATATATTACTTTTGTGATTTTTGCCCCCTTTCTCTTTCAAGGAAATACTTCATTCTTGTAAAGGAGTTGCCTACATTACTTTGATACTGGTTTGTTTTCACAGCATTCCTTAATCTTCCACAATAACTATCTTAGTACTATTGGTATAATTGTGGACTAGTAAATATTTGTTGAAGGGAATTGACAAGCTGTAACAATTACCTTCACTGATGAAGGCAATAAGTGACAGACTAGTGGATAAGGTATAAATCACTCACATATGAAAAAGAGAAAAATAATTTGAAGTAAGAAACCTTCATTTATCCACCCCTCCCACCGACCCCAAATTCCTAGGGATCAGAAATTCTATTTTTCATTCAATCTCTACAATGCTGGTTATATTATGAGCATTCAGCCAATGTAAAATCATAGTTGTCAGTTTAAAAAGTTAGTTGTTGAAAAGTTAGTGTTGAAAATGTGAGTCTGTGAGAGCTTTTTTTTTCTAATCCCCTTATTCAGTTACCTTCACTTGTGTGTGGATATTAAAAAAATCAATTCAATTCCCAAAATATAGAGTTAAAGCTTCAATATACCTTAATTTAGTTCCTTGATTAAAAACTATAGAAAACCTGTGTGGTGCAGAAATAAGTCACTCTTCAATTCCATTCTGTTCCTGTTAACAGAAACTTCAGAAACCTTCCATGCATTGAGAATCTGATATATCATCCACTGAATTTACCCTACTGCATTTTGAAATCCATATTGAATAGTTTGATGGGTTGACAGCTTTTAAAACCTTTAAAGTAACAAGAAATAATTTGGTCTTGGAATGAAATGAAAATTAAAAGTCCCATAAGAACATGAGATTATAGCTGTAATTTGTTAAGATTTGTTCTCTGGGAGATTGGGTTGGGGAAAAAAAAAACATCAGGATTGCACCAGCATAGGAGAATTTTTATGTCTTTTACTCTCAAACTTTCAGGGGACATTATACTAAAGATTGTGTGAATATTTTTGTCATTGCCTGATGGTTTATTCTTGGTGTCCCCCCCCAAAAAAAAATCCATCTATCCTCTATTCTATGAGATTAATGTTGAGATGTAGCCAACTAGTGAAATAATATCAGTAAAATTATGAATGATGTTATAAAGTAATGCTTTTGTCTTGCTAAGAAATAAAGGTATGAATTATTCTAAATAAATTCATGGAAAGAGATAGCATTAAAAATAATTTTGAGGAATGTACAAGTAAGGCCAATAAGGAAGTCATGTTCTAGAAAACAGGAATTAGAAGATGTTTGTTATTGTTTCCCCTACAATCGACTTTCCGTCAAAGATGATGGTATTTAATCTTATATGCCCTGTTGAATAAAGGTTATAAAGAAGAAAACATGAAACAAGTCACTTCCACTACAAGGATATCCTGAGTACAATATTTTATCTTTAGCCATTGTTTGGTGGGGAAAAGGTCCCAAGGGAAAGATCATTAGCATGCCACTATTAAAATATTTAGACCATTAGTTTTCCAGTTCTGTACAAACATCTAGAAAATGCAAAGTATGCATTCCAATATCATGACTCAGTGGAAATCAAAAGGTCTAAGCTTTCTTTAAAGGTCTGATAAAGAAAAGCCCTTCTGTTACTTCCATGTAACAAAATGGCAGGGCCATAGCTATAAGTTCCTAGCCTGTATATTCCTGCATGATTGGTGCTTCAGGGCATTGAATTCAACCCTGGTAAATATTTCACTACTAAAAACCATTCGTTCAATATTACCTATTTTTAGAATTACATTTAAATTTGGACTGAATCACTAGGATTAGAAAAAGGTGTTCATTTGGAATGTTTTTGATATATTTTATGATGTTTGACATTTGGCAAAAGCCAAACCTTTCTTCCTAGTCCTTAACAAATTGTTTTAAAAATCCATTTTTCAGGACAACTTAATCCATATGTGTCTGATTCATATCTCATCAAAATATTATGTACAAAAATTTAAAGGATTCCAATACAAAAAACACCTGAAGAATAATAAGCTTGTTATGGTGCCAATGTAATTTTTGCCAAACAATTTAGATTAGTAATTATAGATTAGATTAGTAATAATTATTAGATTGGTAATTAGATTAGTAATAATAATTAGATTAGTAATAATAATTAGATTAGTAATTAGATTAGTAATAATAATAATAGGTAGGATATATAAAGCTTGTGAAGTGCCATACATATCTCATTTGTTCCTCATGATGATTCTGTGAGGCAAATGCTAGTTATTACCCTCATTTTACAGATAATGAACTCAGGTCGACAAGGGGTAAATAATTTGCCCACATTTACAGCTAGCAAGCATCTGAGGTCAGATTTGAACTTCACTTCCCCAGAGTTCCAGTACTATGTTGTTTGTTTTATGGAACAGCAACAGCAACAGCAACAAATATTTAAATTACAGCAACCATTTGAACAACTCTTTTTCATTCAAAGTGATAACTGGATGAATGATAGCTAGAGATCATCAGTCATAGGAGCTATTTTGCAAATAGTCAAATTACAAGTGAACATCTCCAATAAATATTTGTATATCAGGAACAGGTATATAATTCAATGTTCAACTGCAATAAATAAAAAAAAAATATATTGATTAAGCACCTACTGTTTGTCAGATATATTCTTAGGCTTTAGAATAGGGGTTCTTAACATGAATATATACATACATATATATATATATACATATTTACATACACATATATCCATATATTGCATTTGTATATATGTATGTGTGTATGTCTATGTATACTTGTATATATCCATATATTGCATATATCCATATATTCATATATTGTATATGGATATGGAAACATATATATGTATATACATATACACACATATACACATATGTATTCATGAATATATATTCCACATAAAGTATATTTTCATTATATATATATATTTTTTTTCCATAACTGTTTTTCAATACAATGGATTTTCTCAGTAATCCTAAGAATTTTATTTTATACATTTAAATATATCCTGAGAAAAGTTCTATACATAGGGTTCACCAGACTATCTAAAGGGTCAATAAGAAAAAAAAGTTAAAATTCTCTACTGTAGAAAAGCAAACAAACATTTCCTGCCCTATAGGAGCTTACATTCTGTCAGGAGGAATCTAGATACACACACACACAATATACAGCACACACACACACACACACACACACACACACACACACACATAACTAAATATAAGGTGATTTTACCTTTTTTGGCCAGAATTGAGAAAGCAATAGTACCTCAACAGGAAATAGGAAAAGCTTCATATAGATGGGGATAAATTGAATTTGGAGAAAACAACAAGTTGGGATTCTAAGATGTGGAAGTGAGAACGATATGTTTTCTAGGTCTTGGAGGCAGACGGTCCAAAAGCCTTGAGATGGAAAATAGAAGACAGTGTGTGACAGAGAGCACACAGGCCAGTTCAGCAGGACCATAGGAGATTGAGAAGGGAAACAACAAGCTTGAAAACATTCTGGAGCCAAACAGTCAAGGACTCCAAGTCCTTTTCTTTTACTGCCCATAACCTGATTCTACATAGTGATGACTTCCACCACGGGCAAGTCACACATTTCGTGCACAGTGGGTTACCTTGCTCCCTCTGTGTGAGCTGGAAGACAAGTAGATTCACTGGAAGAAATGGCTGTTCCCATTTGTATGCACCTCCAAGAGGTGAAAAGGTGAGAAGCAATTAGGTAAACTGGGAAGTTGGTGGAAAGCCTTGAAATCTATAATATGGCATTCTAGCTTGATTGAAGAGGTAACTGGGGGCCATTAAAGATGTCTTAGAAAGGGAGTAAGAGAACCAAAGTATACCCAGGGAAGATGATACTTGCCCCAGTTTTCTAATGGGTTGGTGCTTCTTGAGTCTGTGCCACTCCCTTGAATGCATTTCTAATTTTCAGCTTCAACTTTTGCTTTGCCATGTATGAAAGGAGCCTAGAGAAGCAGGGGTGGTATAATGGGGAAAACTTTTTTTTTTGAGTATTGGGCCTAGAAATGACCCAGTGTTTTAAGAGGTCTATAACAGCTGAACCCAAGCACTGATAGGGTCTCCATGCCCGAAAATCTTCAGTTTTATTCCCCACAATAGACTTTCTGCTGTATGAAAATCAACCTAGTTTGAAACTGAGAGGATCATCACCAGTAAGCTCGATGGTTGATGCTCAATTCTTTATAGCCACTGTGAAGCAAAGAAAAGTATAACAGCCCTCAGACCTGTGTGTCTCCCATCTGCTTCTGCAGTAATGGTAACAGTGTTGGAAAAGCAGGCCAAGAATGGTCAGAGTTATTCAGTTTTTAAGTTAAGTACACTAGCTGGTACAGTGGATAAAGTACTGGGTCTGGATTCAGGAAGACTTGAGTTCAAAATTGGCTCCATATTCTCATGAGCAGTGTGCTCCTGGGCAAGTCACTTGATTGACATTTACCTCGGTTTCCTTAATTGTAAAACTGGGACAATAATTGTTATGAGGATCAAATGAGATACTGTTTCGTTAAATTGATTAGCGCAGTGCCTCATGTATAGTAGGTACTATACAAACACTAACCGTGCTTTTATTATTGGTGATTATTATTACATTGATAAATATTAACTTGGCTGTTGGTCTTTCAAAGGTGTATCTTTTCCAAATGGATGTAACTATTGGAGGAACTGAATAGAACCAATCATGAGGTTCTCGCCATAAATCAAATCCTAAGACAAAAGGGGAGAATACTTTAGAGGGAAGGAAACAATTATTACATGGGAAAGGCAATGAGAAATAGCCTTTCATAGGAGACATGATTGGCTTATTGTAGTGCTTAAGAACATTTGTTTTAAAGAAAAATGAGCTGCCCTAAAAAATATTTTTTGATTTTTGGCAGAAAATAAGAAGGTAGAGTTCTACAAAGAATTCTGATAAAGTCTTCCCAGTTGAATCTATGGAAATCATAGCACATACTTTAAAACTCAATGACTTTAGTGTAAAAATGGATATAATGAAGAGAGTAAGACATATATTAGAAAATAAGTTCCAGGAGTAAAATAGCCTGATATAACCCCACATACAAACATCATGAACATCTTTTTCAGAAAGTAACACAACTAAGTCATGCAAATAAAGGTTTAGAAAACACATGACCCCACTGCAATTGTTTCTTTTTTATGCAATTATTTCTTGATGGCTATTTTCTTTTTAATTTCATAGAGAAGGAACTAACCAGACAAATCCTAAATGTATATCCAAATTATACAAAACTCTTTTTAAGTTGTAACAGGGGTAATTTTATTGGATGACCTTCAAAATTTTAAACTTTTGCTTATTTTTTCTCTTTCTCCTGCTCTTCCTTTGGTCATAACTAATCTTCAAACAGTTATCTAATAGTCTGGACAATTATATTCTTCATCCACATTTTTTTGGTGAGGATCAAATGGATAATACTCATGTAGTTCTTTACAAACTTGAAAGTGCTATAAAATGCTAGCCTTTGGCATTTATAATTACTTTAAAAAGTAACTTCTTAACTTTAGTAATAGACCGATTTTTTATGAAGCTGGAGAGACTTGTCAAGTATGAGTTGCAAAATTGTATTTGCTTATTTTTGCTCAAATGTCTACGATTAATTTCTAAAGCTTCGATTCATCCATCATTTTTTTAAAAAAGTCTCGTGGGATTGAAATTCTACAATAAGCCTTTTATTTGAATAAGTGGATAAAATTTCTATTTTGTTTGATTTTTTTAATGACCCAAGCCCTTAATATAGTTCCTGGCTAATTTAGCAAATTAATACAAAAATAACAAGACAAATATGCAAATTATATTGTTTAAAAAAGTACTGCCCAAAGGACTTTGCTTCTTTCATTTTTCCATAGTAACAGTTGCAATCCCTACCAGAATCCTGAGGTTCAATAAAATGAATAGATATCATAATCTCCAAGGGACCAAACTGAAAATGGTTCTGACTCTTTCCATATGAGTCTTCTTGGGGACACATCAGTGGCATGAATTAGATTGATGTTTGTGTAGTCTATTTTCTATTATTCTAATTCCTGAACAATCACTCTTATGGTATTTATTAGGGCAAAACAAGCCAAAACCGTATTTCTCACCAGATCTCACTTTGATGATCCATCAATGTGCCGCTTCTTAGCTAATTACAGCTGTAATGGAAACTGTAAATGGTTTTGCCAAAGTGCTTCTGTGTAAACTGAGAGGAAATCAAGAGACGTGTTGACTCCCATTTTTATATTTCTGGAACTTTCTCAACAAAGGATTTTGAAATTAATTATGGCTCATCTCTACAAGGATTCTGGTTAACAATAACTGATATTCAGGTTAAACTAGCAATCACTCTAGGTTAAATAATCTGGACAGTGGAGACCACATTTTGCTGCCTCAGTTTTATTTTTTACTAGTAGACATTGGATGACTAGACTTTAGTCATGGTGGCACAAAAATATCGGGAAATTTAGTAGAGGAAAACAAAACTTAACAGGGATAACTAATGCCTTGCATTTATTAAAAATAAATGACACAAGGAGAAAAATAAGCTCCATTGTAGTTCATGTTAAAAAAGTTCCAGGGGTTTTAGTTGACTGAAAGGTCAACAGGGTAATACGGTTATTAAAAATGCTATTGATATTTGAAGCTACATGAACAGAAATGGAATGTTCACGTCAAGTAAGAGTTCCTTAGCCCTCCCAGTTGGTCATATTCTCATTTTATGAGATGACTGTATAAACTATATTAGGAGAGTTTAGTTAGGATGGTGAAAATTCTTGAGACCATGTCTAATTTAAGGATCTTGTAATTCTTATTCAGGTCTTGAATGAACTGGTATAGCAAGAAAAGTACCATGGCACAAACTTTGGAAAGAGATAAGATGAGAATACAAGTAGCTCAATGGAGAGAGCACTGGACTTAGAATCAGGAAGACTCATCTTCATGAGTTCAAATTTGGCATCAGACACTTACCAGTTGTGTGATACTAGGCAAGTCATTTCACCCTGTTTGCCTCAGTTTCCTTGTCTGTAATATGAGCTGGAGAGTGAAAAGGCAAACAACTCCAGTATCTTTGCCAAGAAAACCCCAAATGAGGTCACAAAGAGTCAGACACAACTGAAATGATTGAACAAAGATATTAGGGCACAGGTATGAGTTCAAATTAGGAAGCAATTGGCAAGCAAGGTCAGTTTGATATTAAACACTAATCTGCTGATCTAGAGCATCTTATATTCTTTCTCATTTAGTGATACAATTGATTGTAAAGTCAAATGTTCATGTGTGAGTTAAGTGAATTCCAATTTTCCCATTAGAATTAAACTCCTCTGAGGATTATTAGTTAGAATTACTCCTCAGGGTAAAAACAAAACAAAACAACAAAAAACCCCACAAACTGTCTTTATTCTTACTTTTATTTATATCCCAGAATTTAGTGCAGTGTCTGGAACATAGTAACCATGTAATATTTCCTTCCAACCAATTACTCTGGTCTGATATAAGAACCATTGGTGGGGACTCAAACCTATAGTTCTTAGTGAATGTTGGCTCAAAGTGTCTCTTGACATCTGGGCAATTTTTAGTGGGCCTATGATTGATAGATAACTGGGCTACAGACTCGGTAGCAAAGTGAGGTCTAAAATGTGTCACCATGACTTGAATTGGAAAGGAGATTTTTCCTACACACAAACTCTCTATCCCTAGTAATTGGGTTTCTAATTGAGCAAGAAAACTTGAAAAGTTCCCCTATTATTTCAGATCTGTCACTTATTACTTAGCTAGTCTTGGGCTAGTCTCTGAACCTCTCCGAGATGTTTTTCTTCTATTCATCTATAAAATAGGTATGGTTTTACTTATACTATCTGTCTCACAGGGTAGTTGTACGGATAATGCCTTGTAAATTTGAAAGTACTCTAGAAGTGTGAGTTATAATTATTATTAGTAGCAGTGGCCAGTTCTTGAATTAGAAATAGAAGTATGATAAAGAAAATAGAGGATTCTGCCACCTGGATTTGCTTCTGCTATGACACATTATGGCTGAACAATTTGGCACAGTGGAATGAATTTTGACTCTGAAGTCAGAAGATCTGAATTATAATTCTTCCTCTCATACTCCCTGTGTGAATTTGGGTAACTCATTTTGCCTCCTTGGGCTCATTTCCTTGTCTGTAAAATGAAAGGTTTGCCCTGGAAAAACTTATATGAACTGATGCTGAGTGAAGTGAGCAGAACCAGGAAAACACTGTACATAGCAACAGTAACAGTAACAGTAACGCTGTGTGATGACCAGCTTTGATAGACTTAGCTTTTCTTAGCAATGCTATGATCATTTATGACTCAAATCCAAAAGATTTATGATGGAAGATGCTATCCACATCCAGAGAAAAAACTATGGAGTCTGAAGGCAGATCGAGGCATACTATTTCCCCTTTTTAAAATATTTCTGGTTTCTTCTTTCTCGTGGTTTCCCCCTTTGGTTCTAATTCTTCTTTACAACATGACTAATGTGGAAATATGTTTAATATGATTGTACATATATAGCTTATATCAGATTGCATGCCATCATGGGAAGGGGGTGGGGGAGGGATGGGAGAGACAGGGAGAAAATTTAGAACTCAAAATCTTATGGAAGTGAATGTTAAATAAATAAATTTTAAAAATAAAATAAATAACATTTTGATAACTGTAGAAAATAAAATAAAATAGATATTGAATTTGAAAAGATTTGAAAAAATGAAAGGTTTATGTTAGATGGCTTCTGAGGTCCCTTCCTGCTCTAGACCTATGTTCCCATGAACTAGAACCTCATTTGAATCAGAAAACGCTCTTGGTAGGGTTTGTGTGTGTGTGTGTGTGTGTGTGTGTGTGTGTGTGTGTGTGTGTATCTTGGTGCTGGTCGAGCACTTTGACAGAGTCAAAAAGGGTCTTCTTGGGGATATAGAAGATTAATGAGAAAAGAGGGAGGATAACAAGCTCAGTAAGAAGAAATTAATTGTGGAAAATAGTTTAACCTGACCCTCCTACCGCCTCCAATAAAGAACTTTTCCTGGAGGATTCAGATAGAACTATTTTAAATATAAATAAATAAATAAATAAATAAATAAATAAATAAATAAATAAATAAATAGATAGATAGATAGATAGATAGATAAATAAATAAATAAATAAATAAATATAAATAAATAAAAACTGTCCAGAAGAGAAACAATAATTTAACCAGCTAAAAGCCTATGATGACAAGAATTCCTTGGGCCAAAAAGCTCAGCATCTCTTACTTATAATACATATAAAAATATTCTACTTGTGATTCTGTTTGATGAAAGCTGAACTAGGAGTATACACTTTGTTCACTTCCCAGTTATTCCATAGCTTTCATGGCCATTTTTCATCTAGGTGAACAGAATTGTGTAATGTTGATGAAATAAAATTATATTATAATCTAGCTCTTAAGACAGCATCTTGTCACATAACCTATTTATCTTCACAGCTACCCTCTTCACATGATATTTCAAACAAGGAATGAATGAATGTCTTGTTTTAGTATACGAAGTTGTTAAAGGTAAATTATAAATCTATACTTGCAACACAAGGGTTGAGTTGCATTTTTTTTTCTTCTTCCTCTTTGGATCCACTGAAATAATTTATGACTCAAGTGATGTAGTTGAGTTCCACACACCATGTCACTATGAACTATTCTCTTCCCTGCTCTGCCATCTTGTAGCTGAGTTGTTTGTTCTCTGCTGGTGCTCTGATGCCCTTTGCACTTATCGCCACATTGATAAACAACATATCAGAGAACGTTGAGATCTCATAGACCCTCACATTAATTTTGATTAAGTTAATTCAATTTCAATATGTATACTGTTTTTTCTTCAACATGTCCAAGATTTAGAATTTCGTTTGTTTTGGTTCTCCTCTCACTGATGCACGTTGCACTTCTGTTATTACTGAGTGTAGTAAATGAAGTTAGAGAGTATCCTGAAGGAAGTAATGTCTCCGTTACAAGCCTGGGAATGAGTTCATCATTTAGCTAAGCTGGTATTCAGAGGACATAAGTAGCCTTTTGTAGAAGACTTTCTTCAATGTTCTTCTAGCTCTTATACAAATTTCCTTTCCCATCTCCATTCCAGAAGGAACAGCTCTCCCCTATCCCTAGATTGCATTCCTTCTTCGTCTCT
The DNA here is from genome assembly GCA_028646595.1 of Phalanger gymnotis. Classification (NCBI taxonomy): domain Eukaryota; kingdom Metazoa; phylum Chordata; class Mammalia; order Diprotodontia; family Phalangeridae; genus Phalanger; species Phalanger gymnotis. The sequence continues at coordinate 184,581,407 of CM053623.1, read as the reverse complement.
GACACTTGGTGGTTCTGAGTTCCTTTAAATGACAGCTTTTACATGAAGCCTTTCCTGATCCCTTTCTAGCTAGTTTTCACCATCCCAAATTATCTTGTATCTATTTTGCATACTGTATAAATATACTTATATAAGTGATTGTTGTTTCCTCCCTTAGAATGTAAGTACCTTAACAACACCTATAAAACAGAACTCCCATTGTCCCTGAACATTTCTATATATGAAACAGAACAGTAAAGGAGGACCCTTTGTGAGAACAAGATTCTTGGCTCCTCTTTTGCAAGATATTTCATAAATTCAACATACTGCTTTCAAAGGTACCCTACTTGTCTACATTTCTTTCTAAACTTCATTCTCTTGTTGACTATGTATTTTAAAAAATGCTACAACTAGTTTATTCATTCATTCCTTCCTTCCTTCCAAACTTCAAACTCCTTTCCTCTTCCTTCTTCCTTTTCTTTCCTTCTTCCTCTTCTTTCTTTCTTTCTCTCTTTCTTTCTTTCTTTCTTTCTTTCTTTCTTTCTTTCTTTCTTTCTTTCTTTCTTTCTTCCTTCCTTCCTTCCTTCCTTCCTTCCGCCCTTCCCAACCTCAAACCCCTTTCTTTTTTCTTTCTTCTTGCTTTTCTTTCTTCCTTTCATCCTTTCTTTCTTTCTCTCTTTCTTTCTTTTCTTTACTTTTCTTTTCTTTCTTCCTTCCTTCCTCCCTCCCTCCCTCCCTTCTTCCCTCCTTCCTTCCTTCCTTCCTTCCTTCCTCCCTCCCTCCCTTCTTCCCTCCCTTTCTTTCTTTCTTTCTTTCTTTCTTGACACATGAATTCCTTCCCTGCCTCACCCTTCCTTCCTTCCTTCCTTCTCTTCTTTTTTTCTCTTTCCACAACTACTTCAGATCATCAACCCAATTACAAAAGGGTTAGAATCTGAATCTACTTCAACAGGACCAAAGGTTCAATATAATTATTTATCAAATCATTAATAGTTTTTAAATATACGTGTGAGTATATGTGTATCAGATCTCTGAACTGCCAAAGGATACTAAAACTAAGATTGTATAAATGATATGTTAGTACAAAGGTAAAAATTTTAATTGTATATTTTCATATTTTAATTGTTTTGCCTAAGTAAATTCATAAAACTTGAAGATTAAAGAGAAAATAGAAACAGAAAAAGACTGAGATTCATAAGAAAGCTGAGGTCTCATTTATTTTGATTCAGAATTACTGCAGGAAATCAGAAGGTAGGTTTAACAAAAGGAAACTTAATGAGAATGTATTTTTATCTTGCCATTTGGAATTTCCAGAGGCTGCTTATCAATTAAATTATTTTTAAAACTTAGGCAAAGGAAAAAGTTCATGGTCAGGATGTAAATGAACATTGAAATAAGATTCACAAACTACCATTCTTTTGATAGAATAAAAGACATGGTGATTATAAAAGTTTTATACATTTGAGCAAAGTACCAATCTGATCAATCTTTGTTTGGAGGGGCAAAGGCTCACACAGTAGCTCTACCTTCTCATTATCACAGAATTTTAGGTCAGGACCAAAGCAGTGTTGAGGACAGATATGCTTCTTCATGTGTATTTTAACTTCTTTGTTCCATTGTTCCTAGGTCTACAGCTTTCTGAAGGCTTTACATCAGCTCAAAGATTGGCCTTAGTATACATCCTTCTTACATGACAGGTCCAGCAAATGACCATGTCATGAGAAGAAGAAGGAATTTTGTCTAAAACAATAAATGAGTGCTGAGGGAAATTTATGTTTCACATAGAGCAAATGGCCCCATGAATCATAGTTCTCAAGCCTTCATTTTATTCTTTTAAAAACTTTAAACTCTCTTAATTTAAGGCCTTTCTGCCAAGACATAAGCAGGACAGTTGATAGGTCAAAGGACATTGTTTTTCTAAAGATTTGTTAATTTCTAAGGATCATAAGAAATGACAATTCAATTAGTAGCACAATTCCTTGTCCAAAGGTGCAAAATAATATATATTATATACACAATATATATGTATTCTATGTACATACATATGTATATGTATACATGTTTGTATGTATGCATGTATACATAAACAATTGTTCAAATAATGTGTGTATATATATATACATTATGTGAATGTACACGTGTGTATGTATATGTGTATATATGTTTATGTATGTACCATTTCCCTCCTGAAACAAGTAATGCTTTATTTCCTTTTGATAAAATGGTAATGAGACAGTAACAAGATATTGACAAATGTTTGGTATTTTTAACATAATTGATGTAAGGTTATTTTTATTCTTCCTAGTTTTTTTTCCATGGGCCTTTTATTGTCTACATAGCTCATCACATAATTAGACCTAATGAACTGATTGGGGGTGGGGATGGTGAAACTGGATTGGTTTAAATAAAAACAGTTGAACTTGAGGAAAATTTGGGTAAACATTTTGAAGCTCATGGCCCAAGACTCCCAAAAGGAAAAAAAAAAA
>CM053623.1:184546838-184578442 GCA_028646595.1 Phalanger gymnotis | reverse complement strand
AAGCAAACATTTTTGAAAAGGGACAAGGTCAAGGGAGAAAATTGAATAAAGGGGGATAGGATAAGAGGGAGGAAAATATAATTAGCCTTTCACAACATGAGTATTGTGGAAGGGTTTTGCGTAATGATACAAATGTGACCTATGTTGAATTGCTTGCCTTCTTAGGGAGGGTGGGTGGGAAGAGAAGAGGGGAAAGAATTTGGAGCTCAAAGTTTTAAAAGCAAATGTTCAAAAAAAAAATAAAAAGGTTTTTTTTTTTGTTTGTTTGTTTGTTTTTTTGCATTCGACTGGGAAATAGTCACAGGCAATGGGGCATAGAACTCTATCTTGCCCTACAAGAAAGTAAGGGAGAAAGGGATTGGGGTGAAAGTGGGGTGATAGAAGGGAACAGGGAAATCAGAATATATGCCATCTTGGAGTAGGGGAGAGGGTAGAAATGGGGAGAAAATTTGTAATTCAAAATCTTGTGGAAATCAAAGCTGAAAAGTAAAAGCATTAAATAAAAAATTTTAACAAAAGGAAAAAGAAAACAAAGTAAAAGAAACAAAAAAAGAATTTAAAATTAAGAGTAGCTGCTTAATTCCTAAGTACCCAATAATAGGTTTTTGTGTGCACATGCATATTGTGACAATTTCCAAACCTCGTGCTCCTGCCTCTTACAGCTCCCCCTTACTTATTGTATTCACCTATTAGAATGTAGACATCTTGAGGGCAGGTACTTGCTTTATCTGTATCCTCAGCAAGTAATACAATACCTTGAACAGAGCAAGTACTTCATAACTACTCACTTGCCCATCCATTCATTTATTCATCTTACAAATTTCATCTTTCCTGTCCTCTTAAATTGACAAGGAAATAGAGAAAGCATACAACATCTACAAGACAATTAGAATTTGGGAAAGAGGTTGTCTGGTAGCAGAAAAGAAAAAAAAAAACAAAAACTCATTTTAGCATTGAAGTAAAAAAGATGAAAACCTGAAACCCTTCATTAAACAAGATAGGATTGTCTTTGTAAAAACAAGCCCATCTGCTTTCTTCTCAGCAGCTCTGTGTGTGTGTGTGTGTGTGTGTGTGTGTGTGCGCGCACGCACGCATGTGTATGTTAGATGCTTATATGTAAATGTGCAAAGAAGCTGCTGTCTTAGCTGAGTAGGAAACGTCCAATGTAGATACTCCCCCACCACCTTGAAAATCATGTTTTTGACTATGATTAAATAAAAAACAAAATGAGGCACACAGAGGTTTGGTCACTTTTGCGGGGTCATGCAGCCCAAAAGTCTCCGAATCAGTATTTGAATACTCCTCCCTCTCTCTTCCTCCCTCCCCCATCTTTCTCTCTGTGTCTCTCTCAGTCTCTGTCTCTTGCTCTCTCTCTTGAGCAGTGAAAAACAAAATTATTCTCAATGATCACCAATCTTTTATTAGACAAACATTTTGGGGGTTATTGACCAATGGTTCAAGGATGCTTATTTCTGCTTCTTAAAGAAATTCAGCATGGACAGAGGACTTCCCTTGGAATCAGAAAGACAGGCTCAAATCTTGATAGACAAATCAAGACTGTATGAACCTGATCAATCTCTTAACTTCTCAGTGCTCTAGGCATCTCACCTATACTATGTTACTGAGCTATCTCTAATCATTCTAACCCATATGTTGCCACTGGACCTAGATTACTCCAGAGGAGAAAGTGAGACTGGTATCTTCGCCCAGCCCTCCTTCACTTAAATCCAGTTTACTTGCAAGTCATGGTGTCACCTTCCTGATGTCATGGTCCTCTTTGAGAGTGAAGGATAATCCACACAAATTACCAGTCCTTGTCCCATGGGAAAAAAATGTATTTTCCCATTCTTTAACAAAAACAAAATTTCTTTAAAAAAACAAACAAACAAATAACCTTGTAAAATGGGTAAAATAAAGAAGTAAAATAGGGATACTGTTGGTGATAGGATTTCTTTTCTTGAAATGCTGATGGAGAAAGTCTTAGATGCTTTAACTATGTTTATTGAGTACTTCTCTTTATTTTTTCATATATTAAGGAGAGAGCAGAGTGAAATATAAAATGGATCATTTTGATTACATTAAATGAAAAAGGTTTTGTACAAGTAAAACAAATGTAGCCAAGATCTAAAGGAAAGCAGAAAATGGGGAGAAATTTATAGACAGTTTCTCAGATAAATGTCACATATCTCAAATATATAAAGAATTTTATAAGATCTATAAGAATACGAGTCATTCCCAAATTGATAATTGATCAAAGGATACAAATAGGCAATTTTCCAATGAAGAAATCAAAATAATTTATAGCTGTAAGAATACTCTAAATCATTGTTGATTAGAGAAATGTAAATTAAAATAATCTTTAGATTTCATTTTACACCTTTTAGTTTTGGCTAAAATGACTTAAGGAGAAAGTAGCCAATGTTGGAGGGGATGTGGAAAAATTAGGACACAAATTCATTGTTAGTGGAATTGTGAACTGATCCAAATATTTTGGAGAACAACCTGGAATTATGCCCAAAGAGTTATTAAACTGACTATACACTTTGATCCAGAAATATGACTATTAAGTCTATTTCCAAAGACAATTAGGGGAAAAGGGAAAGAACCTAAATGTTTCTAAATATTTATGGCAGCTCTCTTTGTGGTGGCAAAGAACCTAAAATTTCAGGGATGCCTATCCATTGGGGAATGGCTGAACAAGTTATGGTATAGGATTGTGATGGAATACTACTGTGCTATAAAAAATGATGAGCTCAAGGATCTTTCGGTATTGTTTTAAGAACAACTTTGAATGAATAAGTCATTTCGACGATTATAAATACCCAAATTAACTGCAAAGGATATGTGAATGAAGATACTATCTGCATCCAGAGAAAGAACTAATAAATAGAAATTTGGACAAAATAATTTTATATACATACATATGCATATATATGTGTATATGCATATATGTATATATACATAAACATATATACATACATATATGCACAAACCCATATATTGGTGTTTCATGGTAGCCATTTCCAGGATGGGGGGAGGAAAAAAAGGGAAAATATTTATATGATAACTTTACCATATACTGAAAATAAACAGCAAGTTGTATATAATAGATTTTCGGCTTATTTTATTCCATAAACCATTTCTTAAAATTTTGTAACTGAGTCATTCCAACATAATCTATTGTTGGAAGAGGAAAATGGAACTATATTTTTCTTTCTTTTTTAAATTTTGGAACTATATTTTTCCATCAAATTATCCAGCTTAACAGAGTATGACATAACCATAGCAGAGAAAGGAAAGAAAATGAATGGGTAAGAAATAAAAATGGACCTTTGTTTTTTAAAGCCTGCATAGCTAAGGAAATTGTGGCATAAAAGATCCTTCCTATTGATGGTTTTCTAGCTATCCATCAGGAAGAAATACCATGACAAATCCCACCCTCTCTATCACTTCCCTCCCCAATCTGATATCAACACACCAAATTGACTTTATCCTTTCTCCTTATCACATTCTTTCCTACATTAAAACAAAACCCAACACAACATTAAAATTTGATTTACCTTCCCCCTCTCCCCTTTTCTTCTTGGTGTCATTTTTTTTTCTCTCTTTCATTCTCTGTGCTTACTTCAGTACCTAGAATATAGTAAAGGCATAATACATAAATTGCATGATGAACTGCACTCTGTAAATGAATCTTGGGTTTTTTGATTCCTTGAAATGGGGGAATTAGGTTTTTACAACTAATTAATATAGTGAATTCCACAGAAAAGAGTTTAAAGATAAAAGAAAAACACCACTTAGAACTTAAGAGCACTTCATACGTGGATGAATGTATTTTGTCACTTATTTTAAATTTGCCTTCAATCTCCATGACAATTTTATATGTACATTAAACTTCTGATTTCAAGAAGGGAAATGCTCATCTATGACATTTTCAGGTACACAAAATACTTTCCTCACAAAACCCCTAAGTGGTAAGTATTGAAAATATTAGTGACTGTGTTTTATAGATGAACAAATCAAAGGTCAGAGGTGTTCAATGATTTGCCCTCTGTCCCAAAGTTAGTAATGGCTTGTGCTTGGGATTCTTTTGATTATGGGTCCAATATACTTCCCCTTACTAGATGCTATTTTCCTAACTTGAGAAAACCGAAGGGAAGAGGATATAGCAGTGACTATGAAGAGACTCTATTGTCTTCACCTTAGAGAGCTGGCCATGATGGAGGTGCATTTTGTTTATTTCTGTGCACAACAAATAAATTTAAAAATCATATAAATATATGATATAAATATTTATAAATATAACACTTATAAATATAAATATTTATATAGTAATGTATTTATATAAATATATTTGCACATAAATATATTTATATCAATATATAAAGTATACACATATATTAATCTGCAATTTATTTCCAAAATAACAAATAAAAACAATTTTTTTTATTTCTAAAATAATAAAGATGGGTTATTGTCACATATCATGTCTCCCTCCACTGTTTTTAGTTATTCAGTACATTCCCCTACCCTTTACTATAAAACACCCATATTAATTACACAATTATAGAACTGTATATAGAACTGACCCCAGATATCACTGAACACTACTAAACCAGCCCATTTAGGAGACTGCAGTGCAACAGAAGAGCCAGTGCATAGATCAGCTGCTGATTAAATAGTGGTCTAGTGGGTGAAGGATTTGTCAGCTGTGTGATCATGAAGTCAGTCGCTTGTCTGTTCTGATGTTCCATTTCCTCATTTATAAAATGGGAGTAATGTAACCTGTCACACCTACCTCATAGGGTGGTTATAAGGCTCCAGCGAAACGATACAAGAAAAGTAGAGTATATTTTACACACTGTGCAAATGTCAATTATTCTTTCTGAATCCAACCTAAAATTGATTTCAAGGGCTTGGATAAAATAGAATAAATCAAGAAGTAGTCATTGAGTTCCTTGTACATATAGATTGTCTTGTAGGCAGGAGGACATAAAATGAGGAAACTCCTTGTAAAAATGAAGATTGACACCCTCTCTGCAACTTAAAATATTGTAGGTGTTCTTAACCTTGTGCTATGAACTTTAAAAATATTTATTTTGATAAATATATTTCAATCTAATTGGTTTTCTTTGTAATCCCTTGTATCTTATCCATTCAAAATATTATTGTTATTGGTTTACTGGTTTCATCAAATTTCCAAAGGAATCCAGCATACACATGCACACACACACACACACACAAGGTTAACAAAAAGTTCCCAAGAACACATAGAAGTTAAATGTTTTGCTCAAGGAAACACATTTGGACTTAAACTCACATCTTCTTAGTCATAGGGGTGTCTCTCTATGCCATGCAGTCCCTTTTAAGTATGTACTTAATAAATACTGATTGATTGGCAAATGATCTGATCTTAATTTCTTTTGGAAGTCCACTTTTGGTTTGGATCCCTGTCTCTCAGTGGTTTATTGAAATAGAATCAATGTAGAAGGGAAGGGAGCGCAGTAAAACCAAAAGCATTTTGCTTAGAATAAAACCATTTATTAGGAAACCCAAAACACTTTCATCTCTCCTGCTTTTGACAAATGCCAATCAGCAGCATCATTTTATAAGACTCCTTGTCAAGTGTGTTGTAAATTTTATAGCTCATCAACAGCTATTTTGATACAATTATAATTTAGGAAAAAATTTACATATTTGGGATAAGATTTCTGATTTTTGTATCACCTCCTTCCTTTTCACTCTTTTTCCCAAAAGGCCTTTTCAGAAACTGAAGCCCTGTTTCTGAACCCAAAACCTCAGTCCTGATGACTGAGTCCTGGCTCCTAGGGACTGTGTGGCTCCCTGGTTCACTGATGGCTGCCTACTCCTAAGTCATTCACAACCTTCTTGCTTATCCGGCCATCTTCTTTCTGGCTAAAGTGAAAACCTGCCTTGTTCAAATACAAATTCTCCTCTTCCTTCTGCTTTCCAGGGCCCAATCATGTGGAGTCTGGTCCATCTTACTAATACAAAAACCTTGGAGACATCACCAAATTCATTTATGTCACACATTTTCCCAAATATTTTACATCTATTATCACCATTTCTCCATGCATATCACGTTAATGTGTACATATGTAAACATATACACATGGGGGCACATATTTGCAAATGTATGTGTATATGTGTGTGTATAATATATGACTCCACAGAGCCAGAAATGTCTATCAAAAATGTCTATCATTTGACAATCTGGATTAGTAGAATTATATCTATATCTCTTTCTACATATGTTTATAAATGTTCACATATATTTATTTGTACACACATCGTATACATATGTATTTGGATAAAATTAAACACATATGAGGTCATCAATTCCAACAACAAATCTAGTGCTTTTTTCAAACCTACAGATAGGGCGGAGTAAAAGATCTTTAATGTATAATAATGAAAGAACCACCCCAATGAAATCATAGATTCATAGAAGTATCTTCAGCCTGCACATTTTCAATATAGGTATATGGGGGGTATCATTTGTGTAATTCAAGTCCTAAATCCCCATCTCTATTGTTAGACATTGTTTTTGTTGTCTATCAGTCATTTCAGTCATGTCTGACTCTTCATGACTCCCTTTGGGGTTTTCTTGGCAAAAGTACTGCAATGGTTTGCCACTTCTTTCTCAAGCTTATTTTATAGATGAAGAATTGAGGAAACAGGGTTAAGTGACTTGCCCGGGATCACACAGCTAGCAAGTGTCTAAGGCTGAATTTGAACTCATGGAAATGAGTATTCCTGGTGCTCCCTCTCCTGCACCACCTAGCTGCCCATTTTTAGACATACCAGATATAATCATCAGAAAAAGATTTGTCATGAAGCTGTAACAAGGAAGGCAAACAAGTAATAAAACATTCTTCACACTCATACACAATCACTTCTATCTACTTAGGTCATGCAGGCTAATTCATTTTATAAATCCCTCAGAAGCCCTACCTTATTCTTTTCTCAGCATAATGAAAGGCTGCAGTCTCTTTGTAATTCAAAGACTCCGTATTGGACATTTATAGTGCAATGTCACTAGCCATTTTGGTTCTCTTCCTTGGAGTTTTTATGGTGCTCTGGAGGATGGCTGGAAACTCACACTTTGGCTCTTTTGTTATGGTCCAGATATGCTCCTGGAATCCAGGGTCGTCGTGACAATATTGCTTCTGCAGTTATCTTCTTTATCCCCTTTTCTCTCTGTCTAGTCTACTGTTTGTCTGCTTTTTCGGCCTTTTAAACTTTTCAGCTTGTAGCATTTTGTCCACCAGACCTCATGACTTCACCATAGTCTTAAACTGACCACTCTAACAATTATAGCCTAGAGAATTTTTCCTGATGAGCTAGAATAGTCTAGTTTCAAGGAATGGGAAATGAAGTGCTGGTGACATACCTCCTCCACTTATTTACCTATTTATATTTCTTTGGATTGAGCAAATTAATATGATTTGTACATCAGTTGATTAAAAACTCAATATTTTCTGTGCATACCCTTTGACACAGCAATACCAATTCTAGGGAAGTATCTCAAAGAGATCACACAAGTGGGAAAGGGACCCATACGTACAAAAACATTTATAGCAGCTCTTTTTGTGGTAGCAAAGAATTAGAAATCAAAGGGATGCCCATCAATTATGGAATGGCTAAACAAATTGTGGCATATGAATGTAATGGAATACTATTGTGCTGTAATAAATGGGGAAGATAGGGACTTTATAATAATCTGGAAAGACATAGATGATCTGATGCTGAGTAAGGGGAGCAGAACCAGGTGAACATTGTACACAACCACAGTCATATTGCTTCTGTGATAAATAACTTTGATAGACTAGGTTCTTCTCAACAATACAAAGTTCAAAGACAGCTCGGAAGGATTTATGACGGAGAGAGCTATCTATACCCAGAGAAAGAGCTACAGAGTCTGAGTACAGATAGAGGCAAACTGTTTGCTCTCTTTCTTTCTTTCTTCTTCTTTTTTTTTTTTGGTTTTGTTTCTTCTTTCTCATGCTTCATTCCATTGGTCATAATTCTTCTTTACAACTTGACAATTGTGTAAATAAGTTTATTGCAACATATATCCTATTCCATACTGTCTTGGGCCGGGAGGTAGGAGGAGAGAGAAGGGAAGAAAATTTGGAACTCAAAAACTTGTGGATCTGAGTGCTGTAAACTAAAAATAAAAAAAATCTGATTTTAAAAATGGGGATAATAATAACATCATTTGCACCACATAATTGTGAGGATTAATTGAGATAACATGCAAAAGGCTTTGTAAACCTTAAAACATTACATAAATCCTTATTTAATGTAAAAAAAAAAACAAAAAAACTCAATATTTTGAAATATTCATTGCTTTTCTGTTTCATCCCCTTTTTTCTATCATGCATTTTTCTTCTACTCCACTTAGTAGATTATTTTCTCTACCACATCTGAACTTATCATCAAAGCCCTCCTTTTCCATTCCCATGCCTTCAGGAGAGTTGGATAGAATTTTATCTATTGTCTTATTCTTTTCTTCCTTCAAAACAAAAATCATTTCTTCTAAACAAAATCATTGAACTCTAAAACAATTCTGCAATGTCAGTCCCATGCCTCCTTCCTTCTGTCCATCAAGCAATCAACAATTTGTTGTTGCTATATCCTTTCCATGCATCACTTATGGTCCTAGCCAATGGGGAATGGGGCAACCAGAATACATGCCATCTTGGAGTGGGGGGGGGAGGGGTAGAAATGCAGAGAAAATTTGTAATTCAGACTTTTGTGAAAATCAATGCTGAAAACTAAAAACATTAAATAAACAAACAAACAAACAAATAAATAGATAGATAGAAAAAAAAGAATAAAAAGACAAATGCAAAGCCAATTACCTCTCCCAAGGTCTTAGAGTCTAGCTTCCTTGTAGCCCTCAACAACAGCAAAAATTAACAGCAGTAACAGCAACAAAAATACAACAATAACAACACAATAACTAGTAATTATAGTGTGCCTTAAGGTTTTCAGATTCCATTATGTATATTATCATTTGGCTAGCACAACAATTCTTTGAAACAGGTGTAGTTATTATCCCCATTTGATAAATGGGGAAACTGAAGAAGGAACTTGCCCAGGGTCAAAAATTGAGTAACTGAGTCAAGATTCAAACCCAAGTCTTCTTGACTCCAAGTTCTAGCACTTTTTCCCTGTGACCTCCCTAGTTGCATTTACCATGCTTGCCCTAGATTGTCTTCTGGATAAATTTGCCTTGTCATCCTACAGGGTCATTAAAAAAGTCCTGGGAAGTATGACTATTCACCCTATTTATTGAATCTCTACAGGCCTAATATAAAAGAAATGGCTTAATTAGCTTTGTCTTGTCATTTCTGACCCCACAATTCTCAACACCTAACACACCTACTTATGTGTCTTCAACAATTCTTTTCTCAATGTCAATGACTTTAGATTCATTTCATTAATTCCTTCATCTCCTCTCTCTCTCTCTCTCTCTCTCTCTCTCTCTCTCTCTCTCTCTCTCTCCCCACTCCTCTCTTTCCTCCTCCTTCCCCCCCCTCTCCTTCCCCCTCTTCCCCCACCAAACATCAGTCTTATGGTTTGCCATGGTCAAACAATTCTTTCTCAAACAACAGAAATACAATTTGTAACTGGGACCATATTTGATTTTGGTAGAACCTACTAGCCTTCAACAACCCATGTTACTCCCTCAATAGACTAAGCTTCTTAAGAGCAGGAACCATTTATCTATCTATCTGTCTTCTACCTACCTACCTACCTATCTATCTATTTTTAAATTTTGTTTTCTTTTGTTTTACTTTGTTTCCTTGTTGCATAGCACAATGCCTGACACATACTAGGCACTTAATAATTGCTTGCTGACTTACCGATATAACCTAAAAGTTTCTTTTACTTCTTTTGCTCTTGCCAGTTCATTGCCCTCTGAGACAGACAGACATACACACACACACACACACACACACACAGAGTCAGAGTGATAGAGACAGAGACTCAGAGAGACAGAGATAGATGCTAGATACATAGATGATAGAGACAGATGATAGGTAGATACCTAGATCATGGGTATAATAATGATAGATCATGAGAGATAGACAGATGATAGATGATGATGAAGAAACTAGAGAGATAGATAGATATTAGAAATTATCACTGTGCTCACCTCTTCAATATATCCAAACAAATCCCATCCTCAGAGAGCTTATATTCCAATGGAAGAAAACACCTATCAGCACTGGAGTTTGAGTGGAGGTGGAAATTGGGGTGCTGACAGTGAAATAAGCAAGAAAAGGAAGTAAAATAAAACACTCCCTGCAGTCCTTCTTACTCTATGTGTAGTCTATGTATACACACACATTACATATATTATATATACATATACATACATATATACAAGTATATATGTGTTTCTGTGTGTATATATGTATATATAGGACTTCCAATCACTTTGCATTGGCATTAACAAAACAATGATAGAACAGAATTTTCAACTACGTAGGTATTGATGTAGGAGTAGGGCAATGACCTGCCATATTATGTCATGGAGGTGACTTCTTAAATATTATGTCATGAGAACACAAACTAATAGTTCTAACTGTGATGGAAAAAGACCGTGAATCTCATATTGGGAGACTGTATATATGTTCTTCAAGGACTATCTTTATTAAGCCTACTTTCTTCCCAAACATCCTTGGGCCTATGATTTCTTTATTATTTTATCTATTTTTGTATCTTTGTCAGGAGTATTTTTCCTACAGATGTGCTCCATTAAGTTATTTCAACATTGCGAATATCTCTGTCTTTTAAAGTCTTCGGTGGTACTCTTCTTGAGATCATTTTTTATCTTATAGAATTTCAAAATAGTAAGAAATCTCAATAAACATCTAATCCACCCCATGTTAAAAGTATCCTTTCTCTACCACAATATATTAAATTAGTGTTCATTCAGCCTTTCCTTTAACGTCCAGTGAAGAAAAAACAAATATTTCACTCTTTGCTGACCTAAATTACATGCCAAAGTATCCCTGGATTTCCTTTCTTTCTTTATCAAGAATTTGTTGATGGAATGGTTATTTTCTCCCAATTTTCCATCATTACCACTTCAGCAACAGCTTTTTTCCTTATTGCAGTGCCATGATAAAAGGCTTTTTTTTTTTTCAATAAGCTAGAACACTAAGTCAAATGTGAAAAAAAAAGAGATAAAACTTAAAAGATACACATATATAGCACTGAACCAAAGTTGGTTTTGGTTCCTTTAATCAACTTCACAGTATAAGAGGAAGGAGGTATGGTGAGTCAAAAATATCCATGACAAAAAAGATCTTGGTGTAGTCATGAACAGCAAGCTTAGTATAAAACAAACATTTGACATGGCAGCCAGGAATGTTAACATCATATTCAGGAGAAAGAAGGTGATATTTTGTGACCTCTGCCCTTATCAGAGTAGTTCCAGAGTAATGAGTCCAGGTTTGTAGTAGATGCCACATATTAGAAAGGACACATACAAATTGCAGAGCAGCATGGCCAGGAAAATGAACATACAGGAGATTGTGCTATCAGAGTATCTGTTAATAGGACTTGGTATGTTGGATCTGAAAATGATAAGATTTAGGGGTAACATGATGGCTACCATCATGTATTTGAAATTCTAATAGGTACTAAATTCCTGAAAGTAGAAACATTCCTAGAGGAATTCCAGGGTATAGACCTAAGATTGCAGAAGCGTTTCAATATTTAGTGACCACTGATGAGAGCTGACCCCATCTGAGACCCTAGATTTGGGTCTGAGAGTATGTTCTGTTCCCCTACCTTCTCAACTCAACCTCACCCCACCTGGTGACTAGCAGCAAAGGAAGAAATCAGGCAATAAAAAGTTTCATCTAGGTGAATCAGAGATGACTCCAAAGTGCTAAGCCAAGGTGTCTCAGAGCCATTAATGGAAGTCAAGAGAGAAAAAAAAAAAAACTGCCTTCAGAGGTAGAGAGGAGATATCAAATTGAATTTTTAATTTTTTAAAATTTAATTTCACTTATGTATATTTTCATTCAAATAATATTTATTTATATTTAAATAATTTACTTAATTTGATATTTTATATAATTTAAATAATCATATTTAAATAATATTTATTATTTAATTTATATAATTGAATTTTTTTTAATTTTTAAATGTGGTTGATGTAGGCATAGTTCAGCTAGGTAGAAATGGGCAATGGGTGACTGAGCATGAGAATCTATATGGTGTTCCAAAAGCTTAATGCTGCACTGATACTTTTGGGACACCTTATATTTGTATTCCTGGCATTGAACAAAATGAGAAAATGTCATAGCAATTCACAAATGCCAATTATAGTGAGATAAAAGGACTCATCCATTTAGAAACAGGTGTTGAAGGGTATATTCTCAGAAAAATCAAAGTATGTTTGTTTTTCTCTGCTACCCTGTGACATTTCTGAGGGTTTGAGACAGATTTAAAAATTGTTACCGTTTAGTCATAAGCAATTTTATTGGTGACAAGGATATTACAAATCCTATATTTTTAATGCTAAAGTTTGCAATAAACATTCCTCAATGAATTAACAAAAAAATACAAGTCAACAAGCACTCTTTTGACCTAATGTAAATCCACATCAGTAGATCATTCTGACTTTTACTTGCAAATGTGGTTATTACCTTGAATGCACACTAAAAAATATATGACAAGTAAGTTCCATAACATTTTATTTTAACTTATAAGGTAATTTTGGAAGACACAGATCACGGAATCATATAATTACAGGTTTAGAGTTAGATGTGACATTAGAAGCTATCCATTCTTCACCCTCATTTTACAGATAAGGAAAAAGAGACTACATCTTATGTGACTTGCCCAAGGTCACACAAGGTAGTAGGTAACAAAGACAAAATTCTAATGCTGGTCTCACTCTTTCCATTGAGGCATTCCCCAGTCACTGGTGTAAACACATGCATTTGAATAAATGCAAAGTGAATTATATAATTTCCCAAAAAACCCTATTCAATTCAATTTAATAAGAATGATATGTGCATATGATATCTAAGGTATGGTGCCAAGGGCTGAGATGGCGAAGATAGAAATAACAAACCATGCCTGCCCTTAAGGAACTTACATTCAACAAGACACAAACTTAAACCACTAAGTGCTTAAAATAAGAATTTGAAAATCAAATTCCCAAAGCTTATTCCTCTGGTGAATGACCCATTTTCCAAACAAATGAATTAACTTGGTGATTAATTATTATACTCAAGTATTTTGATGAAATGTGTGAATATGTATGTATATGTATATCTACCTATATCCATATGCACATATATGTACAAGTATCTGTGTATGTATGTACATATATAATATGTATACACATATGTGTACAAATATATATGTGTGTATCTATATAGATATAGACATATCCCATTTTTAAAGTGGTCATTGGAAAAGATTGATTGGAAGACAATTATTCAGAGTACCATATTTCTGGGATAAATTTGACAGGAATAATTTTGGATGAATCCCCGCAAGCTACAGTTCAGATATTGTATCAATTTTCTTTTGTTTGATTTTCTTGAATCTTTACAAATATGAAATGCAAGTTTATCCTCTAGTGAACTTATAGAACCCTGCACTGAAATAATTTTAACATCAAATTTTATGAGTTTTGTGTACAATGTTACAAATGAATTATCATATTTTACAAAAATTACCCATACAAATAAAAAAAAATAGCCGATGTTAGACAATGAATACAGATTTTCTCATTGTGCAAAAGACAATGCTGGTGACGCCAAATGAAAGAGAATAGGAACTCCAATCTTATTGTAGGGTTGAAAAGAGTAGACAGATGAAAATTTAGCATGAGAAATGTGCTAATCATTTTCTATAAATCCCATTGCTTGGATTTTTATGCTTTTACAAAATTTGAAATCATCATTAGTCCTTTTATCTAGATAATTTTAGATGTTTTTGTATATAGATAATTTTAGATGTTAACATTAGTTCTCCACAGAATGGCATTTAGTAGATAAATTCACCAAAGGCAATGTGCAGTGAATCTAGATTACAATTCATTTACTACTTCCAAAAGTCTAAAAATAATTGGCTGAAATGAATGAATCCTTTATTGTATTTTTAAAATTTTCACAGAAATTTATCAGATCTTGAAAACGGTACCTAATGTCATATGAGGACGCTTAATTGTGCCGTTTGAAATGACTATTACAGGACATACCTTTCTAACATTACTAATAAACATTTTTTCAAATACCTACTCCGTGTAGAGAGCTTTTTTATTTTTATATTTGGATTTAGACCTGTGGTTTCATTAGTTGGAGCAATACCCAGGGTAGAAGCTTTCTCCACCGACACAGATCCACAATTTGTCTGTCCTTTAAGCTTTAAATGGAGGTTTCCAGTGGTTAGATGACTTTCTGAGTCACAAAGCTATTAGGTGAAAGAGACAGGAAGTTAACACTGGTCTTCTTGACCACAAGAAGAGAATTCAAGTACTCCTTGTTCTCCAATATTCTACCTAGGAATGAAACATGCACATAATTAAATATATGCAATATTTATACAAATTGCTGTGATTTTTTGGGGGGAGTGGTGTTGCTAGCAGCTGCTGTGGAGGTGAAAGGCCAACAGGATGAGCAACAATACCGGCACACAGAAGGGGTGCCAGCATAGATCTTTTGATCTGCTTTTCTAAGGAAAGCAATTTTAAAGGGCTAACAATCTCATTTTAATTAAACATACATATATCTCATTTAGTTCAGGGGGAAAAGTCGGAACCCTGAACTTCAGAGGAAATACAAACAGAGATTACAAACATACATTATATAAACAGAGCAAATAATACACACCGAGATCAACATATAGGCCTCTATAGGGTTTTCAAAGCCTGGGCAGCTGCTTTAATGGCCTCCCAGAGTCTCCTAACCAACACTTTTTCAATGAGTGTGCCCCCAAAGGCAAAACGCTAATCTCTGAGTTTATATACACTTCTTCAGGGCCAAAGGGAGTCACAGCCATGAGACTCAAACCCAAGTGACTTAGGCCTTCTTGTGACTTAAAGCCTTGCTCAGGGTCAGAGGGTAGAATTAGGCCTTCCCTTGAAAATCTCCCAAGAATCCTGATTCAATCAAAGAAACAAAAGACCACAAAAAAAATCCACTTTGCTTGCCATTACATTTGAAAGGCAAGACTCATCAAAGGTACTTGATTACCTTAGCATTCTAAAAGAGAAAACAAAAATGTCCCACCTTGATTACCATAACAAGTGGGGAGAGAAACTGATACTAGATACTGTTTTCTGGGTGAGTTCATGCCATTCACATTCAAAGTTATAATTACCATTTTAAAATTTCTCTTCATCCAATTTTTACTCACTGTTGTCCTTTTCAGCCTCTTTTTTTTTCCCCCTATCCTAGTTACTTTGTCATTTCCCCTTGCCTTCCTCTTCCTTATTCTACCCATCCGTCTAAGAGTCTCTCCCTTACCCTCTATCCCCACCCTCCTAAATCTTAATCTACACACCTTTCTAAGAGTCTCTCCATTATCCTGACTCCTAGTCCTCTTGTTTCTTTATAAGTTTAGAAGATGTTTTAAATATTTATATTATTCCTTCTTTAACCCAGATGAAAGGGGAGTAAGGTTCCGGCACAACCAGACCTCCAACCCAACCTGTTTTCTCTGTATGGGCTCTTCTTTTCATCCCCCATTTGTATGAGATAATTGCTCCTTTTTACCTTTTCTTCCCAATTTTTTTTTTTTTAGAATCACCCTATCATACATAACTTAGCTCCAGGTTATTCATTTTCAAACTACTCTAGTAATTACAACAGTCTTAAGAATACTGATAGGCTCAGATTTGATCTAGCTCAGTAGATTGAATCTGGCCCACTTGTGAAAATACGCATCACATCATTGGCCCATTACGGTGAATCTTTAATAAACTTTGTCTTTTTCCTTGGCTGAGAAGGCTTGAGTCTAATTTATTCGGCAGGACCTGGTGTGTCGGTATTTTGGGGTCTTGAGCACCCCTAAGAACCTATAGTTACCTACCCTCATCATGTTTCTTTAACCTCATCATTTTGGTTCCCCGAGACCGGGAATACTGCTAATCTCAAGTTCTTCTCCAGCCAAGACTGGAAGGTATGTAAGCCTCCCCCTCTCTCTATCCCCTTCTCGCCCTCCAAGCACTTTGCAAGTGCTTTTCAGGCCCGACCCCAGGTCCTAGTAGGTCGGACAGCTGCAAGGCTGTCTTGTACTGAGCCTGACACTCTCTGGTGCAATGGTTATGTTCCAGCCCATAGACCTGGGCACAACTTCTGAAGCATAGACAAGGACAGATGCCCTATCTGGAAGTGCATGCCCAATTTCTGAATTCTCTCAGCACTACACAATTGGGAAAACCAGGTACTTTTTGTGTTTTTTTTTTTTTCTGTCTTGTTTTGTTCCTTTTTGAGACTTATGCCTAGATCTTCCTTGCAGAGGAAGGGACTTCCAGCCCCCCAAGCCTGTAATGGGTCAATTCTTTTCAATCCCCAAAAATTTGCCTTTGGGTTGTCTTTTACAAAATTGGAAAAAATTTAGTTTCTCTAAAGAACTTAAAAAGAAAAAGCTGGTGTTCTTTTGCAACACTGTTTGGCCTCAGTATCAGCTAGAATGCCATGAAGCATGACCCATTTTGGGAACTTTACAATATAATACTCTCTCGCAGATAGAGAGAGAAATTTCCTACATAATGGCTTTTGTTGCGCTCTCTTGGAACCCTGTTCTCAGGACAGATTGTAAGATGCTCATAGCTAGCCCCTCCCCCCACCCACAAAGGGGCAATGGGGATCAATAGGACCTTTTGGATGACCCCCTTCTTATGGCCCCCAGGGCTTTGGCCCCAGCCCTTCCTGCTCCCCAATGTCCCTCGAGCCCACTTGTTTCCTGTGGTCTTCCTTCTTTGGCATTCCCGTCTTTCCCTTGATTTCCCTTCCCTTATCCTCTAGTCCAAACCCTCTCTTTTCCTGCCTCCTTCACAGTCCACATCTCCTACCCTGCATCTCTTACCATGGCCCATACCCCTGTGGTGACCCCTGCTCAAGGGTCTTTTTGAGGTGCCTTCCTCTGTGGCCCTTTCCCTCTAAGGGATGCCTACTCAGGTTCTGGCCTCATGGCCTGCCCCTACTTCAGGCCCTGTAGCATCTACCACCATAAGCCCTACTCCCGAGGCAACCCCTTTTCAGGTTCCAGTCTCGGTCCCTGCCCCTATGGTAGTACCTCCTCCCCTGGCCTCTCTTTCTGAGGTGGTGCCCTCTCAGGCTTCAGGGTCTGCCTCCATGGCAGTCTCTGGGGTACCTCCCCCTCTGACCCCTTCACCTCCTCAGGTACCAGATGATCTTCTCCCTTGCTAGCCAGATCCCCTAGGCTTGAAGTCTGATACAGATCAGCCAGAACTCTCTCCCTAAGCTCCTGTCCCCACAGTGCCCTCAAGGCTTTTTCTCCTAAGGGAAGTGCCTGCCTCACCCAGTAGGACAATTAGAGTCCATGTTCCATTCTCCATTTCAGATCTCAATCAGGTTAAAGAGAAACTGGGGAGATACTCAGAAGACCCCACTAAGTTTACTGAGGGTTTTAGGGATCTGTCCCTACAATTTGAGCTTTCTTGGGATGATTTGCATATCCTCTTCTCTACCTGTTGTACCACTGAGGAGAAGAGGAGAATCTGGGAATAAGCCCCAAAATTTGGGGATCATTTGGCTAGCAATTACCCCACAAAATATCCTCCAGGTAAAGCTGCTGTTCCCACTAGTGACCCAGGATGAGATTATCAAAAGAGTGAGGATAGGGGAAAGAGAGATCAAATGATAATTTGCCTGTAGAAGGCCTAAGTACTACATTTTGAAAGCAAATAAATGTTCAAAAACTTAAGTTACTCAGGGAGAAAAGGACAACTCTTCCCTTTTCCAAGACAGGCTAGTAGAAGCTATTAAGAAGTAATCAAATTTGGATCCTGACTCTATTGAAGGGATGGTGATCCTTAGCATGCATTTTGTTAATCAGTCTGCCCCAGATATTAGGAGTAAACTGAAGAAATTGGCATTAGGACCCCAAATACCTTAGGCCCAATTACTGGACATGGACTTTGGAGTCTTTAACAACGGAGACCTGGTTGCAGCAGAGGAAATAGAATGCAGGGAAAAGGCTAGAGAGAGAAAACATGCTCAATTCTTGGCTGCTGCCATGGCCAGGAAAACACCCAAGGAGTGCCCTCACTCCCTTGGAGGAAGCCTGGCAACTTAGGCAGCGGGGAAACCTGCTTTCAATGCCATAAGGAGGGTCCCTGGACCAAGGAGTGCCACTCTAGAGTCCCCCCCCCACCTCCAGAGGAAGCCTCCTGGATCAACACCTCCAGGACTGTGCCCAGCATGTGACCAGGAGGGACATTGGAGGAAGGATTGTCCCTAAGACTGGAAAAGTGGTAGAGCTACCTCTCGATACTCTGTCGTTCAGTCTTCTCAAGACTCAGAAGGAGGGGAGAGCCTGGGACTTGGCAGTGCCCCCACTTTCTCTACCTTTCTCAAAGTGCCCTGGGCAAAATCGAGGCAGAAGGTAAGGTGACCCACTCTATCATGGCTACGTTCTCCTGTTTGAAGTAATTTCTCTGGCCCTACTTGCCCCTCAACCCATTGGGTCATGGACATTGAAGGGGAAATTAAGGGATGTCTCTCCACATACCTCCTCCCCAGAGGACTTCAGGGTCTTCTGTTTGAACACTCCTTCCTTATGTTCTCCTC
This sequence comes from Phalanger gymnotis, assembly GCA_028646595.1. Classification (NCBI taxonomy): domain Eukaryota; kingdom Metazoa; phylum Chordata; class Mammalia; order Diprotodontia; family Phalangeridae; genus Phalanger; species Phalanger gymnotis. The sequence goes on along the minus strand of CM053623.1, from coordinate 184,559,618 downwards.
TGTCCCTGCCCCCTTGTTGGGAAGGGACCTGATGGTGAAATTGGGAAGGCACTTTTTTCTATTTAAACCTCCCATCTCCCTTTTCCCTTTGTTCACCAGACCTCCCCATGTTCCAGCAGAGGTGTGGGAGACAGTAGAACCAATTGTTTGCGATCAGGGAATTCCTGGGCAAGGTACTTCTGCCACTCCAGCCATAGTTCCCCTCCAAGATCCTAAAGTGTTCCCCCGTTGCCTTCAATACCCAATTAAACCCAAGGCCTAGGAGGGACTGCAACCATTAATTGCTACTCAAGGCCCTGACTTACTCCCTGTAGAGTGGAGCCCAGACCAGGCTAAAGCTTTTGGGACTTTGATGGCTAAATTGACCACCATTCCAGCAATAGTTCTACCCAATCTAGAAAAACCTTTCTCTCTGTATGTTGATGAAAGGAGAGGACAGGCTTTGGGAATCCTAATCCAATCCTTAGACATGACCCCAAGCCAGTTGCCTGCTTTTCAAAACAATTAGACTCCATTGCTGCTACAGCCACTCTAATTGAGGAAGCTTCTAAGCCTCTAGCAGACCAGTCCTAGAAATTCTGACTCCCCATCGAATTCAGAGCATCCTAGAGGCAGAGGGCCATCAGTGGCTGGCTAGCCACCAGATCACCAAATATCAAGCCTTGCTCTTAGATACCCCTGACCTAATTTTTCCGGTGTGCCACACACTCCTGAAACCCTGAAGTAGTGTGGTACACAGAACAGGTAGTTAGGAGAGCTAGGTATGAAATAGTCATCTTTAATTCCCTCCAGGGAAATTGTCTTTTAAACTAGGGAAATTGACCTTTCTCTATACTCTTATAATTGTCTGTTTCATCTTTGTTTGCTTAACCTCCTTGCTAGGTTTGTCTCCTCCAGGCTCCAAGTCATCAACTTCCAGATGACTGCTCACACTATGTACCCCTTGAACTGGACCCATCAAGGCAGGGACAGCTCTACACCCCTTGCCAGCAGGAAGAACTTTTAGAAGCTGAGACCTTCATCCCTGACCCCAAAGGAATTTGGGTCCCATTTGTTTGAGGGGAGAATGATGGGGTACAGTCTCTGGGAATCCCCTTGAACCTGATGGGGTACAGTCTTGGGGAACCCCCTTGAACTCTCCTTGAATCTTCCCACTAGATCTGGCCTTTGCCTGAAGCCATAAGCTTTACATTATCTAGGCCCAAATCTCTATCTGGCCTAGCCCTCTATTGTCTAGCTGCCTCCCACCCTTGATCCCATCAAAATCCTATTGTCTTATTTCCTAGAGTCTTGACCTCTAGTCACCCCAAACCCCCCCATCAAGATCCTCCTTAGACTCCTCCTCGAGACCCTCCCTAAACCCCTCCTCTAGTCACCCCAAACTACTTGACCACCCCTCAATCCCTCCCACAATCTTTCTGTGTATAAGTTTCATCTTGCCTCCATGAAGGCGCTCAGATTCAATCTAGTGGGGTAGATTGAATCTGACCCGCTTGTGAAAACAAGTGTCACAAATAAGTCTACCCATTATGGAAAATCTTTAATAAATTTTGTCTTTTTCCTTGAAAAAACAAAGAATATTGATAACATGTCATATATAAAAAGTAACATTAGACCTTATAATTAGTCTTCAATGCTTTCCTTACATTTCTTCTGCATCTCTCACAACAGATTTTTCATTTTGTTCATTAGTTATGTCACAAATGCCTGAAAGTCCTTCAGTTTCTTAAATATCCATTTTTTTTCCACTCAGGATTATCCTCAACTTTTCTGGGTAATTTATTCTTGGTCTCAACACCAGCTCTTTCACTCTTTGAAATATAATGCTCCAAGACCTATGGTCTTTTAGCATAGAATCTGCTAGATTTGGTGAAATCCTGATTGTATCTCCTCAGCATTGAAATAGTTGGGTTTTTTTCCTTGCTTCTTGCAATATTTTCTCCTTAATCTGGGAGTTTTGAAAATTGGCTATAACATTAATGTAACAACAGTTACATCCTCCAGCCACACTGTCCCAAAAATACTCTTGCTCCTTGAAGTACTTGCTCCTTCCTCCTTGCCCACAGCCACACCCTGGAATCATGTCTGGTCAGCACCAAATGTTTTAGAATTGGGTGAGAATATCATAGATTGGGGTAGTCAGGGAATGTTTCACTAAGTAGATCAGGTTTGAGCAAGGTATTGAAGGAAAGGCAGAATTTAGTTAAGACAAGGAGGCAGGAATTTAGTTAGGGAGATCGAAGGGTCACCTTTAAGATAGAACAAATATTAGGTATGTATTAAGATAATTAAAATAATAAAAATAATAACTGATCTTTATATGGCCTTTTATTTGCATTGAATATGGTAAGTTTATTCATGGCATATAACATAGATAGGATTCTATATTCTTCCCCCTACTACAGGGGTGCTTTGGGATAAAGACTGTGACTGAGACATGGAATCTTTAGTACAGAGAAATGGACTAGGGATGCGGAATCCCCAGTGATGGAGCTCTTCTTTGGACTAAGAATGAAGATCCATGAATTTTCACTTTAATCCTTAGAGGCCATGAAGATCATGAAGTCTACTACATGGTTCCTCTAACCATACTCATTGTCATAACAGGAAATGAGCTTGACAAAAGAGTCATTGAAGGCAATACCAGAGCCAGCCATTAAAGGCTGGAGAATGGGTGTCACAGTCAAAGTCAGAGGATACTACTTACTCCTATATGTAGTCCAAGGTACTCTTCAGGGTTATGTATAATGCTCTGATGCTCACTTCACCACTTTCTTGATATCATCATGTTTGTTGGGTTTCTCTAGGCAGCAGGTCAGATGCACAACAGATACATTGGGAGAAGGCACATGGAAGCTCATGCTTGTGAGCATCCCACCCAGGTGAAGTATCACCTTATCTACAGCCTTAGTTTATGAACCAGTGGAAGTAGGGATAGTGGGCAGCATCACATTTATCACACCATAACTTGCCAGGGAGCCGTCTTTCGTCTTCTGGGTAGTTGTAACGTCATGGAATATTCATGAGTCCTTCCACAATACCAGAATTGTTATGAATGACCTTGGCAGGTGGGGAGGGGCACAAGGAGTTGATAGTTCAAGAGGCATTACTGACAATCTTAAGGTAATTATAGTATTTTTCATCATTCACTCCCATCATGAGCATAGGCATCAGTAGAAGAGGCAGAGATAATGAGATGCTTAGCTCCACCTTTCAAGTGAGCCCTGGCCTTTTCCACAGTGATAAAGATGATGGTGGATTCTATGACAAACTCAACTCCAGAGTCTCCCATTTGTCATTGGTAGAATCACATTCTTGGAAGACAGTAATAGTTTTACTATTGATTATTACCTTTCTGTTCTCATCCTTGACAATACTCTTGCACTTGTCATGGATAGAATTATGCTGGATCATAGAAACCACAGAGTCAAGGACAATGACAGGGTTATTGAAGGGTATAATGTACACTGTGTCTGAGATTAATATACCCCTGGTTACCAGGTGACCAACACAGCCAAATTCATTCACTCTAACCTTCATCTTCTTGTCTCAGGGATGAGCCTTAAACAGAATATCCTGGCACCAAAATTAAGAGAAGAGCTGATAGCCTTTAAGTGGTATTTTAAAGTTTATGAAACATTTTGCCCATATTATATCATTTGAATTTCACAAATCATCTGTGAATTTAGATATGACAGAGGTCAATCATTTTACAGATGAGGAACAGAGAATCAGAGAAGTTAAATGAGTTGTTCACGGGTTGCTAAATACCAACTCTGCACTAATGAAAGGAATGTTCTCTTGATAAGAAAAGAGGCTTAGTCCATTGCTGGGAAAAGGCTTTGAGTCCTATGTTGCCTTATTATAGCCTGGTGATGCAGTAGAAAGAACGCAGGCTTTAGGAGTGAAGGAATTGTGTTCAAATCCAAGACCTGGCATTTAGTGTTTTATTTTTTTCTATTCTGTGTAAAGACAATTTTTAAAATTTATTTTTATTTTTGTAAGATTTTGAGTTCCAAATTTTCTCCCTTCCCTCCCCCTCTTAAGACAGTAAGCAATTTGGTATAGGTTATATATGTTCAATCATGTAAAATATGCTTCCATATTAGTTATGGTGTGAAGAAAAGAAATAGGTTGCAAAATTTCATAGTTTTAAAAAGGAAAACAAAACAAAACAAACAAAAAAAAACAAAGAAAGTAAAAATGTTATGCTTTGATTCACATTCAGACTCCATCAGGTCTTTATCTGGATGTGGATGGCATTTTCCAACATGAGTCTTTTGGAATTATCTTGGATCATTGTATTTCTGAGAAGAGCTAAATCATTCATAGTTGATCATTGGACAATGTTGCTGTTACTGTGTACAATGTTCTCCTGGTTCTCTTCACTTCTTTTTGCATCAGTTCATCTAAGCCTTTACAATTTTTTTTTTCTAAAATTTGCCTGTTTGACATTCCTTATAGCATAATTGTATTCCATCACATTCATACACCACAACTTGTTAAGCCATTCCCCAATTGATGGGCATCCCCTCAATTTCCAATTCTTTGCCACCAGAAGAAAAGCTGCTACAAATATTTTTGTGTAAGCATTTTTGTCCTTTTTATGATCTCGCAGACCTAGTAGTAAGACCTGTCATTTTCAACCTATAGAAACTTGGTCATTTTTTTTTCTTCCTGGGTGCCTCAGTTCTCCAATCTTTAAAATAAGGAAGCTGCATATGCTATTTAAGGTTCTATTTTAAATCTAAATTTATGATCGTGTGTTATGGTGATTAGGATGGGACTTTTTTGTTTTCTCTTTTAGAATGCTAAGGTAATCAATTACCTTTGATGAGTCTTGCCTTCAAATATAATGGCAAGCAAAGTGGACTTTTTGTTGCCTTTTGTTTCTTTCATTGAATTAAGAGTTTTTGACCTGCTTACATTAAGGGAAGGCCTAGTGTTTGAGTCCTATGGTTGTAATGACCTTTGACCCTGAAGAAACATTTAAGTCACATGGGCTTCAGTCACGTGGTTGTGACCCTGAGGCATGTATGTAAGATCTGAGGTTGACGTTTTGCCTTTGGGGGCACACTCGTTGAAATAGTGTTGGTGACAAGACTCTGGGTGGCTGTTGAAGCAGCTCCCCCCAGCTTTGAAAACCCAGGTGTTGGTGCCTCTCTCTCTCTGGTCACCATGAAATTCTTTGGTCTGACAGATAGAGCCCTGTCTACTGATCTTGGTCTGTGTTATTTGCTCTGTTTATATAATGTACGTTAGTAATTTCTGTTTGTATTTGCTCTGAAGATGTTGGTGCTTCTCTGGAGACTATGCATTGTGACTTGGTTAGATAGAAATGTTGATCTGTTTATATTGCCTCTGTAATTTCTGTTTGTATTTGCTCTGAGGTTCAGGTTGCTGGCCTCCCCACCCCCCAACTAAGTGAATGATATGTATATGTTTATTAAAGTGAGATTGTTAACCCCTTAAATCTGCATTCCTTAGAAAAGCAGATCAAAGAACCTATGCTAGCAGCCTTCTTGTGTGCTGGTCTTGTTCGTCTTATGCCCCAACAGCAGCTGCTAGCAATATTGTTGTTACATCTCATGAAAAACTTCACATCCAGGTTTTTTGACCTGTTATTTTCTACCTTTATACCTTTGATTGAATCTCTTTTTCTCTCCAGCCTCAGTTTTCCCATCTGTAAAATGAGAAAATTTCTAGATGTTGGTTAAGGTTCTTTCTAACTCTACACCTAAGATTTTATAAAGAACCTCACATCCAGGTCTTTTGAAACCACAATAAGTACCCTTGCCATAATATTGTGAGGTTTGCATGAGGTCAATTTTTAAAAGGAAGCATAATACAGCAGAAAGAGTTCAAGAGTTGAAGTAAAAAGAAATTGGTTTTGAATCCTGCCTCAGAATCCTGCTATATAAGTGGGCAAACCACTTAAATTTTCTTTGCTATTCCTCAGTTCCCTTATCTACATAGGGGTAGGGGGATGGTCTCAATGGATTTCAAGTTCTATTCTAGCTCAAAACCTATGATCCTATAGTACTTTCAATTTCACTCCAAATTAATAGTTTTCCATGGGATAGGAATGTCTTGACTTCCCCAGGAATCTGAATAGTGCACCCCATCTATCCTCAGATACTCAGATGGCTTTCCGAGATCATCAATATGGATGTTCCTGCCATTCTTACCCATTACCACCCAGTTTTGCCCTCTCTGCCTGTGAGACTTCTGTCCATGTCCACCCACAAGTTCCCCATCTAGTTGGCATGACAGGGGCAATTCTTGGCTTGTCTTTTTTTCTTTTGGTCTCATAAATATGTCAGCTATGCACATGGACTATCCATTCCTTGCTTTTCCCCTGTGACCAGCCAGTCATTTTGGATTGTGTATTTCATTGATTTTGATGATGCATCATCCATGCTACAAATAAACACAAGGCAGCACCAGCCAGGACCATCATCCTGGTTTAATGCCACATGTAATGCAATACAGATGCATGAAAACACAAGACATGTTGTGTACTGTTTCTTGTCCAGAAGGACATTTGAATGGTTTATAGTGAAAACATGTGCATGTTAAGTGTACTGACACTAACTGTAGATGTGGCTCCCAGGGAGATATTTTTTTTTCTTGCAACAATAAGTCTATTATTAGTTCATATTCATTACCCTTTAGTAAATAGTACTTATTCTGTCTGCATATCTTGACAATAACTTTTTCCAGCATTTGCAGCCACCCACTGAGACAGTCATTGCCACCATTCAGACAAACAACCAACTAAGGTTTTATGACTTTAATTTTCCAAACAACTTTACTATGGTGAATTACAACACATGGAAATAATCTTTGGAAGACAAAGAACAAGGCAGATTTTGAATTTTTATTAAATGAGCTATCTGTAATTTCAAATAAATGGATTGTATTGCTTCTCATATAAATGTACTTTAGTACAAAAAAAGATTCAGATTCTCATCCCTTTAAAAAATATACAGGGATCTTCAAAAGGCTCACTGGTTATAATGGTTACTCTGCTAGTTAATGTGGCCAACTATCAATCTTGGCAATCTTCATGACTTTTATTACTGTGGGCATCTCCACATTGCCCAGCATTAGAAACCTTACTTATATCTTTTCTTACATATGTTCTATGTAAGTATCAAACTTGGATCTTCCTGACTTCAAGTCCAATACTTTAACCCAGTGCTCCACCTAGCCACCAAGGCAGGGATGGGAGTGGGTGGGTAAAGATTTTCCCACAGTTGAATATAAACTGGTATTGAAGTTCTTTGAGTCCACTCGGAAGAATGAACACACCGTTGTCCTAGTAGGGTGTCATTTTTCTCTCTTCTTTCTTTTCTCTTTCATCTAGTACACATGCTGTCCCACATTCAATATTCCCACCTTCCATCTACTATTTGTCATATGTATCTTGGGATACAAACTAGGCAGAGGAAACTAGAACAAAATGTCATTTTACCACATCAGTCATGAAAAGAATGGTGGATTTGATAGTGGAAGGAACTGAATTTGAATCCTGTCTCTGTCACTTATTTTAATCATACTTAAACTCAGTTTCCTTAATTATAAAATTAGAAAGTTGTACTAGATGGCCTCTAGGATTGCTCCCAGCTCTAAATCTATGACCCTATTGTCTTTTTTATAAAAGAGTTTGAGAGTTAACAAAAGATAGTTCAACTATGAATGCAATCACTGCTAAAATGTCAGAGATGCAAAGCAAGACAACCCACTTAGAGCATTGCTTCACATTTCTCCAGATTTCTTTGCGGAATAAGAGATTTTCTGAGTGGGGGAAAGACAAAGTAGAGTATGCATACTGAATCTAGAAAAGTTAGGAGAATTTCTGCTTAACTGTTATCATTTTCAGTCAGGCTGATTTTCACAGTGTTTGAAGAGAGAGAGAGAGCTTTGGAAACAAAACAGTGGGAGCTGCTGAGGATAACAATTCAAATGCCGCCCAGCTGAGGGACAGTCTGCTTGTTGGTTCCCAACTTAGGACTTGGAGGATGTTCATGTGAATAATGTCACATAAAATTACTATATACTTCACTTAACTCCCAGAAGGATATGTGCCAGGGTTCAAATAGCATTTCTATAGTTTCTCTTCCTGTAACCAGACTGATCAGAAGAGTTCCTGAAAGTAGTTATATGCATAGTGATGAATATTTTAGAAAAATTGGAGATAATTCCATCCAATAAACCTTTTCTAAATTCTGGTTCTAAGCACGACCTTAGGGATACAAAAATAAAAAGGAGTCCCTGTCCTCAAAGAGTTTACATTACATTGTATGGGTAGGCTAAACCATATAATTGCATAGTAATGGGAGAGACTACCCATAAACAGAAAGAATTATAACAGGCTTCCCCAAGGAAGTGACATAAGAACTGAGCCACAAAGAAATTTAGGAATTTTTCAAAAGGTAAAGATGTGGAAGGAAGTTAAATGAGAAACCAAATGATATTGTCTATGCTATTTTATAGTAGCTTCATATACAATCTTCCTCCTCCTCCTTCTCCTCCTCCTCCTTTCTTCTTCTTCTTCTTCTTCTTCATCATCATCATCACAAACCTTTTATGTTAAATGTTCAGCAATTATTATCCAAGTGCTCAAAATAATTGATTCTTATTATTGAAGTGTTGTGATTCAAGTTCATCTTCTGTACCACCAAGACAACTTTAGTCGTGGTTGATACATATTTGTTCAAAATCTCTAGATTTTGAGAACCTTCCATTCAACCCAAATTGGAGTTTAGGAGTGTTTGGCATGGTGATATCTATGAGAAACACTGTTCTTATTTTTCTTTGTATCAATGTTGCAATCAGGTGATTGTGGGTAAGTCTTATCTTTAATAAGTCTTTAATTCCAATCATTTCTCAGGGATATTTTGAATTTGTTTTGAATAAAGAAGAACAAACTTATTACTAATTCCATTTCTGCATTTCTCCTATTGCTTTTAATTAAGTCAGGAAATAATCCTATTTCAATACTCCAAACATCTGAGATTCCCACCAACAAACTCTGAGAACTCAATAAATATTATTAGCTGTTTATTATGTGCCAGACACTGTGTTAAGCAAAGAAGGTAAAATGATTAAAGAAAAGGAAGAGTCCTTGAGTTCAAGGAGCTTATAGTCTACAGGGAGGAATGCAAGTATAGATAAGCAAATGCAAAATATGTACAAGATATTCACCTGGAAATTGAGAAATTTAAGGGTAGAGGAGGGAGAACACTAAAAATGGGTGATGTGGTGTGAATCAAGGAGGGTCTCTGGTAGGAGGTGGTGTTTGAGTTTACCCTTAAAGAGAATTAGAGATTCCTAGAGGCAGAGATGAAGAGAAAGCATTTTAGGCATAGGGGACAAACTTTAAAGACCCAGAAGTAATAGACAGAATGTTCTGCTTGGGGAACAGCACTGGTTAATTTTTCCTATCATCATTGTACATGGTAGACATGAAGTCAAAGAATGATTAACTCTTCTGAAATGCTTCCTGGGATCTGGAAACTGAGGACATTTGGTTGCAGGTAAACATCTAAAATGAAGATTGTTCCTCTGAACCTTTTTCCAGCTTTCCAAATCTCCATTGGCTGTCAAAGTATCATGGAAGGGAGCTATCTTTGAGATATTTGGTGCCATTTTAGTCCAACACACCATCTGTCTTCACTGTGATATTTCTCAAGTCTTTTGGGAACTTAGAGAGTGAATTGTAGCAATGTAAAATGAGGGAAAAAGTTAACTTCTTCAACCTCACAAAGCTTTGATTCAAGAGTGGGGTAAAAGTTTTAGGCAGTAGCTATTTTGTGTGAACTGAGTGACTCAACCCTAGTTATTTAATATGGTCTAAGAAAAGCTACCTACATTTTGGGAGCTGATTGTGAGTTAAATAACCAAATTTTGCCTCTTTCTTACTATTTTAACTCTACTTCATCTCTTCTAGTAGTGCTTTGTTTGCTACCCAATATAAATTCATATGATTTCAGTGCTAGGTTTAAGGATTTTCCTTTGTGTCTTTAAAATTAGAAGTGAGTGATCTCATTGTGAAAGACACTTCATGTTTTCCTTTTCAAGAAGAGAATGCATATTAGGAACTTCATAGAATGTCACTTCATAGTACAGAATATAACATTAAAACCATGAAAGAGGATTGTCATGATGGTGTCATTTTATGGTTATATTTGGATTAGCGTTAAGGTAATAACTCCATAAAGAAAAATAGAAAGAAAGGAATATTTGGTTGTTTAAAAAAGTAAAAAAAAAATAACAATTATAAATGGGGATTGGTGAAGAATGACTAGAGATGTATATTGTCTGCTACCTGCTTTATGAATTAATATGAATTATTATGGTACAATTTTTAAAATTAAATTCATTTTTAATAAATAATAATCTATTTTCTCTCCATCTCAACATCCCATTGAGAAATAAAGAAGAAAAAGCTCCCAACAAACATTGTCAAGGCAAATAAATTCCCACATTGACCATGTATAGGTAAATATAGATAGAAAGATAGATAGATATACATATGTAAGTGTATATACATAGGTATGTGTGTGTATCTCACTCTGCATCCTGAGTCCATCACCTTTCACCATGGTGTAATGTTGATGATAATGGTTTCATAATTAAGAAGAAGTTCATGTCAGTGATCTAACAGTCATCGGTGTACTGATGAAACATCAAAAGGCAAAGCCTAAAATGTTAATTCCTGATGCACTTTATAATTTCACATTTTTCCTCTGTATACAGGATCATAGAATGCAGAACTGGAAGGGACCTTACAGATCTCGGATTCCTCTCTCTTCAGTTTACAAATGATGACACAGGGCCATAGAAGTTAAATGACTTGTCCAAGGTTATACTGTAATAAGTAGCATATTTGAACTTAGGTCCTTGTTCTCCTGATCGAGAACTTTTCCCACTACACTCCATATTGCTGTGGGAAGAAAGCTGAGCTTAGAGTCATAGGAGCTGAGTTTCCATACTGGCTCTGCTACTTTTGAACTTTACTTACTTCATTGGGCCTTAGTTTGCTCATCTGTAAAATGAGGGCATTGGAGTAGGTGATCTGTGAGGTTCCTTCCAGTTCTTGACTGTCTGTTCCCATGAGCTGTGTATGAATGGCATTGTCTAAGAATACATAGGAATTAATTTATGGCAGTGTGCCAGCATACTCGTGAGAATGTGCTCATGAGTGAACTTTCACCTAAAAAATTATAAATCTTTCTCTCTAAACATAATATTGCCTGAGAGTGAGAATCACTATTACTTCTCTTAGCTCTTTAAAATCTCCATAAAATATGGTAAATTCCATATATTCATGTCCAACAGTCCAAGTAGAAATTCAAATATGGTCAATATTCTGTAAATAGCCTCCCATCGCCAAATGGACTAAAAAACTCTTATATAAACAGCTGTCATACATAAAAAACACCTAATACTGGACTCACACGTTTATCTCTTTTCTCCTACTCTTCAATCATATAGATGCTGTGCCACTTCAGGCTCTCATTCTCTTCTACCTGGACAATTATAATAACCTCCTAAGTTTACTTCAACCTCATCATTTCCTCTCTTTCTAATATATCTTCTGTGCTGTTGCTAGTGTTTAAGATAATGTCTGGCACATAGTAAGCACTTAATAAATGTTTACTGACTGACTATGACTATGAAAGTACTCTTCTTAAAGCACAAGTAAAGTTGGTCCTTCTCTCCTTCCTTCCTTCTTTCCTCCCTCCACCCTCTTTCCCTCCCTCCCTCCCTCCTTCCTTCTTTCCTTCCTTCCTTGCTTCTGTCCTTCCTTCTTTTTTTTTTTTTATTTTGTTCTTCCATTGTCTAACCGAACTGGCCTGTTTATTGTTCCCAGAACATAGTAATCCATTTCCCATCTCCATCCCTGTATTTGTAATCAAAATGGGCTCTTAGCACTTAATTCAACCAAGTGCCCTTGAAGAGTTTGGCCTTTATTTCCTTGATTAAATTAGGAGTCCTTGATGACCTCCTTGCCTCAAGGGAAAGCCTAGTTTACATGGGTTTGAGTGACATGTTTGTGACATCAGAGGCTTTTAGACCACGTCGGTTTAAGTTGCATTTTTTTGCGACGATTTTAGGTCACGTGGGTGAGTCACATGTGTGACTCACCTTTGACCCTGAAAAAGATATAAAACCAGGGGTTGGCTTTCCTTTCTTGTAGCTCTGACCCACAGCAGTAGTGGCATGCGTGACTCTGGGCCAGTTGTTAAGAGCTCCCTGGCTGAACTCAGATGTTGGTAACGATGAATTATATTTGATCTGTCTGTCATTGTTTGTAATTTGTTTGTATTTGCTCTGAAGTTCAGGGTGCTGGCTTTTTCCCCTGAACTAAGTGAATGGTATTTGTATGCTGGATTAAAGTAAGATTGTCAACCCCTTAACATTGCTTTCCTTGATAAAGCAGATCAAAAGAATCTGGGCTTGCAGCATTCTGTGAGCTGGTTTTTGTTGGTTTTACACCTCCCACAGCAGCTGCTAGCTGGATTGTTGAAACAATCCCTTGCACAGTTTGTTTTCTATAAATGGCATGTATTCACTCCTCACCTTCATGTCTTAGAAATTATCTTCCTTCAAAGTTCTACTTATGTGAAGCCTTCCATGGTAAACCTTTCCTGAGCCCTCTGCTCATTAATCATCTCTTCTTCCTCATAAGTTCATATATGTATTTATATATTCACATTGTTTATCCTCACAGTATAATATATGCTCCTTAAGCACAGGGATTTTTTTTTT
>CM053623.1:184525954-184546338 GCA_028646595.1 Phalanger gymnotis | reverse complement strand
GAAAAGAGCCACTATAAATATTTTTGTACATATGGGTCCTTTTCCCACTTGTGTGATCTCTTTGGGATACAACCCTAGAAGTGGTATTGCTGGGTCAAAGGGTATGAACATTTTTATAGCCCTTTGGGCATAGAAGAACTTATTAAGTTTTAAGCCCTCAAGTTGCTTATATTTTATGTGGGAGCTAATAATGTGTATAAGATAAGTAAATGTAAAACATAGTTCACAAAATAAATACAAAGTTCTTTCAAGGAAAAAGAACTATCTACTGAGATAGTGCTTAGGAAAGTGCTCATATAGAAAGTAGCATGTGAAGCATCTAAAGGAAGCCAGGTGTGGTAGAAGTAATATCTGCTATGTAGGTTTAACCAGTTTTTCTTTAAAAGATATTGAAGCCATCCTTCAGAATGAGTTGGCTCAGGAAACTGTGGTAATCAGTATAGTTTTCTGGTAACCTAAATACAGAAGCCCAGGAGACAATAGTGATTCACCCATAGGCTTGACCAACACACCAATATGGTCAACAAGGAGGCAGGGAGGCTGCACTTAACCGAATTGATAACTCTTCTTTGCTGAATATCCTTTCCCTCTTGTGGTCAAATGACCCTCCCTTTGGTAACAGTTAGTTGGTCTTTTAGCACTTCATTTTGTTCCAGTTCTCAACCTGAAACACCAAACTGGCTTGAATCAATTTACAACACCATGGGTACCTCTATCCAAGCATCTTGCATGTAGTAAACATCCAATAAATATTTATTGAATTAAATTGAAGTCAGAAGTGTGTTTGGAAAATGAAAAGCAAAAACAAAAACAAAAAATAAGCTCCTCTTTTGTTCAGTGACTTGGAAAGGGGTAGCTAAGTCAGACTAGTATGATCAAGAAAAAGATCTCATCGTGAAGAGGAAAATAAAATTCCCTATAGCTTTCTACTGCAAATGTTGGCAATTACTCTAAGTACCATTAAGTTATTAATAAGAGAATCCTCTCTAATCCAGCCTAGATCTTTTGGAACTGAACTTGGAAAGAAATAGATAATTGGTGAACATCTAGGCATGATATAATACATGTTCAACTGACAAATCATGAGGAACACATGGTGATACCCCAACATAAGTATCCCCACAGAGTGCCCCCCCATTTCTCTCTCCCACTCCATAGACCTTTGTTTATGTAGAGACAGGAAGTCCTTTTAATAAAGTATTTTACCTTATTCAAATCAGACCATGTATTCCCCTTGCTAGCTCACTCTGCCAAGTCTGGAAAAGAGATGATGATGAGCCCAAGACTTGGTAGTCATCACAAGGAAAGCTTGGCAAATGGAAATGCAAGGGCAGGTCCTGAAAATTGGAAGGAAAAGCAAGTCCCTAGTATCCTCAGGCAGGGAGCATATAGCCCAAGCATTCCATGAAATATCAGGTACAAATTGCCCCTTCTGGTCTTTCTGCAGGTTTATTTTTGTATTGTGATTGTAATGTAATAAGATATCTCAACTGGTGTGTATTTTTGTTGTTGTTATTTCAGAAGTAGGGCTAAGCATCTTGTCAATTCTTACGGTGCAGAGGAAATAGCATTGATTCTGGTCTCAGAGGACCTGGGTGCAGCTGTTGTCTCTGACTCACTCTCTATCTCTCTCTGTCTCTCTGTCTCTCTGTCTCTCTCTCTCTCTCTCTGCATCTTTGGTTGAGTTATTTATTTCCTTTTGGCCTCAGTTTCCTCATCTGTCAAATGAAAGGCTTGAACTATGATCCTTTTCAGTTATGAACCATATCAGTCCATTGTGCACAACTTTTGTTGTATGCCAAGCTCACCATAGCAGCTCTCCCATGTCATGTACTAAAGGATTTTCTTGGTTTTCCCTGACATTTAGACAATTCAGGAGGAGCACCCTGGCTTTCCTTCTATCAACTTTCATCATTGCTATTTGACACTGTCATCTTTCCTTCTGACCGTATCTGGAGATTGTCCTAGAAATGAAGGCCTTTTTTTCCTTTTTCATGCAAAATATTTTTTCCTTTTAAAAAGTTTTTTTTTAATCTTATGTACATTTTCCAATGTGTCTCTTATAATAATTGAAAAGAGTAAGGTTTAAAAAGAAGCTCAATAAACCTAACTAAATCATTAGCCAACTCCAGAATTATGTACAATATTCTACCTCAAAAATCCCAATCTCTTATGAAGAAAGGAAAGAAGTACATTCTTCTTCAGTGCAAGCTTGGTTATCATATTTTTAATAATTGTTTTTGATGGTTTCATTGTTATTATATTCAGTTCATTACTGTGGCAATTGTGTATATCTTTTTTTTGTTCTGCTTATGTCACTTTGCATCAGTACACATAAGCCTTTCCATGATTCTGTGTAATCATCATTTTCATAATTTCTTACAGTGCAGTAAGATTCCACTCATATGTCATGATTTATTTATCTCTCCCCCAATTGAAGGGCTGCTAGACTGTTTCCAGTTGTTTGATACTTTGAAAAGAAGTCCTATAAATATTTTGGTGCATATGGTACCTTTCTTTTTATCATTTACTTTGTTGGTGTATATGCCTAATAATGGAATCTCTTGGTGTAAGCAAAAGATAAAGCTACTTCCTTATGGTAATTCCAAATTGCTTTTCAGAATTGTTGGAGCAATACACTACTCCATGACAGTGTACTACCATGCTCGTCTCTCCATAATCCATGCCGTTTTCCACCATTGAATAGTCCCATCCATTTGTCATCCTCACCAATGTGCCAAATATGAGGAAAAACCTCAGATTTGCTTTGGTTTGCCTTTTTCTTCTTTTCAGTAATTTGAAGTATTCATTCACATGCTTAATAATTGTTCACAATTAACCATTGTTCAAATAGTTTGACCACTTATATGTTGAGGAATATGTAACAGTCTTGTATAATTGTACTGGTTGCTTACGTATCTTGGCTATCAGCCCCTTGTTAGCTATTTAAAAAGATTGCCCCGGCTTCCTCCACCAATTGCTTTTCTTCTTATTCTGGTTTTGTGAATTAGCCCTATCTTTCTAATATTAATACTCTATTCCATTTTAACCATCCATCCAAGCATTTGTTTATTTATTCGATTATTCAGTTATTATTTTTTCATTTATTAATTTACCTATTCTTTATTCATGTTGTATGACTGTTAGACAAAGAAAATATTAATCTCTGAAAATTGAAAATTAGCATTAGAGGACAATGGAGAGTTGCATGGCAGATATAGATATCTGCAACCTATAACTAATGGGGAAAATTAAAAAGAGAACAAAAGTAAAATATATGATCAGGGAACTTTATGATATGGAAAACATGGTGCAAGTCATAAATGTCAACAGCTTCCATTCACCCTAGTTCCATATGAACCATTGTTTGCCTCATACCTCCATAGTTTCTAAGAGTTGAAAAGAGAAGATAGATGTTATTGGATCCAGAGAATTACCGAGTCAGAAGAGTGGTAGTCAGTCCTCTAGTACAACCTATCACTGAAAAGGAAATCCCTGTACAATATCCCTGAAAAAGGATCATCCAATCTCTTTTTGAAGAACTGTGAATGCAGTTCACCTGAATGAACAAATTCTACCTTTTTATTTTTAGAGCATTCCATTAGAACATGTTCTTCCTCCATCTCCTTGTGTTGAATCAAAAGCTAATTTTCTGTAACTTCCATTCTTGCTACTAATTCAACTCTCTTGGGCCAAGCATAATAAATAATCCATTTTCTCCATGCCAATTCTTCAAATGCTTAAGACTAATTTTCTGCCTTCTACTAAATCTTCTCTAGGGTCAATAACTACAGTTCCTTCAACGAGTCTTTGCAAGGATGAACACGTAAAGAGCTGAAATACTTTATTTTTCTTAAAGCATGTTGACCGAGTCTCCAACTAAGCCAAGCGTCGCTTTGAGAGAGAGAGAGAGAGAGAGAGAGAGAGAGAGAGAGAGAGAGAAAGAGAGAATTGCAACCTTCTCATTTTGTTCCAGTTTGAACTGGCTGGGTGAGAAATCTTTTTCATAGGAATTTAGCTGGCTTCAAGCATGAGGAAAAAGTAATTTGAGTTGATTTCTGCAAACTCACATGGCAAATGCTGACGTCTGCTTCCTATTTTGACTTGCATTCACTTAGTTCCAGTCCCTGGATGCTCTTTTCTGTTCCTATTGAGAACCAAACTAAGAACAAAAGGGAGAGAGTAAGGAGTAGGGCAGAGACTGCAAACACCTGAGGTGATCTGCCAGCTGACTCTGAGTAAATGCACAGTTCATGTCCTGAGACCCAAAATTGACACGAGGCCTACTAATATGTATAATGGCCAGGAGTAGGGAACCTGTGGCCTTGAGGCCACATATGGCCTTCTAGGTCCTTGGGTGAGGCTTTTTGACTGAGTCCGAATTTTACAGAACAAATTCTTTTATTAAGGGGATTTGTTCTGTGCTCTTCAGAGTCAGTCAAAGGGCCACACTTAAGGACCTAGATGACCACATGTAGCCTTGAGACCCCCCCCACCCCAGTATAGCCAGATAGGACTTTTGAGTAGATAGGTGATATACGAATGTGTTCATCTATCTGTTTGTCTATCTATCTATCTATCTATCTATCTATCTATCTATCTATCTATCTCTCTATTCATTTATTTATTTGTCCATTTATCAATTCATTCATTCATTCATTTATTCATTCATTTATTTATTCATCTATCTATCTCTCTATCTATCTCTCTATCTATCTCTCTATCTCTCTATCTATCTATCTATCTATCTATCTATCTATCTATCTATCTATCTATCTATCTATCTATCTACTTATTTATGTGACTGCCTCTCTGTCTGTTTATGATAGTGGTTGTGATTTCTTTGGTGTGAAGAACTCTATGCAAACACACCTTCCATCTATGGGACTTGACAGTTCTTCTGCACTTCAGAGAGTTTCCTGGGCCACTGAAAGGTTAAGTGACTTGCCCAGGCCAGGCTTGAACCCCACTTTTGCTGCCTTTAAGGCCACCCACCTATCCACCATACCATGCTTTCTTTCTGAAGGG
Organism: Phalanger gymnotis; assembly: GCA_028646595.1. Taxonomy (NCBI): domain Eukaryota; kingdom Metazoa; phylum Chordata; class Mammalia; order Diprotodontia; family Phalangeridae; genus Phalanger; species Phalanger gymnotis. The sequence continues at coordinate 184,541,310 of CM053623.1, read as the reverse complement.
AAAATTACTCTAGGTAAAAGTGTCAGACTAAATATATTTATTAAATGTGAATTGATATTTATTGAATTATTGTAAATATGACACATTTTTAAAATAACTCATAAATCTCCTTCCCTAAAGTCTGTACCTTCACTATAGACTTCTTTCATGCGTATTATATTTCTCTCCATTTAACCAGCATTTGGGGTGACTTTATACTCTCTAGCATCCTAACCCCCATTTACATGTAGTTTCCTATTCTGTCTACATTTTAAGCACTTTCTAGCTTATTAGCTAAGCTTGAATGCTTTCTGAAGCATTGAGATATTCATTAATAAATCACTTTGATTCTCTAAGTAGATGGAAGCTCCACAATACTTAATAACTCTATAGCTTACATGACATTTATGAAATATCAAAGTGTTTGATGGTATAAGAAAATCTTAAGGTAAATAACAAAACTTTTGGAAACATGGAAGCAGAAATGTTTATAGTTACACCACTTGAGTATTATTGAATGGGCCAGAACCAGATTAGAATATTGCTCATGGACAGGTTGCTCTCAGCACATGAATTGCTAAGCATGGTTATCTATCCTTTAAGAAGGTGAAGGACATGACGTAAATTGTGTCATGTATGCCTTCTTCTCCCATCATCCTCTTGTTCACTTTGTTCTCTTAAATACTCCTTTGTTTTTTTTTTCTTTTTTTATGTTGAACTTTAGAGGCATCAACAAATTTAAATATTCTAATAGTGAATGAAAAAAGATGGCTATGGCTATGTGAAACTTTGAAATTCTGCTATGTACACTTTATTTCAAAAAAGCATGTTGAATTTACCAAAGCAGTAACAAAATTACCCTGTTTTATCCTCTTCCAAACTTCTCTTTGTTTTCTTTGGGTGTTTTGTTGTTGTTGTTGAAAGAGTTTTTTAAACTGCTTTGTAAAAAATGATTTTTTTATTCTTGCTTTTGGATTCCCAGTACCTACCAGTACCAAAACATCTGGCACACAGTAGGTGCTTGATAAATACTTATCGATTGAGTTTTTTTGAAGCTTTCCTTTCCCCTTTTATTTTTCCCATTTCTATCATATCTGAATAACTCAATTCTTCTTCCCTATCCAAGTAGGATCAAAAAGAAATCAACGATTATAGTCTGACTTTTCTATATGTGAGATTCAATTTAACACAGCCATTTATCATGAACTTGCTATGTGCCAGGTCATTGCTATCCACTTGTGATACAAAAAATAGAATGGACCCTGCCCTTCAGGAGCTCACATTCCCCTGGAATAGAGCTATGCTTAAATACTTCAGAATAGTTCAGTCTTGAAGGGGAAGGGAGTCAAAAAAATGGTAACATATTTGAAGGATAAATGTAAGAGAACCATCAAGGTGCAGAGACTTTTTCAGGGGAAGGGGTACGACTCCGAGTGTCTTCTGCTCTGTCCCCCTCTCCTACCATCCATCTAGGAAGCCGAGGGATCATCCCAAGAGCACTGAGGGCAATAGAATTCTTGCTTCAGGCTTTTGCCTCTAAGTCAAGAGTTCTCTCCTTGATGCCACCATTGGAGTGGTTGTTGTGCTTGAGTTAAGGACAAAACAGCAGAACCAAAGAACTGATCATTTCACAACAGTTTGGGTTAGCTCTGAATCCTCTTGTTTATTTAAAATCAGTAACAGTAACTGTGGTTTTAATTTACTAGGGTTTAAAGAATTAAGAATTTTGGAACACCTTATATAGTATTCTAGTGCTTGAAAATGTATTCCTGTGAAGTAGGCCTTATTCACCTCATTTTATACATGAGGAAACTAAGGCTAAGAGAAAATAATTAGTTTTCCTAGGGTCACATAGTAAATATCAAAATCAGGATTTGAACTCGTCTTACTTCACTTTAAATACAGATTTCTATCTATAGTGGTGTCAAATACCAACACTCCAGAATGGAGTCACAATCACATTAAAATGTATTTGGGAAATGTTTAACACAATTCCCCTGAAATTTCCTTGTTAGATGATTTTGGATAAATCAGAAACTTTCCCCAAGCCTACATTTCCTCACATTTCTGAATCTAGGATGAGATAGTCTGGGTTCAAATCTTATCTCTGATGCATATAATCTTGTCAAATTTGGGCAAATCACATCCCAGAGTAGGCCTTACTCTCCTCATCTGCAAAATGAGGGAGCTGGCAGTATGACCTCTGAGATCCTTTTCAGCTCTAAATCTGTGGTGCTGGGAGCATATTTGGCCCGAAAATAGGCCCAACACTACCTCAGAGTGCTGCCTTGAGGAAAACTCTCTGTAGACTGCTTACTGCACTATAAACGATTATATAAATGTAAAATACAGAGTGTCTCCAATATCTTAGTGCAATTTTAAGTTTAATAGCTTAAAGAAGCTATTTTTATTTTTTTAGCCTTTAAACTTTAATAGCTTAAAACTCCACTAAGATTTTGGGGACACCTTATGTTCTATATTTATATACTTTTTGAAAGATGCTGTATTTCACATTTGCATACTCACAACTTGAAACTACACAAAGAATTTTGGGATGCTATATTATCCAATTATCTTTTCCCTCTCCACCTACACCTCTTTGACAAAAGCATAAAAACCACTGCTTCTTTAACTGTGGGTCAAGACCCCATAAAGTTTCAAGTAACTGAATGTGGGGTTCAAGAAAAATTAGGCAACAGTAAAAGGTTTCTGAATGAGCAATGACCAAAAATTAATTCAAAATCAAACGTGTAATGAATCCACGGTGTTTTTGACAGCACTTGCCTGTGTTGTATTGTGCAACATCACTGCAGCTTTGTTTCGGAACACACAGCATGGGTGTTTTGCCCTGCACTTGCTGTCACGCCATGCAACGCCAACGAACTGTCAATGAATGCTGCCAGAAACACCTAAGCTCAGATTTGAGACTATTCTATGTTATAAATGGCAGTGTTTTTGCTATACATACAAAATTGTTAAATAAATTTTGGTTTTGGATTGGGACATAATTTCCAACAATTTCTGAAATGTCCCTAAACCTACTTCTGCCATTTTGTACTACATATTTATGCAAAGTAGTGTTCTCAGCACTGATGCTAATAAAATCAACATATTGATCAACTCTGAAAAATGTTGAAGATGCTTCCGCAATACCAAATATTCCACCAAAATTTAATTCTTTATGTAAAAATAAATAAGCACATCCATCTCATCAGTATGCCTATTTTCTTTCACCTTCAATGAATGGTAAAATTTTACTTATACCAAAGAATTGTTTTTAAATATATTTCTTTATGATTTATTATCAGTTAATGTTTGACTTGAATACCTATATACCTGGGGTCATCTAAAAGTTTCTCAGATGAAAAGGGGTCATGAGTAGGAATGTGTAAATAGCCCTGACATAAACAATAACAATGACAAGTAGAATGAAAAGGTTCGGGGTGTGGTATACATAACATCTCATTCTTTCTCCAACCGCTTCCAAAGTGTGTCTTTGAAGGAAAAACAGTATGGTACAACAGAGTCAGAGGACCTTGTCATAAATTTTGGTTCTACCACTTATTACCTATGTGGCCTTTGGCAAGTATATGAACTTCTCTCTGCCCCATTTTCAAATGTATGTAACCCAGGAATGCTCAGTTGCCACATGGAGCCCATTATGTCTCCTACTACATAGGTGGAACCTCCTTTGATTGGTTGCCTGTGACAAAAGGATGAAACGGATCTATTCACACTCTCTTCTATCATCTTTTAGGGTGCATTCTTTGTGGTGACTCCTATTGGCTGTACCCTGTGTAGTTGCCATGAATTGAACCACAAAAGAGGAAAGCTTTGCCTTCCACTGCCTGCCTCTTTTTTTCTCTCAGCTCAAAACAAACAAACAAAAAGTCTAGTGGGTCTAGTGATGTTTGTTTTTGTTCTGTGTTGTTTATTCTCAGTTTCAGGTGCTAGAGGACTGGAAACTTGAACCATGGCAATCTTTAAGTCAGAATTACAGGTGGAGTGGTACAGCCAGCCAGCCTAGGATGGAAGCCCTGAGATGTTTGTGTGTCTGGGGTTTGAACTCCTCATAGTGGGGATGGTGGAGTTGGAATTTGGACTATGGTCTAGGGGACTGAAGCTAGGCCATGAATCTTCCCTTTTCCCTTCCCAGAGATTTCAGGTGGTGCAGGGGTGAAGGAGATGGTGCCTCCCATGTTTAGGTGGAAAAAGTTTGTATATTTGTGATTATACCTTTTGAAATAAGTATTTCTTTGTCAAAGCTCCTGTGTTACATATAAAATAAGGAGGCTGAACTAGGTGGACTCTAAGGTCCCATCCAGTCTGAGCTCTGAGGATCTTTTTTTCTTAATAGGATTTTAGAGATAGTAGTTAGGAGTTGAATTAGTTCAAGGGTTCTTAACTCTGTCATTGTGTTGTGGCATTGACCCTTTTGACCATCTGGTGAAGCCTATGCACCCCTTCACAGAATGGAGCTTTCAAATGCATAAAATAAAAGATGAAAAAGAAATAAATTTATATTATATTACATTGTATTGTATTATATCATATAGTATCATATTGTATTATGTTACATTGCATTACATTATGTTACACTGTATACATTGTATTACATTGTATTGTATTATATTGTATCATATCATTATATCATATCATATTATATTGTATTGTATTACATATTATGTTATGTTATATTATATTATATTATGTTATGTTATGTTATATTATATTATATTATATTGAAATATGATGAAAGAAAACACACATTCATAGATACTCAGGGTAAGAATTACTGATCAAGTTTAAATCTTTTCTTCTTTTTAAATATTTTTTTCACTTAATAATTTTTTTCAATTACGTGTAAAGATAGTTTTCAATATGCATTTCTGTAAATTTTTCTCCCTACCTCCATTTCCTACCCCCTCCCCAAGACATCAAGCAATCTGATAAAGGTTATACATGTTGCTGTTGTTGTTGCTTGTTCTTCATTCTCAAAAAAGGCCATGACATCAAGGAGGTGATGCCATGGCATGCAATGAATTGTATTTAAGTGAGGGAGGGCTGTGCAAAGTTACCAACCTCACTTTCTCCTCCAGAGCCATCTGGGCCCAGTGGCCAAATATAGATCAGTACAACTGGAGACGGCCCAGGATGCAGTGGGATGCCTTGGCCTTTTTAAGCTAAGGTCTTTAACAGGTCTCAATCACGTTAAACATTAAATCCCTTCTTTCACGGAAGAGGAAATGTGTCCAAAGTCATATAGTTGGTTAGTGGCAACATTGCAATTTGATTCAAAATTTTCTCAATTTCTTTCCATAATACAACCATATGAGTAAAATTCAGAGTTTTTGAGGGCAGGGGCTATTTTTCTGTTAGTTTATTTTGTTTTTGTGGCAAGGAAATAAGGGTTAAGTGACTTGCCCAGGGTCACACAGCTAGTGAGTATCAAGTGCCTGAGGCCACATTTGAACATTTGAACTCAGGTCCTCCTGACTGCGGGGGCTGTGCTTTATTCACTGCACCATTTAGTTGCCTCCAGGAGCTGTTTTTGTTTGTTTTTATCTGTGTGTGTCCAATTGTAAAAAGCTCTAGTGATAGAGATAGCCTAGAAAATCAGGAACACTTGAGTTCAAGTGCCTCTGAAGCAGCACTGACTGTATAGACTTGGTCATATAACTTGATCTCTTAGTGTTCTAGGAAACTCTCTAAGAGTTTAAGTTGCAGAGAATGTATTGGCTTGAACTGGTGAAAGAAGTTTCCTCTTTGGCCAATTTCCATGAAATCACTTGTCCAGTTCCTATCCTGACCCTTAGTAACTACAGCACTGAATGGCACACAATAGGCAACTGGTAAGTGCTTGCTGAATTCAATTGGATTATTACAGAGAAGTTGTTTTTCAATATCCTCACATATGAAGACTGGAACTGTGATTTTTGACAGTGCATTCATTATGCAAAAATTCCATAATAAAGCAGTTGAGAGGCCCCATGGAATTTGTCATAATAGAATTTTACTGGTATTACATATTTTGAAAAAAAAACCAAAAAAAATAAAAGATAATAAAATTTAAAGTTCCCACAATAGCAGAAAATTATTCAGAGACTCAATTCAACTTAACAAAATATTAATAAAGTGCCTACGCTGTGTAAGGCATTGTTTATGATCTAGATTCTTTGTTATATAGAGCTGGAAAAATTTATTTGTTTCAGGCTAAATTTTGCTATAGCTTTTGGAGATATGATGGCTCAAGTAAGAAGCAGCATAATCTAGAAAACAGAGTCAGAAAGTCAGCTTTGGAGTCAGGAAGATCTGGGATCAAGACCGAATTCCAAATCATACTGATTGCATTGCACTTTAACCAGTCAGTGACCTAGACAATTCTCTAAAACTATGAGTTTTAGATGAGTTCTTCTTTTGATCACTAGAGGAATTTTACACACAAGGAATTATCCATATTGATGGTCTCTGGATGCTACACACACGCACACACACACACGCGCGCACACACACACATAGAGGCACACACACACTGTTTCAAGTTTAAGAAGGGTCCCTTTTCATTAATGGATTAACAGAGATACTATAAAAACAAAACAAACAACCAAAAATCCCTTGGTCTGAGAGCCAAGTCAGAGGAGTGAAAGGAAGCAATGTAGTGAGCTTCACTTCAAAAACTCCTCCCAACTGACCAAGAAAATGTACCAGATAGAGATAGATGGAGAAATTCCCCAAAAGTCTTAGACAATCTTTTTTTCGGCATAGCTCAGCATAGGGATTGTCTCTCTTTGGGTCAGGACAAAAGCATGTCATGAGATTGCTCTAGCACTGAGGAAAAGGCTATGTATTCACCAGGGCAAGAGGAGGACCGAGTTCCATACAGGGCATTCCCTGACCCAGACTGGAACACCGTGAAAGGAACACATTGTCAACTGGCAGCTTCGTCACCCACAACCTGTACTGAGATCATAGATCCAGGGCAGATCGAGGAGGAGACTTGCACAGGGGATTGACATTCTCTATGGAGACTTTGCAAGAGAATAAAGAGTTCAGAAGCAAGCAGAAACAGCAGTGGTGTAGTTCAGGTCCCAGACTCAGAGCAGGGTCCCATTTCTAGCATCTAGCCCAAGCTACAGAGGCATAACCAGGGCAGAAAGCCCACACCAATGAGGAGCCAATACTTCTGTTGCTCTGAATGAGCAGAGCGTTCAAGGTGATTGAAAAGGGTAGAGTCCAGCAGAAATCAACTCTTGCACAAACCCAAAACTAGGTCAGCAACTTGCTGAGTTCAGACTTTGTCCTGCATCAGACTACTTTGGGAGCACTGAAAACTTACAGGTTCCCAGTCTGTTCCTGAGTTCTGTGAATAACACAACACTCAATATCCCAAGAAAGCAGCAACAGGACTAGCTGAGACCTTGCCTCCAGAACTAAGACAGAGACAGCTTTAATATCAAGTCCAAAATTAGTAAGTAGGCTGAAAGAATGAGCAAATGAAAAAGAAACCTACCATAATGAGTTATTGCATGATAGGGACATTCAAAACACAAACTCAGAAGAGAATGGCTCTAAAATATGAAAAATATAAAGCCTGAGAGAAAAAGAAAAGAAAAAAAAAGCATCTTGGGGACAAACTCAACTAGAATCTCTGGAAGAGACAAAGCAAGAGTTTTAATAAAAGATTTTAATTTTTATGAATTGAATGAAAATGCTTGAGGAAAAAAATTAGAAAAGAAATGAAAGCTATAGAAGAAAGAATTGGAAAGGCAATTAACACTCTGGAACAAATGGTACAAAACTTTTGTTTCCTAAGCAACAAGCTCCTTGAAAATTAGAATGGACCAAAAAGAAGCCAATCACTTTATAACGCAGCAAGAAACATTAAAACAAAGACAAAAGACTGAAGAAATGTAAAGTATCTCAGAGCAAAAACAATTGACCTAGAAAACAGATCAAAAAGAAAAAAAAAAGTTGAGAATCATTAGAATATCTGAACATTATGGAGGAAAAAAAAAAGTGCTTAGACATTATACTTCAAGAAACTTAAAAGATAATTTTCCAGATCACTTAGAACCAGAAGGCAAAGTAGAAATAGAACCCTTGAGTCACATCACATCCTGAAAGAAATACTAAAATGAAGACTTCCAGAACACCGAGCCAAAATCAACAGTTCCCAGGTTAAAGAAAAAAAAATATTGTAAGCATCCAGAAAGAAACAATTTAGACACTGAGGAGCCACAATCAGGATCACACACAATTTAGCAAACACCACTATAAACAAGTGGATAATTTGGAATGTACCTCAGAAAACAAAGGATGTGGACTTATAGCTGAGAATAACTTACCCAGAAAAATTGGGGTGGGGTGGGGGAGAGGAATAAACCAGACCTTTAATGAAATAGAGGACTTCCAAGCATTCCTGATGAAAAGACCAGAGCTGCAGAGAAATTTTGAAGTTCAAGAATAGGAGTTAAGCAAAACATAGAAAGTAAACATGAATGAACAATACTAAAGGACTAAAACAGATACCCTGCTTTCATTTAAGTATGGGGTGATGACGTATGTGTCCCCTTTGAACCCTATCATTATTAGAGTTCTTAGAGGGACTCCAAATAGACAAAGCCTGGGAGTGGTTCTGTTTTGTCTTGATAATCTTAAGAAAAAAAGGAAAGAGGAGAGAAATACACTGGGGTGGGGAAGGAGAAAGGTTAGGGGGAATTATCCTGTATAATGAAGGTACACAGATAGCTAAACACACAAGGAGGAGAGGTTGTAAGGGGATTGGAGATGACTGAGAGGTCATTGGTTACAGAAATACATTTCACACGACAGGAGAATAGAAAGGAAAAGGAGTTAAGGGGAATTAGAGGGAGGATAAATTAAATTAAAAATTCTAAATTAAAAAAAATCTAAAGATATACAAAAATATTTACTGCTCATTTGGAAGTGGCAAAGAATGGGAATCTGAAATGGAACCTATAAATTGAGGAATGGATGAACAAATTATGGGTGATGGAATAGTGTTGTGCTGAAATCTTATTAATGTAACCATCAACCAGGACTCCAGAGTACTGATGATGAAATGTGTTCTGGACCACTTAAGAGAGAGGTGAAGGACTCAGAGTACAGAATAAGCCAATTTTCTTTTGGTCATGGTCAATATGGCAATTTATTTTGATTGACTATATGTAACGGGGTTTCTTTTTCTTGTGTTCTCATGTGTGTGTTTGTTGGGGGGGGTTTGTGTGGGAAGATGAGAAAACGAATCTTGGCTGATCAAAGAAATTTTTTTTAAGTTTAAGAAGGGATACTTTCTATGACATACTTTCTATCACATATGATTGAAACTTGATTACAAATTCACAATATCCCATTACATATTTCTACTGAAGCACCACCCAGGCACACCTAGACAGTATACCGAACCCTAAAATCTGTATTGTTTTGACATTTGTTCATGGTTGTTTAAGAACACAAAGAGTAAAGAATATTGGCTCCACTATTATTTCGTTCTTCAATGGACTTATGATGAATGAGTGAGAACCAGGATCCCACTGTTGTAAGTATTTGACAGTAATACTGATAGTAACCCATACGCCTTCTTATCCTACATGAATCTTGTCCATGTCCTCTTATGACTCCACTCTTCTCTCCTTTTTGCCCAACACACATAGGGTCTAGCCAATATACTGCCTGTAATGGGGTAGTTTAAAACCCAGGACATGTGTTCAAATTTTCTACTTGCTATCCCTTTTAAACACTATGTGACCGGACTCATTTCTTTTACCATAATATCATTCCTAAATGACATGGTTGTCTGTGAATAATAGTATATGTTGCATATATGTATATATGGTTATAGATATAGATTAGATTAGATAAAGGCATGATACTATAGATATCAATATCAGTATTGCTGTCTACTACTTCCTAAACATGAGATGTTATTGGTAATATACAAATAATAATCTAATTATGTAATAATAATAGCCTTTTAAAACTAACAATGCAGTCTTCTCATTATCCTTTGAGGTACCTTAAATTGTGATTGTTTGAGGATTTTTGTCTTCCACCATTTGCCGTCATGTTTCAGAGGGAAGGCAACCAAATTTCCTCTCACCAACTGATATATCTTCAGCCATATATAGTTCTTATGAGCAGAAAATTTCTCCTAGTTAGTATGACCAGGAAAAATATTGTCTAGGAGAGAAAAAAATGTCTTCATAGGATAGTTCCTTCGTGCCAAAAGTCTAAATACAAAGACTAGGGAAATGAGGTTGAAAGGCAGCAAAATTTTTTTTCCTTCCAAATTTTCCTTTTTCTGCCTTTCTCTCTATCGGTACTGTCCACTTTTTGGTCATGGAAATTCTAGGAGGATTAGTTTTATGTTAGAGATGAATTATGAACTCATTCAAGGTATAAAACTGCCCAAATTGACAAAAACATACTGTCAGAACCAAAAGAGATATTCTCCATTATAAAATAAATTATTCAGAATATCATTTGTGTTTTTATTCATTACAATGACAGAAAATTAAGATAATTATTTTTTCCCTGTGGTGTGTGTCAAGTTTCTCACAATCCATATCCCTCTTCTGGTATTTCTGGGTGGATTTTGTATTTATTTTTTATCTTGTTAATGGCTCAAAGGAGTGGCATTGAGTTTAAGTGCTGCTAAATGAAGGGTTGATTGGCCTTTAGCTAGAACTAGTTTATTTGTCCCTATGATAGCTGGAGATGCAAGAGGGCATGCAAAAATGTGACTGCTTGGTGGTGTAATCATAAGGTCAAACAATAACTGATGAGTGGTTGGAATATAACTGAAAGTTACTCAGTGGTCAACACCAGGGATATTTTACTCATACTCAAGTACTGACCACTGGTCCTGAGCAGCATACTTTCCAAAACTATATGGAAAATTGTATGTAAAACTGTATGTAAAAAAACCCTATGCAATATAACTGATATATAAATAGAAGATCACAGCTTTAGATTTAGAAGGGATCCAGTCCAACTTACACATTCTGCAGATGAGCAAACAGACCTAGAGGGATTAAGTGATTTCTTGTGAAGGAAACTTAAGAAAATGAATCTAGTGCCAGAAGGGACCTCAAAGGCCATTTATTCCAAGTAATTTGAAGAGGGGAAACACAGAAAACTGGCGGAATCAGAAAAGAACTCTTGTAACAGGTTGCATAGGACACGTGAGCACTGGAGACACATAGGTGGGAGTAAGGAGAGAGGAGATGTTGGCATAGAGGCAACCTGTCAAAGGCACAGAGTTGGGAGATGAGATGTTCTATCTCATTAACAGCAAGTACTCCCATTTTGCAGATGAGAAAACTGACAGAAGAGAATAAGTGACTTGCATATGATCACAGGGTTAATAAGTGTCTGAGGACACTTTGAATTTTATTTAAACTTAGGTCTTCCTGACCTCAAATCCATTACTCTGTCTACTATACAAAACTGCCATTTGTGAAAGCAAACTCTAGAGCTAACTAAAAATTGAATGATGATGATGATGATGATGATGATGATGATGATGATAGGTGGTATTGTTGTCATCATTTTTCTCATCATATATTGGTTAGAGTTCAGATAAAAGTGATCCTTGGACAAGCAGCTATCTTCTTATTGTTCTATTATATTTAAAGTTTGGAAAAAATATTTGGAGGTGGCAAGAGTATTTTTTCTAATTGAAATAAAAGTGTTCAGATATAAACTTATCTTCTCCAGGATCACTGAATACAGCTTTAGGACACCTGCAAAAGCAAACAGTATCATAGTGAGGATTTGAACTTTGTCATGTTCTTATATAGTTTTGGTTTCTTCAGTTGGATATCTATATTTCATTCCACATGATTGGGAAATTATGATATTTGTTATGGCACTGTCTCTCAAAAAAATGTTGTTCTTCAATTTTTATAGGTCAATGTTGTGTCTGGCTGATTGAGGGGCAGCATTTTTTGCCTGAGACAATGCTTTAGTTTGAATGTAGTTTATTTGTTGAATTTTCAAGTTGAATTTTGAAGTCTGTATTTTTAGTATAGATATCTGTCATCTCTTCATTTGTGAAGGATGGTAAATTTCTGGAATATAATTCTAGCCATAAAGCTGTATCTACCTAGATATTTGGTAAGTGATAAATTTTTGCAACTACGGTGAAATGTTGTATAGTTTCTAATGTTTGTTTTTCTTGGATAATCTGCATCACTCGATATGTCTAATCTCCATAAGGATTTCAGTAATTTCTAATGGCAATGATCTGGTTTAAATTGATATAAATCTCTCCATGAGTCTAAACAAATGAATGTGACAGCCATTTTTCAATGACTCTTTGTTCTGTTTTTGTTTGTTTGTTTTAAGGAATGTGTCCATGCTTCTCTTTTATTGAATACTTTTTTTTTTCATTGATGACTGGTTAAAGTTTCCAAGGCATGTCATTTGGTATTGCTTCTTTAGGTCCTTTGATTTTCAGAATATATTTTTCCATTCTTTTCCACAATTTCTGGTGGTTGCAGAATAACTTTCACTTATTTGAATTTCCTTCCATTTATATATGGTTATTTTCTTTTCCTGGCCACTTGCAGAATGTGCTTAAATTTGCATTGTCTCTGAGTTTGAATCATAGGTATTTTTATTTATTTGGTTTTTGCTTTGGTTTCTAGAGACAATCAAGATCTTTTCAGTTGTTTTGTTTTCTGTATTCCAAAGTTCTTGAAAGTTTTCTTTTAAATATTGATAATAATGAAGAATATTATTTAGATATTTGGAGTTTTTGAATTATTATGTAGCCTTATAATCATTAAGTTGTCCCTATGCATTCTCTTTGTGATCAGTGTGCTCTGCTTATATAGCGATTATATATCTTGGATTTGTTTGTTTGTTGGTTTTGTTTTGTTTTTTGCTTCTTTTCTTCCAGACTGTCCTTTATTTCACATTTTATTACCAATCTACCATTTAGCCTTTTACTTCATGGAGAAATTCACTGTTGGGGATTCAAATTTTTCCAACCTACTAATTATTTCTGCTATACGGACCATAATTTTTTCATGAGATTCATAAAGCATTCTTTATTAAGAGCATTAAAAGCTGTAAAAATAACTTTGTAATATAAAGGCACAGAGAGATAGTTCTGGTAAAAATATTGAAAATAAAAAGTAACTTTAAGTACAAAAGAAAATTTTAATGCACATATGTCTCACTCAAAAACATTTTATGAGTTTGTGTATTAATGGACAGTGGTTAAAAATACAAACTGCTGCTGTATAATAAGTAGCCGATAGGTGCAAATTGAACAAAATATTTATTGCTCTACCCTTTGACCCAGCAATACTGCTTCTAGGGCTGTATCCCAAAGAGATCATAAAATTGGGAAAAGGACCCACATGTACAAAAATATTTATAGCAGTTCTCTTTGTGATGGCCAAGAATTGAAAATTGATGGGATGCTCATTAACTGGGGAATATCTGAACAAGTTGTGGTATATGAATATACTGGAATACTATTGTGCTATAAGAAATGATGAACAGGCAGACTTCAGAAAAACCTGGAAAGATTTATATGAACTGATGCTTAGTGAAGTGAACAGAACCAGGAGAACATTGTACACAGTAACAGCCACAGTCTGGGATGACTGACTTTGATAGACTTGACCCTTCTCAGCAATGCAAGGACCTAAAACAATTCCAAAGGACTCATGATGGAAAATGTCATCCATATCCAGAGAAAGATGGAATCTGAATGCAGAATGAGGCAGACTCTTTTCTTTCTTTCTTTTTTGTTTTGTTTTGTTTTGTTTGTTCTTTCTCATGGTTTCTCCCATTGGTTCTAATTATTCTTTCCAACATGACTAATGTGAAAATATGTTTAACAGGAATGTATATGCAGAGCCTATATCAGGTTGCAGGCTGTCTTGGGGAGGGAGGGGCAAAATTTAAAACTTAAGGAAGTGAATGTTGAAAACTAAAAATGAATAAATTAACTAAAATAAAATAATTAAAAATATTTACTACTTTTCACACACAAGTTGTTTCTATATTATGGTTTTAAATTTCTACTTTCTGTAATATGCTTTATCAGCCTATTTCAAAATGAACTAAGTCTCACAACAAATTTAAAAGGGAAAAATTGCAGTTATGAAAAACTACCTTTGCTATTGATCATTGCTGGCAGTATTCTCATATACCATTCAGTAATCACACATTCAAATAAAACTTGAGAATAAAGTAAAATGAACATCAATTTCAATGTTTGGTCAAGGCCTTTCATTCCTAATTTTCACTGGTATTCCAAAGTTTGTGATATAGACTCTTCAAATAAAAAGGATGCTTTGTTTCAAGAATGCAGCCATTATTTGAAAGCTTTTGAAAGTGCTGAGAATGGGGTGCATGTCTGCCATAGATAAAATAAATTTACTTATGGCAAAACCTTTTATAATTTGCAAAAATTAAATTATTTTCGCCAGTTAAGATAAGTTTAGAGAGACCTAGATTATGACTACATTAAAAAAACAAAGTCTAAATGACTTGCACAATCTACACCCATTTTATATTTGGCAAATATAATCAATTTTAATGTTTAAATAAATTTTCAGAACTATCAAGTCTATTTTGCCCTGCTCTTTACAAAGAAAGAAAAAAAAATCTACTTTAATTTGGTTTTAAAGAAATTTCCAATACATTACTCAAAATAATCCATCATGAAGGCATACTTTTGGTGTAATGCCATGCTTTTGCTACTGTAAAAAACACAGTGGCTACCCTTTTCATTATTCATATTGCAGCTTAATTGATAATTGTTTAAAAATGCAAAAAAAAAACCCCAAGCTCTTGTAATTTTCAGGAAAGTTCTTTTGGTTGTGTATATTTCAATCACTTTTTTATTTAGAATGTCAATCTTATATCAGATACTGGTACCAAATTATACTGTAAACAAAAAATGAGCTAAAATTACCTACATCAATGGTAGGTAACTTACAGCATGAGTATCAGTCTTAAATGGCACATACATTGTTATCATGTATGATATAAAGAGCTATCATCCTTGTATGTAAGCAATGAATACCTGTAGTAGGAAGGCCGAATTTATGATCTCAAATATAATCATGTATATGTTTGAATGGTCCGAAATCACAAGGTATGAGAGATTCTCTAAGGAGAAAACAACAAGAAGTTTATTTAGGCCCCACCGCAGCAAAAACTTGAACCAGCCTCCCCATTCCAACATCTTGACAAAAAGACTCCAGGCCCAGAAAGCCCATTTCACAAGGGCAACTAGGAGGCCAAAGAAAAGCAAGAGAGTATTTAGCCAAATCATGTTCACTGGCCTCACGTTCCTGCTCGCACTCAGGTAAGCCCCGCTTCCGCAGCTT
>CM053623.1:184495197-184525454 GCA_028646595.1 Phalanger gymnotis | reverse complement strand
AATGACAATAATGAGACAACATACCAAAACTTATGGGATGCAGCAAAAGCAGTTCTTAGGGGAAGTTTTATATCTCTAAATGCTTACATGAATAAAATAGGGAAGAAGGAGATCAATAACTTGGGCATACAACTGAAAGAGCTAGAAAAAGAACAAATTGAAGGTTCTGGATGGGGTCAAACCTAAGCACTGATGCCCTGCTGTTCTCGGTGCCATCTGCCTTCTTGGACCACCATTTCAGGAAGGGCCCAGGCCATTGTTGATTTCATTCACGACCTTACTCTCTGGACTTTTTTTCTTTTTCTTCCTTGCCAAGTAACTTTTTCACATTCAAGAACTGCACCTTTCTTAATCCATTTTATGAATTCTGTCTTCCCTACAACCCTATTAGGTTAATTTCTTGAGAGCATTGAGTGCCTTGTTTCCTTGTATTTGTATTTCCACTGCTTTGCACAGTGCCTGGCATTTGGTAAGCACTTAATAGATGCTTGTGCTTTCTCTCTCTCTCTCTCTCTCTCTCTCTTTCTCTCCCTCTCTCCCTCTCTCTCCTCTGTCTCTCTCTCTCTGTGTCTCCTTGCTCTCACTCTCATTCTCCCTTTCTCTCTTTCTCTTTCTCATCTGCTCTTTCCCTTTCTTCTTTCTTCTCTCCTTTTTCTTCTCTTCATTCCCCTCCTCCCTTCCCTCCAAAATCCATATATCTATCTACTGAAGCAGTTGAGCTCTTGGAAAAAACCTCAGACAGCCTGGCTCGTCTAACGATTCTGATGTAGTCAACAATGCAAGTGCTTTAGCTATGGAATGTTTTTTTTTTTCTAGCCTTGTATGATGTCCATAAAAGGAAACTCCCTTTAATGTTTATTGTTGCAAATGATTAGGATCCCAGATTGAGAGATAGAAAGAGATTTCATAGGCCAGTGAGTCCAACTCCACGATTTACAGAGGAAGAACCTAGGCCAATAGAAGTTTAATGACTTGCCCAGGATAACGAATGAGCAAATGGCTGAGGCAGGATTTGAACCCAAGCCTTTCTGTCTTAATTCAGTGCCCTATTCACTGTATAATATTCTTGGCTTGCTATCGACTAAAGCTGTGTCACCATAGCATGCTTGCCAGGTACAAGAGTAAAACCACTTATTATGTCAATAACCGCTATTACAAACTACACATTCTTTTGAGATAGCTCCATGGTCTAGACCAGGGCTACTAACTGCTTAAGAAGTTTAAGAAGCGCTGGTCTAGACGACACAACCCTAGATCTGTGTGAGAATCTGTATTTGATTCCTATCTCTGAAGTTTTTCTCCCCATGCCAGCTTGAACAAGGCAGTTTTCTATCAAGGACTCAGTTTCCTTATTTGTAAAATGAGGAGAGAGTAGACACTGCTTTTTATATATTTCTATAAGTTTCATAGAAATATTAATGTATGCCATTTGTGACTGGCAAGGGCCCTGTAAGTTATGTACTGAAAATATTGTCCACATTTAATTTTGGACCAGATCTATTAATTCATGAGTACGAGAAAATCCCCATGAGGATTCTGCCACTTAGTTTTTTAGAGATTTGCCTGGGGCACTCAAAGTAAAATGATTTATCCAGGATACACAAGCAACGGATTCAGAGGTGAGACTTGAATCCAGGTCTCTCCAACTCTAAAGGCTATTCTTTTTGTCATTATCACAATGCTGCCTCGACACTTTACAGGTGAGGAAACTGAGATCCTGAGGGCCATGTTCCAAATTAGGAATCAGGCTCCCTTCATTACATGTCATGCTTCCCAGAAGCAGATTTCCCAGCCTCTTGACCATGAGGATTGCCTGTTGTACCTGCCAACAAGTCCTCTATTACACAGAAAGTTGTCTTTTTTTAATTCAAAGAAATAAAAAATAGATTCAAACATTCTGTAGCCATGAATTCAGTTTAGCATATACTTATTAAATGTCTACTATGTGCTCAGAACTAAATATACCATAAGAAAAGTGAGAACAGTTCTTGGCATCAAGAATATTACATCTTACTTGTACAAGGAATTGTACACTATGTTTGCCCTACCTCTTCCATCCTGGACCCAGTACGGGTGACCTCCAAAATCTATTACCCAAATCCCTGGGAAAATTAATCTATTCATCTTTTGAACCCATGACCTGGGGCTAAGCTGTCTTGAGTGAGTCCAAACTTGCCTAGCTTTTTCTATATAAGAAGGAAGAAGGAAGGAAATAAGCATTTATTAAGGACCTACTATGTGCCAGGCAGCCACTATGCTGAGCTTTACTAGTATTTCATTTGATCCTCCTAACAACTCTGGGAGATAAATGCTATTTTTATCCCCAATTTACAGCTGAGAAAACCAAGATGGACAGAGGTTAAGTGACTCCCCCAGCGTCCCACAACTAGTAAGCATCTGATATCACATTCAAACTTAGGTCTTCCTTATTCCAGGTCCAAGGCTATCCACTGCACCACCTAGTTCCCTCTGGCAATTGCCATTCAACTGACCTCAAGCACAATAAAATGATGTTTCACATCCCATCCACCTGGGCCATCTTGCCGTCTGCACTGCCCTGCCCCCACTGCAAGACACACACATCCACCTTTTGCTCTAAGGAGAGTAATCAAGCCAATATTACCACTGTTTTGGAAAAGATCTATCAGTTGATTGATGTATGGATCATATCACCATCCCTGTGACTCCCCATACCACAGCACCCTTCCCTTGCTGCCATCTTTTTTTTTAGAATGTAAGCTAATTGGAATCAGGCACTGTCTCAGTTTTTATATTTGTGTACTCAGCATTGACCATATAGCTTTGTTGTCGTTGTTCAGTCATTCCAGTCATGTCCAACTCTGCATAATCCCATTCTTGGCAAAGATATTAGAGTGGTTTGCCATTTCCTGATCCATCTCATTTTATAGAATGAGGAAACTGAGGCAAATAGGGTAAAGTGATTTGCCCAGATTCACATAGTTAGTGTCTTATGCCAGATTTGAACTGGGGAAAATGAATCTTCCTAATTCCAAGCCTAGTATTCTATCCACTGTGCCACCTAACCACCCTACCATATAGCTCAGTACATTTTTAGTTATCTGTTTTGTTTATTTAATTCCTAGTCCCACAACTTACAATCCCCCCTCATTTATTTCATTTCAACAATAGCAAAACATCGATGAGCAGAAAATTTTCCAGTGACCTAATTTACCCTTTTATATCAGTAAAAATCTGCTTTACAGTATTGCTCTCCTCATGGAACCTCTCCATCATATCAGAGATGAATGACCCTAGTTGTCTCAAACAACTCACATTTTTTCTTGTGAAAGTTACAATTGTGCCTTTACCAGAGCTGGTGTGTAGAAATGTGTGTAGGAAGTTAATTCACGCACTAGATATATTCTCTGCTATGTGTAATGCTGAAATCACTTAACAAAGAAGAAACTTGGGGAAATCCACTCATGGACACCTCCTCTCCCTCCTTGAGTGAAATTAAAATTCAGTCACTTTAAGTTAATGCTTAGTTCTGTAGTGAAACTTGATTTGTGAGTTAGAGATTGTTTTAAAAAGAACATAACCAAGATTATCATTATACTTTATCCATCAATATACAGCAAAATTATTTGCCATAGATACTGAAGTGTAGATGCTGGAGTCTACATTTTTATAGCTATTTTGATGTTCTTTATTTCTTTACAATGGAAGGGAAGTGTGGAAGAGTGGATAGAAGGCTGGCCTTGAAGTTAGGAAGCACAGGGTCCAAGTATTGCCATCAACTCATGTTGACACTATGGCCCTGGGAAAGTCAATTAACACTGAAATTCCCTAGACAATTCTCTAAGATGCTTAAGTCTCAGGGCAAATCCCAATCTTTGGGAGACTGATTCATTTACTGACAAAAATACAGGATTAAGAAAAAAATAAATTTCATGTTGAGTGTTTTCTGATGGGAATTCTTTTTATTCAGGTGGAAGGGAAATTATTTTAGCAGCCGTTTTAAGAAACATTTCCTCTGGATCCTAACCATAAAAATAATAAAAAAAAATCATTGGGACTTTTAGTATGCTACATATAGCTCTACGTGTAAAAAGATGATTATGCATAGATCTCCTGTAGGTGTAAACTAAACCTATGACATGGGAGCATTGGTTGCAAGAGATCTGGGACTTGTCCTTGATACTTTTGCAGTAAGTTATTTGGTACTCCCACCTTATACTCATTATGATCTTTGCCCAAATTTCTACTCAAAGTCCCATTTCTTGCCTTCGAAGTCCTCTTCTCCCCCCACCAAAAAAAAAAAATCTCACCTCTCTTCCACAATGACAGCCCTTCAACTAAAGATGGTGATGATGTTCCTCTTAAGTCTTATCTCCAAGTAAAACATCCCTAGTTCCTTCAGCTGACTCTTGTTGTTGTGGAGGTTCTTTATCTTTAATTTTTGAAGGGGACCAATGACATCACAGTGATATCTTAACTTGTGGGTGAATTGGATTTAAGTGAGGCAGAGGTGCACAGAGTCATTGGCCTCACTCTTTCCTCCAGAGTCATCAAAGCCCATTGGCAAGACAAAAGTCAAAATAACTATCTTTTGGTGGGATGCAGTGGATGACCATGGCATCCTTGGTGTCTGACCAAGCTCTAAGCCCTCCACAGCATCTGCTTCACCCACCTTCATGGACATTGGAACAAATTGTTCTCATCTTCCCATTCCACAGTTCATTTTTATATGAATTTGTGCAGGTTTTTGAAGGATACAGCTGAGGAAAGAGAAATCAAAGAACTGTGTAGGTATCATAGAATAAATGCATATTTCCTCTTTTGTATTCTATTTGATTAAATTCCAAATTTCTTGTTTCCAACCTGAGTTAGAGATGGATTACTGCTCATGAGGTGATCATCATATGAAGTATTAGAAGCTTTTGGGGCTGAGAAGAGGAAAACCAGAAGACACAGCAGCCACCTGAAGAGAGAGGATGATTCTGGAGATTGGCTCCTGCTGCTTGAGAGGCAGAGGCTCAAATCGAGTCACTTTGTGAAGGTATTTAAATGCCATGCAGGGAGTTTGCATCTACCCTAGAGGGAATACAGGTCACTGGAGATTTATGAGCTTTTGAGTGACCTGGTCAGATCCATGCATCAGAAAAGTATGTTGTCAGATACATGCACACACACACATATGTATATATGTATACATATAAATTCCATGTTGTATCATATTTTTTATTTGTTTGCTAAACCTTTCCCAATTGGATTGTAATCTGGCTTGTACTTTTGACAATTATGACATGCTACCTCCCTCCCTCTTTTCCCCATACCTTCTCCTCTCCCCCTACTATCTATCTATCTATATCTATCTATCCATCCATCTATCCATCCATCTATCTATCTATCTATCTATCTATCTATCTATCTATCTATCTATCTATCTATCTATCTATCTGTCTGTCTGTCTGTCTGTCTGTCTGTCTGTCTGTCTGTCTGTCTGTCTATCTGTCTGTCTGTATATCTATCCATCTATCTATCGATCTATCTATCTATCATGGCTGGATTAGAATCTGGAAGCAGGGAGACCAAAGAGGATGCTATTGCAATAAGCGAGTGGAGATATAATGTGCTTCTGCCCCAGCATGGTGGTTGCATAAGTGAAGAGAAAGAGTCAGGTGGGAAAGATAGTATGGATGCCAAATTGAGAAGACTTGGCAACTAATTAGATACAGTGAGGCAGGGATGAATCTAGGTTTGAGGTTTTGAATAAATGCAACTGGTTAGAAGGATGGTGAGGTCCTAGATAAAAATAAAGGATTTAAGAGGACATATATACTAAGGTGGGGGTGGGGTGGAAATCATGACTTGTTTGTGACAGTAAAGACATTCATTTTATTATTTGACATAAATAACTCCTAAATTGCTATCCAGTCTCCCTCCACCAAGTATTGATTTAGTATATAGGCAGTATGGCCAAAACCATTTCTTCCAATTGATCTCATTTAAATTCTGATTTTTTACCCAATATATTGGTTGTTCTTGTGCCTCACAAAGAGAACATACATTTTCATTAACTAGTGTCATAAATTAACCTAAATTGATGAGAAAAGAGAACTCAAATAAACTGCTTCATGCCAGAGACAAAAAAGCTCAGCATGGAGGTAAAGTTTCTAGCTTGACTTTGATGTAACTAAATTCATCTCCCAGTGTTATGCAAAAGGGAGAATTGCAAGCACTGATGGACCTAAATAGGCAGACTTCGTAAGTGCTCTTGCTTTAAAGAAAGCATTTCAAGGGGCTTTTCAATTATGTTGCTTGGAGTTTTGTTTTGAGACATACGACTATGACTGTTTTCTCAGAGTCTGATGGAAAGTGACTGCATTTAATATTTGTATTTTTTGGACTTGGTTAACACTCTCATTTCCTTTTGCTTACTTCTCGGTAAACATCAAAGGAATGATCTTCTATGCTCAGGTTGCTTATATAATATCTGATGAAATTTAGCAAGTAAGACTCCATGTTGGTAAAATGGATCAGGTTTACTAGGAGCCCAAAGGGATAGGCATTGTTTTTGTCTGGCTCTGCATTACAGTGAGGTCATTAATGGTACTGCTGCCAATGTGGAGAGGTCATCCTCTGTCAATTTTAGAAAGGGGAGGGGAAAGGAGGAATAGAGAGATGGAGAGAGGGAAAGAGAGAGATAGAGACAGAGACAGAGAAAGAGAGACAGAGACAGAGACAGAGAGACAGAAACAGAGAGACAGAGACAGAGGCAAAGACAGGGAGAGAGAGAGAGACAGAGAGAGACAGAGACAGAGAGAGAGAAAGAGAGAGAGAGACAGAGAGAGAGACAGAGAGAGAGAGAGAGAGAGAGAGAGAGAGAGAGAGAGAGAGAGAGAGAGAAATTGAGTATACATTTCTACATGTGTATAAATAGAGGGATAGGGACTAGATCTGCAAATTTACTGGGATTTGAAAAAAACAGGTAAAGGAACTCCCTCTATCAATGCAAGTTGGTACCTTCTCTACAAATTATTGTATTAGATAATTGTTTAAAAAAGTGAAAGTTAAATGACTTCTCCAGTGTCACAAAACCAACATGAGTCTTACTGACTTGAACTCAGGTCAGGTCTTCCTGACTTTGAGGCTAGTGATCTAGCCTCTATCCAGTGGTGTCAAAGTCAAATAGCAACAGATCCCTACAGGTGGCATATTGACTTAGAAAACCATAAATTAACATTATTCATGTTGTATAATTTTAAATTTTTATTTTGCTAAACTTTTGCCAATTAGATTTTAATCTGGTTGGTACCTCTGACAATTATGACATACCTACTTTTTCCCCCCCATTCCTTCTCCTCTTCCTCCTACTTCTTCTTCCCTTCCCTGCCATGTTCTTCCCATCTCTTCATATCTCTTCTCTTCTCTCTCCATATAAACTCTGTGTGTGTCTGTGTGTGTGTGTGTGTGTGTGTGTGTGTGTATTCCTCAGATAATGTCAAGATACCCTCACAGGGTTGCCACCTACACAAAATAGCCAACAAAGGCTACATTTTTCCTAAACATTTTTGGGAGTATAAAGGAAAGATAAGGAATCCAATGCCTAGAAATAAATATATCAATAATATTGTCTAATAGATATTCTATAGTGGAAATTCATTGACAGAAAAATGATTCCAATCCATGATATTGTCTAATGGATATTCTATATGCGCATAGAGATGACTCAAGCTAATGTGGAGGCTGTCGTTGGTTTCTGCATGTCTATTTCTTATTTTAATTCAATGTCTCTCCCTTCATTACCAGCATCAGGAGTCATTTATTCAACACCTATTTTTCAAGCACAAATCATTTCACAACATAAAATCATTCTTTTACACGTTTGAAAACAATGGATCTTGTATTTATATAATTAAAGACATAAATCAGACATCCTGAAGTAAATTTGAATTGAACAACAACCAAAACCAATTTAAGTTACTCCAAAATAAGTTCTCTATTTGTTAGATTAAAAAGTCAATGAATAAATCCTCTTACTTGTTTGATGCAAGTTAAGAATTAGGCCTTGCAATGGATTACATTTCAGGAGGTTATTTCTTCAAGGTTCCTTAATGCCTTGACACTGGTCTAAGCTGGTTCACGCCATTCACATCTGATATGGTCAGCCCAGATGTAAATCATTAACCCATGTTTGCTGATTAGCAATGCTCTACTAATATTGATGAGATGCATGCACCATTGGTTTTCAATAAGGCTTTGTAGAATTGCTATAACATATAGTTTGGCCCAATAAGCTACTAACTAAACATGAAACAGAAACAGCTAATAAAGACCAGATGGGGCAGTTCAGAGACCGCACAGCTGTTTTATTTCTGGTGTTCAAATCCTCCCTTGTTCTTCTTAGTCCTCCTCTCTGAAGCCTCACTGTGAGACTGGGAAATGGGGGAGGTAGAGGCGAGAGTGACCAAAAATAGAATAGAAGAAATACTGAAGAGACAGGCAAGGCAGATTCCTTCAAACGATGGTGCCAATGGAAAGGTATGATGGGTCAGTTTAACAGGGACCTCAAATGATGAACAGAGGGCAATAGGGTTGCTGTTAGTGTAAAGGAGAGAAACAAGATTTTATTGAATAAAGAAACAACATGGTCATACTTAAACTTCAGGAAATTCACTTTGGAGATTATATGAATATATAGACATGCATATGTGTATGTATACATGCATATATGTGTATATATGTATATGTGTATATGTGTGTGTATGTGTATGTGTGTATGTGTGTGTATTCTGTAAGTGTACATGCACACATTTGCACATGTGTATAAATATACACATATGTACTGTAATACACACATAGATATATATTATACGGATACATATAGCTGTATAGATTGTGTGTGTATTCACACACATATCATGATGCAGGATGATTCTTGAATATAATATATATATATATACATATGTGTGTGTATTATATACACAACTACATGTGTGTGCATATACATACATATATGTAAATATTTGGGATAACTAGGTAGCATGGTGTATAGGATGCTGGCCTTGGAATCAGGAAAACTTATCTTCATGAGTTTGAATCTGGCCTCAGACACTTAGAAACTGTGTGATGCTAGGAAAGTCACTTAACCCTGTTTGCCTCAGTTTCCTCACCTGCAAAATGAGCTGGAGAATAAAAGGCAAATCAATCCATTATCTTTGCCAAGAAAACGCTAAATGGGGTCATGAAGGATTGGACGTGCCTGAAACACACACATACACACAAACGCGCTCACGTGTGCACACGTACATTGTTGCTCAGTCATTTCAGTCATGTTTGAATTTCTGTGATCCCATTTCCGTGACCCTCCCCATTACTGGGGACATTCCAGAAAAATGTGTATCCAGCTCTGACTATGGTAAGCTGGCCCTCATTTGACAGCCTTGTCTCACTCAGGGCTGCTATTTGGATGCGATATCTGGAAAGTTCTCTCACAATAAGAGCTTTCCATCTTTCAGCTCTACTAAATTTTGTGTTGTCCATAAATGTGTGTATACTCCATGTATCAATGGTGAGTGAAATCATCTTCACAAAAGTTTTTTTTTTCACATTTTCTGTGTGTCTGTCTTGACTGCAAGGTAGGATCCCTGAATGCCAAAGGAAATAGGCCAGGTTTGGGTTAAGTGAAGCTGACAATTTTTAGGGAACCTTTTCTAGCCTCTTCCTAATACCTGAAGGTAAGCAGTGAAGTCCTTTATAAAGGCTGATCAGACATCCAGGGGGATGCCAAATCTCACTGCTGCTTCAGTCAAGTGAGAAGACAAACCTATGTCCTGGACCGCCTATGCGCAGGGTTGTGACTACGGCTCTCAGGGTATCTGGACCTGCTGCTTCATCACTCACCTGTTGCCACAGAAAGTCAAGGTATATAAAAATGGTAAAATGGCACGGGTGATATATTTTGACTCATGCATAAATTGGATTTAAATAAGATGGAGTTGTCCAAAATTGTTGGCCTTCCTTTCTCTTCTAGAATCATTCGAATTCAATGACAAGACAAAAGTCAAGACTACTGGCAATGGCTCAGGATGCAGTGGTTGTCCTTGGTATCTTTGATGGCTAACCAAGTTCTAAGTGCTCCACAGCACTTGTTTCCACCACTTTCATGGCCCATTGAACAAACTGTTCACATGTGCCAAGTAAGTCTTCACATCTTTGGTGTAGACACCATGCTAACTCACTGATGGTTTTGAGGTCAATTGGGCACCCTCAATCTGGTTTAGACCATCTGCAAAACAGTTTTACCAGAATTTGGCCAAGGAACATACTGCGGCTTCTTGGAACTATAGATGCGGCCTGGGTGGAAAGTGGATGAGCAACCCTCTTACTAGAGATATTAGTCCTCCCTTGAATACCACATAGACCCTGAACTCATCTAATATTTAATGTGTCAAACACTGAACTCATCGTTCACTCCTTCCCCTCCCCTCGTCCAAACTTCCCCAATTCTAACACCAATATACACATCTAAGTAACTTATGTACTCTATTAACAATACTTGAGTGCTGAATCTATTAGTGTTCAAGGAGTAACTGCTCAGTGATGGAAAATACATGGTTTATAATACCAGTGTATCTCCCCCTAGAAGCTAAAGGTAATTAGATCAGACTTTATCTTTCCTGTAAGTACCATGGATGTTCTATAACAGACCATTGGTTACATGTGCAGTAAGCAGTCTTCATCTGATCAGATGGATCAGAATCAGAACATTTTCTCAAAGCAAAAGCAAAGATGTAGCAAGAATAAGGCATGTCAAACTAATTCTGTTTTTCTTTTTAAAATTTTTATTTAACTTATTTATTTTTAGTTTTCAACAATAACTTCCATAAAATCATGAGTTCTAAATTTTTCCCCCTCCCTCTCCTCCCTCCTCCCAGTAAGTTGTGCAATCTGATATAGGTTTTACATATACATTCATATTAAATATATTTTCACATTAGTCATGTTGTAAAAAAAGAATTACAACAAATGGGATAAACCACAAGGAAGAAGAAGAAGAAGAAGGAGAAGGAGAAGGAACAGGAAAAGGAAAAGGAGAAGGAGAAGGCGAAGGAGAAAGAGAGAGAGAGAGAGAGAGAGAGAGAGAGAGAGAGAGAGAGAGAGAACAAATAGTATGTTTCAATCTGCATTCAGACTCCATAGTTCTTTCTCTGGATGTGGATAGAATTTTCCAACACAAGTTTTTTGAAGTTGTCGTAAATCCTTACATTGCTAAGAAGAGCTAAGTCTTTCAAAGTTAGGCATTGCGCAATGCTGCTGTCAATGTGTACAATGTTCTCCTGGTTCTGCTTAGTTCACTCAGCATCAGTTCATGTAAATCTTTCCAGGTTTTTCTGAAGGCCAGCTATTCATCATTTCTTATGGAACAATAGTATTCCATCACATTCATATACTACAACTTGTTCAGCTATTTCCCCAATTGATGGGCATCGCTTCAGTTTCCAATTCTTGGCCACCACAAAAAGAGCTGCCACAAATATTTTTGTAAATGTGGGTTCTTTTCCCATTTTTTTTATTTCTTTGGGATATAGACCTAGAAGAGGTAAGGGTATGCACAATTTTATAGCATAGTTCCAAATTCCTCTCCAGAATGGTTGAATCAGTCCACAGCTCCAGTCACAATGTAATTGTGTTCCAATTTTCCCACCTCTTCTCCAGCATTTATCATTTTCCTGTTTTGTCATGTTAGCCAATCTGTTAGGTGTGATGTCATACCTCAGAGTTGTTTTGATTTGCATTTCCCTAATCAACAGTGCTCGAGAGCATTTTTTCATGTAACTTCAGATAGCTTTAGTTTCTTCCTCTGAAAACTTCCTGTTCATGTCCTTTGATCTTTTATCAATTGGAGAAAGACTTGTATTCATATACATTTGACTGAGTTCTCTATATATTTTAGAAATGAGGGCCCTTATCAGAGACACTGGTTGCAAAAATTGTTTCCCATCTTTCTGCTTCCCTTCTAATCTTGGCAGCATTGGCTTTATTTATGCAAAAACTTTTCAATTTAATGTAATCAAAATGAACCATTTTGCATTTCATAATGTTTTCTATCTCTTATTTGGTCATAAATTCTTCTGTTCTCCATAAATCTGACAGGTAAACTATTGCTTGCTCTCCTAATGTTCTTATAGTATCAGCTATAATTCTATTTTTCTTTTGATGAGTTTATGGAGCTTTCAATTCAGGAAAACAGTGTAAATGTAATTCTGTATTTTAGGAAAGGGTTTGGTCAAATAGTTCATCATATTCTTATGGAAAATATGGAGAAGCTTAGGTGAGATGAAAGCACAGTTAAGTATATTGAGAATTATTTGGTTGGTGAGACTCAAAGAGTAATCCTTGAGTTTGATATCAACTTAGGAACTGTCAAGGGATCTATATTCTGTCCTGTTTTTTACCATTTTTAGCCAAAACTTAAAAGCAGACATGGCATGATGATAAAATTTTCAGATGATACATAGCTTGAATAGACAATATTGGATGACAGAGTTAGGATCAAAGGAGATACTGGCAAGCTGGAATATTGTGCCAATTTGAATGAGATTAATTTTAATGAGGATGAAATGTAAAGTTCTGCTTTGTTTTTAAGAAATCAATCACTTAGCTATAACATGGGAGAGACATTGTTATGTAGCACTATTTTTGGAAAATACCTGGATATACAGTGGATTGTAACTTTAATGTGAATCAACACTATGGTAAAGAAAATAAGAAAGTATTACATTTATATTTGTACATACATATACATATACACATATTACATTTAATTTTGGATTGCATTGAGACATTGCTTGCAAGAAAAAGGAAATGATAGTTCCTCTAAACATTGCAGTGGTCACGAACATTTTTGGAGTGTTGTTTTTGATTCCTGACTCCATATTTTAGGATGTTGATAATCTGAAGGGCTTCTGGAGCACGGCAACTGGAATAATGTAGGGCCTCAGCCTTGAGCCAAAGATTAGGTGAATCCATTGAAAGAATTCAAAATGTTTAGGCTGGAAAAGACTTGGGGTGGGAGGGAACATGACAGAACTCTTCAAGTACTACAAAGGTTTGGGGAAAAGAGATTAATGAGATTTGTTCCATTAGGTTCCAGAAGCCAGAAGTAGGACCGATGAGTGGAAAGTATAAAGAGGCAAGGGGGTTAAAACAATAACTACTATACCTCCTCAAATTAGAGCTATACAGAAGGAGGTGGTCTACATTAGGAGATGATAAGTTCCTCCTCACTTGACCTTTTCAAGCCAAGCCTGGATGAACCCTTATTGGTCACATCGTAGAAGGATTCCTATTGAGTTATGGGTTGAACAAGATGACTGCTGATCTCCCCTCTAAGTTGGAATATCTGTGATTATATTATTACCACAAATTCATAAAAAAATCAAAATGATGGGAGACATAAAGATACCTTATAGACAAAAGTTAGATTCATTTTCCCAATGATAACTTAGGGACAAGATTTAGTGTAAAGGAAATTACAAAGTAAATGCATGAAAAGGAGATGGACTGGTTACCTAGAGATAAGAGATAGCAATGAATGGACTCTCTGAGGAGGTAGACCTCTAGCACATTTAGTGGATACTACATGGTGGGTTAGTAGAAAAACACAGCCAAAAAAATGTACAGGTTAAGAAAATTAAGAAAAGGTTGTGATCTGCCCTGTGGAAGGATTTTATTGATGAAATCATGGATCTTCCAAAATTTTAAAGCACCTTATTTCAAATTATACCCTAAAAGCTTGTCAGCAATAGCCCATAAGATCCTTTATGAGAAGTACTCAAGTATCTTAATGTGATTTTTGGAGTTCTAAAACCACATGATTTGGGAGGAAAAAATCCACAGTGCAAACCTGAATTAGGATAATCAAGGAATTACCCATAGTAATAAATCAATACCCAGCTTTGGCCATAATCTAGTTGGTTGCATATTATAATGAGATTAGAGGCCCAACACAATAATCATTCAAAGTGAGAGCGCTATTTGAATCCCATAAGAAAAGATGCCTCAGGTCACCACCTTTATAGTGTCACAGTCCAGGGATGGGAACCAAGAACAAGCACAACAGGACCATTAAGCAGAGGAGCCTCAGGCTGCCTTATGACTCTTGTTCCTGTGCTGGCATACTTTGTGTGTGTGGACACATGTGGCATGATGTAGAATCCTGGGGACAGTCCTCAGTTACCACAGAACATGATTCAAAGAAAAGAAACTGAATGTTATGACAAAGATTCACCCCCATCTCACCTCAACTATCTCCTTCAAAGCCCTGCTCAAATTCCTCCCCGAGCTTTCTTCTCCCACATTTCTTAGTCCATTTACTGTCTACTGACATTCCTATAAAAAAATGTACTAGAGTATTTTTAAAATATGCTTTGCCTTTATTGACACCTTATGTTTTTATATTGGATTTATTCTCAAATACCCCCCAAACCTTGTGAGCCTTCCTTCATAATACAATATAGGGTGTGCCAAAATTCTTGGAAAAGTTTAAGCTTGTAAATATTGTTACTATATATATGTTTTATATCTGTGTGAATATATGTGTGTATGTATATACATATATGTGTGTATACATATACATGCACCTGCACATGCATAGACACATTTGGCAAATAGATACACCTGTATATGTGTAAATGTGTCCATGTATAGATGCATATATGTTCATGTATGCACATGTACACAGTATATACTATTTATACAGTATTTTGTATATACAGTAATGTTGTATTATGCATGTATACATGTTTGTAATACACATGTAAAGACATACTTATATGTATACATGTATGTGTATATATATGTGTGTGTTGTATATGTGTGTGTGTATATATATATATATATATATATATATATATATATATATATATACACAAAATTATATCAGACCTGTAAATCCATGGGAATGCGGAGCTCCTGATGAGAAACATTCTCCCCCAAAGCACATAATCTTCTAATTCTGCAATTTATAATCTTTGAGGATAGAGACTATATGAACTGCCCAGGGTCATACAGAAGTATTTGTCAGATGGGATATGCCATGCCACCTCTCAAATCAAAGTTATGATTTGTTTTGTTTTCAACTATACCTATGATTTCATCTATGTAGGTAGCTCTGGGATGTCTAACCACCCTCTGCCTGCAGCAGCCCAGCAACTGCCTAGCATATAGAGTAATCTGGGGTATCGAGTAGTTATGTGACTTGCCCAGAGTCACAGAATACGTGCGTAAAAGTAGAAAGACTTTAACCCAGGTCTTCCTGATTCCAAGACAGGTTATCTATCACTATGCAGGTTGATTCTTTTTTTTCTTTTAACAAGTTTATTGATGTCTTCTGTTTCTCACATCATCCTAATTATTTCTAGTATTTTCCCCCTCCCTCTCCCAGAGAGCTATCCCATATAATAAATAGTATTTTTAAAAGAAGAAAAATAATCAGCACAACTGATCGATATATTGAGACATTCTGAAAACCTGTGTCATGTTTAACAATTGTGGATATCCTACCTCCACAAAGGGGTGGGAGAGGGATGCCTTCTCATAACTCTTTATTTGAGTCCTGCTTGATCTTTACAATGTTCTTAGGTTCACTTTTGAATTTTTGTTGTGTGATTATTTTTTCCATTCACATTGTTGTAGTCCTTGTGTGTGTTGTTTTCTTGGTTCTGCTCACTTCACTCTACATTGTTCCTGTAAACCTTTTCACACATCTCTAAATGTATCACATATATTCTCTCTTATAGCACTGAAAAAATTCCACGACATTCACATAACACTTCCTTTCTTATTCTGGGAGCATTAATTTTGTTTATGCAAAAGCTTTTTTTTTCAGGTAATCAAAGTTATCTATTTTGTCTTTTGTCATTATCTCTATTTCTTGTTTTGTTAAGAATGTGTGTCCCACCTATAACATAACACTTCCTTTCTTATTCTGGGAGCAGTAATTTTGTCTATGCAGAAGCTTTTTTTTCATTTAATTAAAGTTATCTATTTTATCTTTTGTAATTATCTCTATTTCTTGTTTCTTTAAGAATGTGCATCCTGCCTATAACTGTGAAAATTATATAATTTCTTTCTCTTCTAATTTCTGTAATTGTCTGATCATTATTACTAAGGTCATGTATCCATTTAGCATGTACCATAGACAACATATGTGCAAGTTGATTATTGAACACAAAATCTATAGAAAACTGGGAGGCGGCAATGCTGCAAATTGAGAGGGAATAAAAGCCTTTATATAGGAGGTGAGAAGCAATTTTAGTGTTTGGTATCACCAACATCTGCCTGTTAGCCTTCAGAGTTCTATTCAACTATCCCAGCATGCACTGCTCCTCCAGTTTTCTTAATTTCTTAGATGCCTAACTCCCTGGAATCTATGTGGTTTTCACATCCACTCAGTGACACCAACCCAGTGATTTTCCTTCAGGAATAGCTGTCTAGCATGTGTTGGATATGAGAAAGAAAGGGAAAAAAAACATGCCACTTTTGTAGAACAAAGCAAGCTAATTAAAGCAATTTGCAAAATCAAGAGTGACACTGAATTACCATTGTAGCCCATCAGTTGGATAAGAGTGATTTACACCTAGCTAATGAATAATTCTCCTACTTTCTTCACAACTCAATTATTTGGTAAGTTTGGAGGTCAGGCAACCTCCAGCAAGCCAACTCTTGCTGTTTTAATAAACTATGCCAATATCCTTCTGCCCATAGCAAGATCTCAGTAAATGTTGGTTTATGCTGGGGCTATTCACATTTATTTGTGATTTTTCTTTTCTGTGGCCTTGGACATGACTTAAGTTTCTAAGAGGCAATATTACTCCCCCGACAGGAAGCTCTAAGTTTATATTTACTGACTTAAAAGGATTGGGGAAAAATATGTGTAGAAACATAGAATTTTCCACCTTATTAACAAAAATTGCTGCAAAGCCCAGCTCCAAAGACATATTTCTGGTCTACTGCACTAAAGACCTTTGAAAATAACACTGATGATTAGCAGTCTCAAACCCCCATAAAGGTACTGTCATGCATCCCATCATTCTATACTTTATCCTTAAGGATAGCAAGGGAAGTTTTATTACACATCTTATTGAAATCTAAGTATATTGTATTTTGGATGTCACCAAGCCCTGATCTAGGTTTTATTTATCTTGTCAAAGAAGGAAAGAAGCTGAGTTTTGATAAATTTTGCTGTCATTTGGGCATATTTGTGTTTTTTGTTTTGTTTTGTTTTGTTTTGTGAGGCAATTGGGGTTAAGAGACTTGCCTAGGGTCACACAACTAGTATGTGTCAAATGTCTGGGACCAGATTTGAACTCAGGGCCTGCTGAATCCAGGGCCAACACTTTATCCACTGTGCCACCTAGCTGCCTCCATCTTTGCTTTTTTGTGGGGTAAAATAAACGCTGTCCTGTGGAACTGGGGACACTTTGCCTCACATCTACAGAGATCTGGACAGTAACTACATTTTGAGAATTTCTAGGGGATACGTGGATGAGGTCAAAGTTAACCAAAGGGTTCTGACTTGGAGCTGTTCCCAATCATTATTTTGATTAACATAAACATCCCAAAATTTAACAATCCACTACAGTTTATAAGGGGAATGAGTAAAGATGAGACAAAACTATGTGCAACTGAAACAGCTCCAACCTGAGTTATTTAAACTAGTTACTGACTCGGAAAAAAAGGGAAATCGATCAAAGTAAAGACTCTAATATTAAATTGCAAAAAAAAAAAAATGATGTAAAACAGTGACCTAATAAAATTGCCAAAAGCAGTGAAGTAGAAAAATGAGCCTGTCAAAACTTTGGCATAGGAACCATATATGGAAATTTAGGTTTTTCTGGGGCCATTTATAAATGAAACTGGAAAGAAAATGATAAATTGATGAGATAGAGAAGAGGTTTGCTGGCTTCTATAGTCATCTATACACATCATTGATGACTGTGGAAACTTCACAGAGGGAAGCATAATAGCTCAGTAACTACAATAAAGGACAAGGAACATGAAATGACATTTAAGAAGATGATGTCAGGAAGAGGACCTGGACCTGACTAAATACATAGTGTATTGGAGGTGACACCATTTTCAAAGCATTCAGGAATTGGTTTCAGAAATATCTCAAAGATAGGACAATTCTGAAAGAATGGAAAAGATCATATTCATTATAAATAATGAAAAGAGATGAATGAAACACATCAGCAACCACAGACTAATGTGTCCACTTTCTCATTTCTATTAAATATTTATTACTACATAATTATCATTTGATCTTATTAGAATCATTCTCATTTCAATGAATTCTTTATTTGTATTATTATTAAAAGTAATAATATTTGATAAATACAATAATGATGAAAAATATAATGAACCAAAATGAAAAGAATATTTTCAACAACCTGAACAGATATCATAACAGATTTGGAAAGTATACTACTAAAAGTTACACAATATTTGTGACACAGAGTCCATCACCCTGAAGAAGCTATAGAAAAATTAACTCTTCCTTGTCTAAAAGGAAAATGAGGATTGATAAGCATTCTTATAGCATGTGATAAGTAGGTCAATACAGCACAGAAATTATACTGTGATCAGTGATAGCCAAGACTGACAGCAGGAGCACACAATTGGATTTGCTAAATATAAATGAAAGCAAAACCACCTTGTATCTGAACAGAGGCCTTAAAATGTTGAAGGTGCAACAATATAATCAAAAGGCCTTCAGTGATTCACATCTACATGTTAGACAAATGCCCAAAGGCTTGTTAATTTGTTGTTGGAAATGGAGGTGTTTATGGTAGCAATTCAGGACTAGGCCATCACCACCAAAAATAAAAAATACATACACATATAGATAAAAATACATATAAATATACACATATAAATATGTACATGTACATTATATATACATTGCTTATATGCACATAGCTATGTATATATGTATTTATATATATATGTATATATACATACACACATACATAACATTAGGAAAATGTAGAAACTGTGCAACACATTAATAATTGAGCATCTACTGAATATCTAATAATGTATGACTGTTTGCTTAGAACTATATGTCTAAAAACTTATAACTTTTCATAAACTGGTAAATGAAAAATGCCCACATTACAAACACAGACCTCAAACTATCCTTGAGAACTCACCTAGTAAATTGTATTTGAACTAGATCCTCATCACCAAATAAACCATCGCCGGCAGTCATCCAGACTTCTATAGCATCGATCTGTGAAAACTTAAGGACAACATTTTTCATAGATGTTGTCATGCTAAATGTTCATCATCTCCAACCTATATGGAACAAGAATACTTCAAAATGTAGACACCAAAGAGGAGAGATATCGAAACCAGATGGGAACAGAAGGAGTTAGATAGCATTCTTGCCTTCCTTCCCTCTATTGGACAAGGAAGCTTTCTGTGATCTTATCCAAGATGAGTTTATATTGTACATTTATTCAGCTACACAAAGCAGTCATTCTTTCTACCATTGTAATAGTCTTCTTTCTACTATTGTAATAGTCTGAAGAACACTAAAAATAAAAGAAAAAAAAGGCTAGTGACTGGTCCCAGGACTGTTTCATCTGAAGTCCATCAAACAAAAGCAAAGGGTTTTTTGATAGCAAAAATAATAATAACTGACATTGATATAGTAACTAAAATTTGTGAAGCTTTTATATTCATCATATTATCTAAGCATCACAATGTATGAAGTGGTACTGATATTGTTATCCTCTTCTTACAGATAAAGACACTGAGGTACATAGAGTTTGCATGACTTATCTAGGGTCACACAGCTGAAAAATAGATGAATTGGCATGCAAATCCAGGTCTGCCTTACTCTAGATCTAATAAGCTGCCTATTTCACCACATTGCTTTGCACATATTAAGGTTTTCCTTAATTAAAAAAAAATAAGAAGGAAGTCATAGGTTAGAGTTGAAAGAAACCTTAAAGATAATGTCATCTAACCCTCTTGTTTTATAAAGGAAAAAAGTACAGCCAAGAGACATTACTTAGGCAGTTAGTTCAGAGCCAGAACACTTTGGTTAGAGCTCAAAACTTAGCACAACACTAAGCCACTGAATTCTTCATGTCTTAGTTTCCTCATCAGCAAAATGGGGCAATAATGCCTATGCTACCTACCTCATGTAGTCATGGAGATTTTTTTTTTAAATGTAAAGCATGTCATGCAAATGAGCTATTATGGTGAGTGATACTATATTAAGTGGCATGTAATAGGGAAAAAGAGCCAGTTATTAATGGCACACAAATCTATTTTTGCTCACTGCCCTTTAATCAGAGAGAAATGATTGTTTCTCTCATATTAATAGTCAACTATTAAAATTGCTGAGATCCTAACTCTTTTTCCCTATCCTATTTCTTTGTCCCTTCTTTCAAGGACAGGGCTCATAGAAGATAGGAGTAACATTCTCTTCATTCTGGTTACTGCTACTACACCCAATTAGCTCAGGCTTGGGTAGGGGATATAGATCCTTTGTTTAGATATGAGCTTCTTAATTTTTTTCCCCATTGGATCCCTGGCATTTTAGCAGTTAATTGGGGTTGGGTGGCCTAAGATATATACACTGCATAGCGTGCATGCTTTGTGTTTAGAACTAAGGCTGCAGTGAAGTTTCTGAATGCAGCAGGGGCAAATGCTACCAGAAACACCTTGAATTCATTACATGTTTAATTTTGAATTAATTTTTGGTTGTTGCATTTTGAGAATCCTTTTACCATTGCCAAATTTTTCACAACCCCACATGGGTTGTGAGCCACACTTTAAGAAGGGCTAGCTCTCCATTGCCTGAGTTTGAGGGTGGTCTGAGTGTAGTCTCTCTGGCCAAGAGTGACAAGATGTCACTCTCTGACACCTCTCATTAATTGTTAACCAATCAGAGTTGATTGCAGCCCGCAGGAACACCCTGCCTCCAAAGGGCAGATAAGCCATGAGCCCACCGCCATGATGGCTTTTGGCATTTGAGAACGTCACTGGGTCTTTTGTTAAAAATGCTAGCATTATTAATAAAAATGACTAATTACCCAGAAATTATGTCTCTAACTTTTTAAACGCCACAAGTGGATAGAGTGCTGGACATGAAGTCAAGACAACCTGAATTCAAATTTGGCCTCAGACAGCTGTAAGATCCTGGACAAGCAGCTTAATGTCTGTTTTGCCTCAGTTTCCTCAACTATAAAATGGAGATGTTAACAACACCTTCCCTGAATGATTATTGTAAAGCTCAAATGAGAAAATATTTGTATGGCACTTAGCACAGTTTCTAATACATGGTTGTTATTGTTTGTCCTTTATTCTTGAAGAGGACCATTGACATCACAGGGTAATATCTTGACTCGTGCATGAATTGAATTTAAGTGGGGCTAAAGCTGCACAAAGACATCAGCCTCACACCTTTTTGCAGCATTATGGAAGTCCAGTGGCAAGACAAAAAGTCACTATGACTAGTGATGGCCCAGGATGCAGTGGATGGCCTTGGTACCTTTGATGTCTGAACAAGCTGCTCCACAGCTCTTGCTTCAGCCACCTTCATGGCCACTGATACAAATTGTTCTCATCCACCCATTCCACTGAGAAAAGTCTTCACATGCTTGGGGAAGACATCCCCCTAACTCAATGGCAGGTTCGAGGCCTGGCTGTTATTTTCAAACTAGTTTAGCTCATCTGCCAAGACCAGTTTACTGGGGTGTGGCCACTACATATGTCACAATTTCTTGGAGAGTTCAGTGCCAGGTAAATGCCAAAGGAGGATGAGTAGCCCTGAAAAGGGCTCAGCAAACCCTCACATCAGAGGTGCTATTCCTCCTTGAACACCCATACATAGTAGGTAATATATAAATAATATAAATACTTGTTCCCTCCCTCTTCTCTGTCCCTTCTTGCTAAATGTTGTTCATTATTCTTTCTCCCACTCTCCCCCACTTCTGTTCTTACTCTTCCTTCAATTCCTTCTTGTTTGCATTTGGTCATAAATTCCTACTTCTTTTTCTAATAGAATTTCTACGAGACTCATTCCTTATGCTCTGGGACTCTTAAGTCCAAGATTCAAATCATACGTTTACTAGCAGTGTACTAGCTATATAAGATATGGGTCGTGTAGCAGATAGAGCACTACAATTGGATTCTAGAAGATATGGCTTTATATCCTGATATAGGTACTGACCCCAAGCAAACTATCTTACCTTTTTAGCCTCAACATCCTCAGATATAAAATGGGGATGAACATACCTGGAATATTTGAATCAATCAATCAATAAATGAATGAAATTTCACAGTTTGCTTTTTTTCACTTATATAATATAATGTGTAGACAGAACACTGAATTCAGAATCAAGAGCCCTGTGTTCAAAACTCTGCATGCCATTTGGTATCCATGTGAACTTGGACAACTAACTCACTTTACCTCTGTGACCCTCAGTTCCCTTATTTCTAACACAAGGGGGTTGGATTTTATGGCCTTTAATGTCCCTTTCATCCTAAGTCTATGATTCTATCATCACATGTATACAAAATGCTTTGCAAGCCTCAACACATTTGTAAATATCAGAGGTTTGTTTTTTTTTTAATGTTGAATGTTGCAAGGCAGTCTGGAACTTTTATTATAGATGCCTCTTTTTTCACATGGAGAAAATTAATGTATTAATATACACCTGGCAGGAATGTTATGAGAATTAAATTAGATACCACCACAAATTGAGTTCCTTTGGGAAAAGTGATGATATTAAGGATAACCTCGTTAGAGTGACAGCACAGCATTCAAATTCTTAGCGACTTTGAAAGTGCTTTCAATCCTGAACTAAAGAATTGCAGTTTACAATTCCAGATTAATATATATTTCACGAGTTTCATCTTCATTTCAACTAAATTTTCCAAGCAATAAACTTAGAAGGCTATGTAACAGAATCAAGAGAAGAGTAGGTAACTACAGAATTTTGACTGGTCCCCTACTCAAGGCCACTGATTACATTATATCAGGTTCAGGTGTCACTATCTCAGAATTCTTTCTCTTAGATCCATCTGTGTAATAGCATTTCCGCGCCTGGCCAAATTGCATGGTGTCCTACGATGATATAATTTACCAACATTAAAAAGAGATTCATGAAATTAATCCACCCAGTTTGGAAAACATTTGGAATTATGTTAAGAAAATGATGAAAATATCTATATGCTTTTACCCAGAGGTCTCATTGCTCAGCATATAATTCAAAGAACTATGGAAAGATGGGTCCCATACACAGCAGCACCTG
The DNA here is from genome assembly GCA_028646595.1 of Phalanger gymnotis. NCBI lineage: Eukaryota > Metazoa > Chordata > Mammalia > Diprotodontia > Phalangeridae > Phalanger > Phalanger gymnotis. The sequence continues at coordinate 184,502,154 of CM053623.1, read as the reverse complement.
CTATCTTTTTGGCTCCATTCCTCAGCTGCCCTCTCTTCCTCATTGAGCTGAAACATTATCCATGGGGGAAAGTTTTCTATAAACCTAAAAAGCAAACAGGAAATTCTTAAAAGTTTATATATCCAATAATCATTCCTTTGCTTAATCACAAACTGACTATATCTTGGCAACAAGGGCTGATTCTTTCTATGAGAAATAAATTATATGTTCTTCACTCAAATCTTCTTTATTACAAAAATAATGCTTGCATAATTTATTATTTTTATATGATGGGCAATAAATCAGAAATTAAAATGACTAAATAAGTTTTGCAAATAGTGTCATTGCCAATGGCAAGTAGATATGTCATAAGTAGAGAAGAGGTATGTATGTATATGGATATATGTATGTATATATATATGCATACATATGTGTATATATATGTATATGTGTGTCCATTTATTTATTTGGAAGTCTTATTTTCTGCTCTATTCTAGGACTTGAAGCAGGAAGACTACTAGACTTGTAGGCAGAGGACCTAGTTCGAATCTAAGTTCTTCTGCTTTCTATCTTTATGACCTTGGGTGAGTCTCAACCATTCTTAGTTTCCTCATCTGTAACATGATGCATGGAGTAGGCATACCTAAGCCTCCTTCTTTCTTTGGACTTAGGATCCTATGAGCCTATCTTATTTTTGGCTGTCAGTTTTAGCAGAGAAATACAATTGTTTAAAGATATTGTTTTTCTTTTAAAAAAGTTTTAAAAATAGGGTACAGAGACAAATGAATGGGAATTTAAGTGAGTACTTTACAAGGAATACAGTAATAGGTTAAATATGTCAATGAAATTAAATTGAATGGTTATAAAAATTCCCTGTAAAAAATCTCCCTGAAAAAATTCATTAAGAGAATGGAAAATTAGAATCTATCATGATGATGATTCAATTTTTAATAACCAGAAAATCTTGCTCAACCATCTTTTCTCTGAAATGACTCTCCTCCTCTCCTTGGGTAGTTGAGGAGAGAATGAAAAATCAGGCTATTCTTTCTTCACATTATTTGGATATTCTAAGCAGGTATTCATCATGTCAATCAATTTTTATTTTACTTCTAGTCTTTCCTTGAAGTTACTGTAGATCTAAGAACACAATGATGCCTGAAGGGGACATCTACTTTAGTAGACTTTTGAACAAATGCCAGCCCAGCACTCTTGTCTTTTCTAAATGCAACCAATTTGGGGATTGAATTATTTCCCCCACAATTTAGCAGCATGAACAATTAGGAAAATATTCCTTAAAATAACTGTTATTATGCACATCAATAGAAATGGTGATTCAAAATGCACATACATGGTTTTACTGAATTTAGAGGTATTGATTAAGGTTCTCAAGAATCCTTGAAAAGAAAGCTTTTAAACTCAAGGAGTAGTAGAGAAAAACTATATATACTAGCTCTCTCCTAGACTCTGACAGAAAGGCTAGAGCATGTGGAATTCCATCAATTTTCGAACAGCATTCCTGGCAATGGTTTTCCTGAAGCTGCGGGAAATATAAATGAAATGCTTTCCTCTCTCCCCCTTTCAAATTCAGTTCTCAGAAGCAAATGTAGCTGATGCATTGTCCCTGACTCTCTTCTTTTTGGTCTTAATGTCGATCCTTGATCCTCTTTGAATCAATGTTTCCATTATATAGGTGAATTTGGAAATGAAAATATGGCTGTTATTTTATTCTGTTATGTCTCTACAGCTGTTTAAATTATCTCATAAAGAATAATTAAGTTCATTTTCAAACACTTCCTCAGAAGAGAGGGTACTGGCATAGGGATGGGTGGGGGTGGGGTGGGAGGGGTGGCTGCAGTTGTTTTGGCTTACCTATAATACCATGAAAGGGTTCCCAGACATATGGAAAGAGCGTTCTGATTTATCCAGTGGCTGAAACAGCATCCTTGCCATTGTCCCTTCTCAATCATTGCAAATCAAGTGGGATTTAATAGAGATAGAGGTAGACTAAAACATTATGGAAGAAGCAATAAAAACTGACATTTACATACCACTTAGAGATTCTATGTACATTGCTTCTTGTGATGGCAAGGTACGCGATATAGTGACACTAGTGGAAGAAAGCTGAAAACAATGCCTTGAGGTTATAGGATCAAAGTTTTATAGCTGGAAGTATCCTTAAAGGCCATCTAGTCTAACTTTGATTTTACAGATGAAAGTGAAGTTCTCAGGGATTAAGTGACTTATCCATGGTCACACATAGAGTAAATGTTAGGGGCAGGTTTTGAATCCATATCTTTTTTTGTTTTGAGACAGAGTTAAGTGACTTGCCCAGGGTCACACAACTGTTGTCTAGGGCCAGCAATTTATCTACTGTGCCACCTAGCTGCTCTGAACCAATATCTTCTTATGTCTGGGGCCAGCATTCTCTGGAAACAGCAACCAATCGATCAACAAACATTTGTGGAATGAGTACTACGTGCCAGGACCTTTGCTAAGTTCTGGAGATACAAAAAGGGGCAAAAGTTGGTTCTTGTTCTCAATGAGCTTACTGGGAGAGACAGCAAAAACAAACATTTATTAAGCACTTAATGTGTACTATTCCTTGTACTAAATACTGCAGATTCAAAGAAACACAAAAATACAAAAGCAACAACAATACACAAACAAACAAACAAACAAACAAACAAAAAACCCTGTCTCTGCTCTGAAAAAGCTCCCATTTTCCTGGGAGAGAGAGTATGCAAACAGTTATGTGCAAAAGAGATATGTACAAGATAAATCAGAGATAGTCAGCAGTAGGAAGTCACTAGCATTAAGGGGGACCAGGAAAGGCTTTGTATAGAAGGCAGGATTTTAGCTGAGACTAATGGTATCCAAGCAAAAGTGATATGATAAAACCTGGGCGAAAGGAGACCACTGCTACCACATCTTCACCATAAAAAGATCTAGTTTCTGGGAGGAGTTTTGAAGGAGAGAAACAGTAAATTGCCCAATGCTTTGGATTACTTCCTGCATTGTTCCCTACCCTATGGAGACCTCTCTCTGGCTTTAAACCAATACTCTGGCCTTTGAATTTATTTCTTCTGTACACTATTTATCTAGGTGTATACATATAATTCTGCTAACTATTTAAAATCATGATGGATCGCAGGGTTCCACCATCTCCCATTTCCCTCAATCCCTTGGAATATGAGAAAGGCAACAGCTGGAATACAACTTGGAATTAATATGAAATGATGCCGGAAAGGTAGGTTGGAGCCAGATGATAGAGGGCCTCAAATGCTAGGTTTGTATTTTTCCTGCAAGATAGAAGAGCTAATCAAGACAAGAGTCAGGAAGACTTGATCAAGTCCTCATTGAGACTGTCTTTTCGACCCTGGACAAATCACTTAACCTCAAAGTATTCCAGGCTACTCTCTAAAATTCAGGGATTCTTAACATGGCATCCATGACTTTGTGGGGTGGGTGAGGGGGAGTCTGTGAACTTAGATGGGAAAAAAATCCACCACCTCTTTATTTCATTATAATTGGTTTTCTTTGTAACCCTAAGTATTTTGTTTCATGCATTTAAAAACATCACTTGAATTTGTATACGTCACAACCAATTCTATTCTTTTTACCCACATGAGGAAAAGGTAGATTTATTCCTAGCTAAGCCTAACCTATCTCTGTATGTCTTTGAACCCTTTCTGCCTCCCCCAGGACCTTTTTCTACCAAGCATTGCCCTGACCCTTGCATTTTTAATCTCTCCATTTGTTCTGGCTCCTTCGTTTGTTTCTACCATCATATAACAAATCTTTCATTCCACATTATTCAGCTAGGATTCCAAATCTTCCCTCCAATTCACAAACTTCACAAAAAAATTACCTGTGCTTGATTTTTCCAATTCATCACTCCCACTCTCTTCTCAGCCTCTTGCTCTCTTGCTTCTGAAACAAGACAAGAAACTAAAACAAGGTTCCTTTTAGCTATTGTCCAAGATTATATAAGTTGCAGGAGTCTAAGATAGGATTCAAACCTAAGACTTCCTGACTCCCAAGTCCAGTACTTACTGCAGTGCCCTTTGTTGCCTCTGATGCTAAACACTCATATTTCTATAGTAGTTTAATGGTTATGATTTCTTTTCTCCATAAGTATTAGTTTTTCCGTTTTACAGATGAAGAAGCTGACATTAAAGGTTTTCAAGATTTGAAATACTTTCTGGGGGTTACACAGCTAGTAAGTGTCAAAGTTAGAATAGGTATTCACCATGAGTTCACCATTACACTACATAGAATTTGAAAGGGAAAGGAATCATTGAAACACAAGAAACCATGTAAATACCAAGTGCAATCAAACTGTGCTAGCAGATTTGAGGCTTATGTAAATAAATACATAATTGTCATCAGTAGCATCATTATTGTAACTAGCATTTATATAACGCTCTAAGTCTGTCATTCCAGTTGTTTGACATTGTGACCCACTTTGGAGTTTTCTTGGCAAAGACACTGTAGTGGTTTGCCATTTCTTTCTCCAGCTCATTTTACAAATGAGGAAACTGAGGCAACCAGGGTGAAGTGACTTGCCCACGGTAACACAGCTAGTAAGTGTCTGAGGCTGGATATGAACTCATGAAGATGAATCTTCCTGACTTCAGGCCTGGAACTCTATCCATTGTCCCATTTGATCCTCAAAACAATACTGCGAGGAAGCTACTATTATGATTTCCATTCTATAAATAAGGAAATTGAAGCTCACTTTAAAGGACTTTTCCAAGGTCACACATCTAGGAACTGTCTGAGGCAGGATTATGAGCCTCACTCCAAATTTAAGAGATTATCCACTGTACAACCTAAAACCTGCTAGATTCAAAGGTAATAATAATGGATGTAATTGCCAATTGTTACTTGACTTTAGGCAAGTCATTGAACCAAACTAGTCCACAATTCCTTGTCTTTCCAATGAGAAGGTTGGACTAAATGACCTATATAGTACCCTTCCACCTCTAATTCTCTGTCCCTAACTGTTTCACATATCGAGGGGAGTGACATAATGCAATACCTATTGTTAAAAGTGACAAAGAATTTGGACACACCTATGGTTAGTTCCTTGTTCTTGGGCAAAGTTGGTCGCCATTATTATTAATAAATGAGTGGCAGTCTGATGACTACTGAAAGAAGGATGACATCAGCAACTATTTTTGACATAGAGTCATCCATGTTCATAAAAAGAAGAATAGAAAAGGATTGTTTAGCCCTGCTTCTAGTACTCATTTGCACTAATGTTTAAAATAGATCAAGCCAACCAAATGGAAGTTGTATGGGGTTAATTTCCTTTCAATAAGATTCTGGCACATATCTGGCTCAGATTTGGTTTTTCTCAACATGAAGACAAAACATGTGCACTGTGATCTCCCTCCCTCCCCTCTATCCATCCATTAAATGTCAGGGCTAAAGAGAGAGTCTATTGTTTAGAATATGCAAGAGAAATTGCAGTTTTAGAATGAGTCATACGGACTTCCTGACTTTTCTATATAATTCAGATGGTTTTATTTTCCATGCATGAGAATGATGAATTTTGGAGTTCTATTTAAAAATATTCACTGTTTGTGTAAACAGTGGAAAGAGTCTGCTAAAGTAGAGCCAGAACTCTGTTCAAAACTGGAATTCCAACAGTACCATCAGACAATTTTTTTTTCACGGGTTGTAATAATAATAACGATGATAACTTCCATTTACATAGTGCTTTATGATATACAAAGGTGTCTTTCCTCACACCAACTCTGAGAGGAAGGAAGTACAATTAATATTGTCTTTGTTTTAAATGTCTCCTATTGTGCATGGCTTCTAACCCTTTCTCCCCTCCCCCTACAAGTCTCTGGGCTCACACAGACCTTTTGGAATTCTACCAACTCATCCATGGCCTCTCCCCATGTCAGAGCAGAACTACAGGGAAATCTCTAAAACAAGTTTAGGATTGGCCGACAGTTTCAATTCATGAAATGCAGGGAATAGGGCCCCTAATTCGAAGGTGCTCATTGCCCAGTGCATAATGTGCCCCTTGGAGTTTTATTTCCTTCATTACAGAAAATGCAAAAGATGCAAAAGATCCACAGACCCACAAATACAGGAACATACAGCACTCATTTCTTCTGTTAGATTCGTTAGAGATCGAGATCGATGGCAGAGGAAAAGAAGTTCAAGGAGAGCTAATGTTGGCAGCATCCAACAAAGAGGTTGCTTTGAAAGACACCAGAAGTTGTCTCTCTTTTACCCCTCACGCTCACCTTACCTCTCTTAATTATTTCCTGTTTTTCTCATTTATATCATCTTCGTACAGACTTGTTGCTTCTTGTCTCCTCCATTAATTGCAAGCTCCTTGAAAGCAGGAACTGTCATGTGCCCCCTTTTTTTTCTCTAGTGCTTGGCACTGTACCTGGCACATAATAGGCACTAAATGTTTATTGACTGAGAGATCTGTAATGACTTCTATTTTCCCTTCCAGCTCTGATCCTGTGATCCTAAGCAAATCCAATTTATCCTGTATATGACATCTTTGTAACATCCCCTCTCTGATTAGAACAGAAGTTCCTAGAGAATCACAACTGTCTTTTGTTGTTGTTCTGTTCTTACAGTCATGTTTGACTCTCCATGACTGAATTTGGGTTTTTCTTGGCAAAGAAATTGGAGAAGTTGGTCATTACCTTCTCCAGCTCATTTTACAGACGAGGAAATTGAGGCGAACTTTTTTTATTTTTTTTATTTAATATATTTAGCTTTCAGCATCGATTTTCACAAGAGTTTGAATTGCATATTTTCCCCTCATTTCTACCCTCCCCTCCATTCCAAGATATATTCTGGTTGCCCTGTTCCCCAGTCAGCCCTCCCTTCTATCACCCCACTCCCCTCCCATCCCCTTTTCCCTTCCTTTCTTGTAGGACAAGATAAATTTCTATGCCTGTGTATCTTATTTGCTAGTTGCATGCAAAAACTTTTTTT
>CM053623.1:184478808-184494697 GCA_028646595.1 Phalanger gymnotis | reverse complement strand
TCCACACCCACACAGGTTTCACACCTGACAGGGCCCTGGGCCTGGGGCTTAGCACTTAACAGCTGAAAGTACTTCCACTCAAAAGAAACAAAAGCCATGCTAATGAGACAATTTTGCTTAACAACACAGTGATAAATGGCATAAACCATGCTATTGAACAACTTTATTTTTATAGAAGGAGGTGTCTTGGTGAAGTGTCAAGAGTGAGTTAACAGAAAGGAAAACCATGTACTGAGAGATTAGTAAAGTAGCTTAAAGAAGGGCTCCAAAACATGTTAGTCCTTCTACGTAGAGCTAAAGGAGAAGATATGGAGAAGCATCTCATCAAATAAGAAGGCAAGGATAAACCGCTGGAGGAGGCACCCATGACTATGAACCCAGAGACCCAGTGAAACATGGACCCATTCTCAAACAGAAATGCAGATACACCTAGGATTCCTATTTATAGACTAGGAATACACTTAGAAATGAAAATGACTGGTCAGTACCTCAATCACTTCAAAGATTGGAAAAGAATTTTGTGACAACTGGAGAGACTATATAACTATCGGTCCTCACAACCGAAATTGTCCAGAAAAAGGTGTCACATTTGGTCTGCCAAAGAAGATGAGATTTCTTAGCACTACTCATTTCAAAAATAAAACTCAGAAAAGATGTAGACACCCATAAATTCTTTCATTGTCATTGAGTCTGTTATTCCCCAGACAAGGAGATCTAAGGAAGAAAACTCTTCTTGGTTCTTGGCTTTGCCAATCACGCAGTAGGATGTAAAAAGGTTAGACATCAATGTGAGAAGAATTGTGTTCAATTCAGTGATGAAGAAAAGGTATTTTTCAATAGGCTTGTGCATTCTGTTGGGTATGCTTGCAAGACAGTTTACTTTAATGAATATAATTAACACAAACCATTCTAAGCACATTAATGCTCTTTAGATTAATAAGCTAATTGCAATTTATAATCTCTCAGGGAAAATACTTGGCAACTTTGGCAAACAATACAACTTGCAATGAACATTCCACGGTTCATTATTTTTTCTTTAGTTTTCAGATAATGTTTTCAAATTTGTGGCAAGGACCTTTCTTGCTATTTCTGGATTAAAAGATTAATGGTAATTGCTTTCAACTGGAAGGTGGTCTCCCTCACCACACTTGCTTCACAGTGTGGCATCAATATGAATTCCTAGTTATAAAAGAGTAGTGGATCATTATATCAAATAGGGTTTAATAGGACAGTTCACACGAACCACTCATTAGTTCTTTGAAGGACATGCCCTACTTGACACACTTAGACCATCATAATTATAGAACCAAAGCTAATACGAATCTAATGTTAGATAAGCTATCAGAATGTTACTTGATAATAGCATTGAATGTTGGATTCAATTTGATTTCAAGCACTATTTTCTTAAAGAAAAAAAGAGTATGTAAAACCTATTTGCAGGGCCTTGTGATGTATGCAATTAAAAATAATTTTCAACAGCATAAGGTCAAATATAAAGATATAAGGAAGAAGGGGGTATATAGCAATCACTATACAAAAAAGATATAGTTTTCCTTTGTGCTTCATTATGTCCCTTAGTTTGATGCCTGAGAAGAGGAGGGTTATTTTGCAAGAAATAGTACTTGATGCTAAAGTTTAAAATGAATGCAACAGCTCCCTAATGTGGATCATGAGACTATTTTTGAAATAGTGTCTTGAAAAGAGAACAACTTTACATGTCTAAAGAATAAATATGTCAAGGGCCCCTTATTTTACATTTCCTCCATATTTTTTAAGAGAAGCAATTCTTTCACTTTTCCTCCAGTATCTCCAGTGTCTAGTTCTAAGACAGAGTGCTTAATAAATGTTTGTTCATCGATTGAATGATGGATTGATAGGATAATCATCTGGTTCAACCATCCCTATTTTTATAGATTAGCAAACTGAAGACTAGGATGGCTGCATAACTCATCCAGGGTCACACACGTGATAAGCACTAGAGAAAAACAGCTTCATCTTAGACCTCTATTTGTCTTGAGGTAGTTTTTTCCCCTAAGACTGAACACTTTATTTTTTTTAAATAATGCTATATTTACATAATAACAAAGTAATATAAAACAATAAACCCCTCAAATTTCAATCCATCATTCATGTGTTTTGGTACAGGACAGGACTAAAATTGTAGCCAGGGAAACATAAAACCTGAAGCTACATAGATTGGAACAGCAAGTTGGGAACATGAACCACAGGTATGCTAGAGAAATTTGGAGACTACAGCAACGTTATTCTGATTTCAACTCAGAGTTTAGATTCTGAAAAATTCATACTGGTAGGTGAGCAGTCAGACCACATCGTAGATCAGACCACTTAGGCTGATGAAAGTTTGTACTTCACTTGAGCTGCCTCAGAGATCCTTGAAAAGCACATGAGTCATGGGAAGCAATGACAGGACCCTGACTAATACTTATCAGGGCCATAAAGCCTCCACCATTCCATCCCAAAGTATGTAGAGACAGGCCATGATGAATTTCAAGTTGAGAAAGTAAGGCTGGACAAAATGAGTAAACAGAAAAAGAAATAGAAGATAAAGATATATTTTGGATACAGGAATGTTCAAGACACAAACGCAAATAAAGAGGAAAACTCCAAAATATCTATGGACAAAAATTTAAACAAAAACACAACTATTTTACAAAGTGTATTAGAATTCCTAGAAGAAATGAAGCATCAAATGCTATTTCTTGCAAAATATCTTTCCTTTCCCTGGCACAAAATCAAAGAAAGAGATTTAATAGGGAAATGTATACAACTTGCCCACCGAAAATAGGGATGGAAAGGATCCTGTAAAACAAAATTGACAATTCTGATTACTTAAAATTGAAAAATTTTTATGCAAACAAAACAAAAAGGGAAATGGGAAACTGAAGGAAAAAAAAAAACCTTTGTGACTAGTTTTTCTGATAAATTATATTTAAGTTAATAATACCATAATGTCATATTAGTATAGCTAAATATATATAATGTAATAAACTACATAATAATTCCAATATATTTATAAAGAGGTGACTCAAATATAGGAAGCCATTCTCAAGTAGACAAAAAGTCAAATGATAAGAATATCTAGTTCTCAAAAGATGAAATCTGATTTAAAAAGAGATATACAAAGAACTGCTACAAAATCTTTAATGATTAGAGAAACCCATATAAAAATAAATCTGATGATATACCTCATACCTATCAGATTGGTCAAGATGTCAAGAAAGGAAAATGACAATTGTTGGAAGGCTGCAGGAAGGCAAGCACACTAATATACTATTGGTGGATCTGGGAATTTGTTCAATAATTTAAAAAGGCAATTTGACACCACATTCAGATTATTTTTAAAAAGGACTAAGGTCTTTGATATCAGGGACCTCCTCTTAGTACCTAGTGCATAGCACAGTGAAGGACAAATCACTACCAGAAAATATGAAAGAGAAAATAAAAGTGCATCAGAAATCCAAGCTTCCATTAAATAGCAAACAGACATTTTTTTTAAAAAAGATAATATAAGGAGTCCAACATCAATGAAAAACTTTACTGCAAAGGCTCGAATATCAAATCAGAAAAGGGAATCCCTGAAAATGGAAAATGTTGAAAATATCTTGTATTCTCTATGATGGCAGGATAACCAAATCAATGAAAATGCCAATTCAATTGAAGAAGAAACAGAAAGCTTGAATATCACTAGTGAAAAACCAAAGAGTTATACTAAGGTAGGTGATAACAACTCTACAAAATGCAAAGAGCGTGGCTTGATAAGGTCATAACTATTTAATGTAACACTTAAGAATATTGCTGGAATTCCTAGCAGAGCACTCTATCATTTCTTCTCTCAGACATGAGTCTCTTTTGACCTTTCTTAACAGAAGATATCCCATATGTTTTCTTTAATCCATAAACACTTAGAACTATATGTACAAAAGTCTTTGTCAAAAAGTCCTAGGTATATGAAGACCAATTTGTTATTGTGTTACTTACTAAACAAGTTGTCTAAACTCACCATAATATTTATACTATTGATGATTACAAAGCCTCTGACTTGGAGAGAAAAATGTATAAAATAGACTCAAATATAGAACGAAAGCTGGAATATTTCAAGTCCATATGGAAAATGTCCCTCAATTTCAAACACATCACAGCACAATAACGTCAAGAACAATTGATATCAAATGTAGTATTGTTTTAGAGAGACAATGTAAGCCCATTATAGTTTTCCCTGGTTTCAGTCCTTTCTGATTTCCTCTGAACTGAAGGAAATAAGGCTTCTAGATCTGAGAACCTACACTAAAATATCTTATTTTCATAATGTGAATTGATGGGATAAAGTATCTCCTTCATTTTGTGGATTTGTTTCTCCAGTTATGTCATTGGGACTCAATAAGTATTCAATTCTTAACATACACTGAGGAAAGCTAGAAACTAAAGGCTTTGACTTTGAATCTAGAGAACAAATTAAACCAATTTAACAAAAGAAATACTTAAAAAATACCTTAGTCTACTTCTGACAAGAGAAACACAGCCTAAAGCTATGAAGGAGAACTCTGCAGATGATTAAAAACAAAACAAAACATTTATGTGTTTTTCATTTATTAATATATGAGTCTATTTTTATGTATTTTTCATTTATATATTTTACATCAGCTTTATTTACCAATATATCCCTCCACCATCTATCAAAATATCACTCATAATAAAATATTTTTAACAGGAAATTAAGAAAATCTATCAACCCATTTGTCATTGCAACCGTTATAAATTGTGTCCCATCTCCTTAAGTCCCACGTCTGAAAAGAGAGGAAGGAGATGCATTTTCACTTTTATTTTTTAGGTCAACATGTGATCATCATAATTATGCAGCTTTCAGTTTTGACCCTTGCTATTGTTTATTCTATCTACATTGTTATAATTATTGTGGCTATTATTTTCTTCATTCCACTTATTTCATTTTTCTTCAGTTGCTAAAAGTTTTCTGATGAATCCTTGTATCCTTCATATTTCTTATATGTCATGGCACAGTAATATTTTAATTTGTTCATATGCTGCTATTGGTTTATCATTTCCCTGCTGATAGGCATCTATTTTCTTTCTCTTTGTTTGCTACCATAAATAGTACTATAAATACAGGTTGTCTCAAAAGTCTTACTGTAGTTTTTAATGACCAAATCTTACAAATTCATCAAGATTTAATTTTGGATGTATTAGGGTGAATTTAGGGCCATTTGCAGAAACTTCGCAGTACCTTTCTTTTTCTACCTCCATAGTGTGTATGTCTAACACTAGGATCTCTGGGTCAGAGGGTATGGAGATTTCACTCACCTTTATAGCATAATTGCAGATTATTTTACATAATGTTTGAACAAATTTGTAGCTCCATCAACAGTATGGTTGTCTTTCCACATGCCTTCCAACATTGATTATTGCCAGTTTTGTCATCTTTACCACTTTGTTGGCATTAGGGAAAACCTTGGAGTTATTCCGATTTTTTTTCTTATTAATGATTTAGAGTAATGTTTCATATGGTAGTTAATCACTCACAATTCTTCATATTAGCATTATTTCTTCATACCATTTTTTGGCTGGATATTCTAAGATGTTTACTATATTTGAAATAAAAAATACAACAGGAAAATGTATTTAAAACAATTGACACCTGTGGAATACTACTTTTAATATACTCTTCTAAAACTGTGAAAAGAACCATAGCAAATTTGAAAAGTATATTAATAAAAACTTTCATAATATTAATCAGAGACAGTCTCGTTACCCAAAGGCAGCTAGAAAAAGATTAATGCTTCTATTCAAAACCTTGTTAAAAGAAATTTTTAAAGGAGAAAAAGAATTTATAGAGATTCTCAGAAGACATGACAGATAGAAATATGTTTGGTTTTTTTTTTAACGAAAAGACATTACTTCACTGAGCAATAGTACACAATGACAACAGGTATTCACCATTGGATTTGTTGAATGTAATCACAAGTAGTTTACTTCCAGATGAAATCCATGCATGAGCTAATATTAAAGAGTAGAATCCAAAGGCCTTCCATGAATGATATCCACATGAACTCAGCAAATATATGCTGCATGGAGAGGCGCTGAATCAGTGGCTGAATCTCCCAGGTTGCCTTATGTAAGCAGTGGACTAGATGATAGCAATTTCTGAATAAGGCAGTACCACCAGATATGACAGAAGAGTTATCTTTAAGGAACTAAGACTTAATGATCAAAGCAATAGAAACTGCATAGCAGAGTACTGCGACCAGCAAAAATCTAGCACTTGACCTGGTGGCTAGAAATTTAAATGAAAAGTTTGCTGTTTTTCATAGATTGATACACCACAAATCTTTATCCTACAAATGGAATAATAGCTGTGCATGTTATTTCATTAGTATAAGGAACTCCCAGATAAGAAAAGTCCCTCTACCAATGTAGGATGGCACCTTCTCTACAATTTAGTCTTAGAGCATTGCCTGAAGAACTAAGAGGTTAAGCGATTTGCCCAAGGTCACAAGCAGTATGTTTCATAGCCAGGGTTGAACTAAGATCTCCTTGACTTCCAGGCTAAACCTCCATTCACTACCTCATGCTGCCTCTTGACAACATGCAGATATGTATTATAAGTACAGACCTCAAGATACTCCAGAACACTCAACCAATAAATTTACCTGGAACTATTATTACAGAAACAGACATGACAATGATTCATAAAAACTCAAGAACACCATTTAATATAAATGTTGTTGTACAATGTATTCACAATTTCCAAGTTACAGATATTGAAAAGCTCTCTCTCAGAAAAGACCATATCACATGGGATGAGGTACATATCATTCCTTTGCTACTACATCTGCTTCTGGAATTGTACCAAGTATCTTTTCTATAAACGTACAGAAGACCCGTCTATTCCATAAGACAGTTCAAATACAAGAAATAGTTATTATATCCATCTTTCAGTAGTCTGCAGAACATTAAATATAGTAGGATTGTGGCTTGTCCCAGAACCATTTGTATTAGATCTTCCCTGAACAACATGAGATGAATGATTTTTCTACAGTAATGATAATAACCATTATAATATATCCATTTACATAGGACTTTAAAGTTAGTAAATTGATTTAACTGTAGACTCATTGACCCTTTGAGGTATCAGAAGCATTATTATACTAATTTTATAAATAAAGAAATTGACATTCATAGAGGACAAATGACTCTTACTATGGTCGTCCAGTTAATAAGCATCAGAGGCAAGATTTGATCCCAGTTTTCATATGGTGGCAATGATTTCAATGCTTCAATGATTTTCTCAGACTCTGAATCTAATTTATGAATAATTTGCATACATAACATGGTAATGAATCTTAACAGCATGGTCATTCCTTCCAGTGAGATAGACTGCAGCCTATCCTCACTGTTCATATGGTACAATTCTTCTTCACACTTTTCCATAAGTCCTACATAAAGACTGAACTATTTCCTAACACACACCTCTTAGAAAGCTCTTCAAAGGTTACCTCAAATTCTGTCTTCTACATGAGACCTTCCTGCATTGTCCTGGTTGTTGGTATTGCCTTCTCCCAGCTTCCTCAATTTACTGAATATATATTTTATTTTTCAGGAGGCAGAATGACAGTATGGACAGGGAGTCATAGTCAGGAAAACCTGGCTTCTAGTTCTGCTCATACCTGTAAAAAGTGCTTAGCACAATTGCTGGCACATAGTAGGTGGTGTATAAATGTTTATTCCCTTCCCCTTCACTTCAACATTTCTTGGCTATGTGACACTTGGCAAATCATTTAATATTACATTGACAGAAGGAGTTTCCTCATCTAGGTCTTACCTATGCCAATAAAATAACAAGGCAGGTTCAATCTATATGTATTGTGTTTACTTACCCACATTGTATGTTTCCCACCAACAGAATTTAAACTCCTTGAGCATAGTTGGTGTGTGTGTATGTATGTATGTGTATGTGTATGTATATGTATATGTGTATGTGTGTGTGTATATGTGTATGTGTATATGTATATGTATGCATATGTATGTGTATGTGTATATGCGCACATGCATACACATGTATACGTATGTATGTATATGTGTGTGTGCATGTAATATACATATAGACACACACACTCACTCTAGTCCCCTTCACAGTAGCCCTCATACTTTAGGTCCCTGATATGCCTTTTGAAAATTCAGTTGGTCAGATTAAATAGAGCATTTGCCCTCTGCTTCATTGATTATTTTATGTATACTGGTGAAGTATTTGGGTTGTGTAGTTTTATCCTCATGGAAAACATGTAGGGGTGTCCTCTGAAGTCCTACTATGATATTTCATCTATATGTTCTGTAAGGTTTTACTAGTGGGGCATAAGTTCTAGTAGGGCCTATCCTATAAGCTAGAATGGTTTCCAGTCAGGATACCAATTCAGAAATGGTCATGAACAAGAAGCTGACCACAAAATGATGGATTTCATAGTCACAGTAACTCATGAAGAGCATTGAATAAGGCTTAAAATGGTCAAGATTTCTGCTACTGATGGATGAAATGATGTTAGCTCATAGATTATAAATATTGTGATTGTATTTCTGAGAAATTGATTTAATCAAATACTGAATTTCCTTACTGAGTGTAGCAGGCAACTGCACAATCATTATACATATTATTGATACTAATTTTTATGATTTAGAACCTACTGCTCCAAGAGGAAAAATTGACTAGAGAAGTTATTTAAAATCTTCAGGCAAATGAAAAATGAATAGGATAGAAACTCGAAAAAGTCATTTGAAGAGAATGTATACTTCAAAAAAAAATCTATTATTTGGATACAAACCAAAAACTTTGTTAAGTATCCTCTGTGGACTAAAAACTGTTCTTCAAGCTTTTGGCATGTAATTTAAGGGTTTGAAGAATTCTCATCGTAATATGCTCCTCCTTAAATATTTTCAACAGTTTATATTAACATCATAGTATTTAGTTCTGAAGGAAGCTATTATTCTTTTAGTTCAAGTTCATGACACAGGAAATAAAGGCATTTGGCTAAAGGCCAACAGGTATTAATCAACAGAGCTTGAGTTAAAATCTAGGATTCTTTACTATCTACAAATTCAAATAGTGTCCTTAGCCTGGAATTCCAGGCCCTACACACACTTGCCCTTGAGCCACAGATAGGAATTCTTGTATTTTGGGCAAAATAAGTTGTTAAGTTAAGTTTTGGGTGTGACAGAGTAAAAAAAAAAATCTTTCCCCAAAATGCTTCATACTCCAATGGGACTGAGAGAAGATGATGAGTCCTATAATAAGATTATACCATGGTGACTGGACACTGGGAATCATGGTTTGAACAGGCAATGGGGAGTGATATCATGCCTTGAGATTTAGGTCATTGTCAGGTAGGAAGCTCCAACTGTGGGAAATAAATGAAGCCCTTTCTCAAGGGGCTAGTTTCCCAGCCCCCATCATAGCTCTCCTTATTGACCTTCATGGTTGTACTTCTGCATTTCAAGCATTATCTCTGAATATTATCTCAGAGGAATCATTTATTATTATGGCAAAATTTCCCTATCCTCTGTCTCCAAAATATTAATTTCTTTCCTATGAGCATTGGTTCGTGTTCTATCCCATATTTTCCCATTTAATTCCTATCTATCCTTCAAGGCTCAGCTTAAACCAAACCTCTTATATGGAACTTTCTCTAATAACCCTGGACATAATTATCTTATCCTTTATTTCTATAGCATGTATTTCCTGTGCCACTCTTTTTTGGTGAGAGTTAAATGGATAGGGCATTGGCCTTGGAATCAGGAAGGATAGAGCTCAAATGTCATCTCTGACAAGTAAGAACTATGTGACTGTTGTCAAGTCACTAAAACTCTCTGACCTTCTGTTTCCTCATCTACAAAATAGACTAAGATTATCTGCAGTGCCTACCTTACAGGGTTTTTGTCAGGCTCAAATAGCCACATGTCATATCAAATTATTTGCAGCCACCAAAGCCAAGACAGCTTTCACCTCAGACTCATAAAATCCCTCTCTCCCTTCAAGGTTGATTCTAGTAATTTCTCTAAGGTAATGGTTTTTCTGATACTGCCAGCCGTTACTACTCTCCCCAGGCCCAAAACTATTTATATTTTTAAAAAATATTTTGGGGGCAACTAGGTGCCACAGTGAGTAGAGCACTGGCCCTGGAATCAGGAAGACCTGAGTTCAAATCCGGCCTCAGACACTTGACACAGTTACTAGCTGTGTGACCTAGGGCAAGTCACTTGACCCCAATTGCCCTGCCTTCCCCCCTCCAAAAAATATTTTGTATTTACTTAAATATGTCTATTTATATATTATTTTCCCTTAGTAAAATGTAAGGTCTTGAGGTCAATTTCAATTTTGTATTTCTATCCATAGCTCTTAGCAGGTGCTTTGCATATGTAATGGCCATTTAATAAACATTTTCTACCATACATTGTCTTTTATTGTTACTTTTATTGGTGATATGTCCATGTCTTATCTCTATAGCTAGACTTCAAATATTTTTAAGAGTAAGGACCAAAATATAGTGTTTTAAGGTTGGCATAGTGATACATACATAAATACATATATGCATATATATGTGTGTATGTTTATATATATGCATATATATTATCTCAATGAATCAGTAAACATTTATGAAATGCTTATTATGTGCCAGACGCTGTACTGAGTGCTGGGGATTCATAAAAGGGGCAAAAGACAGTCTCCACCCTCAAGGAGCTAATCTAATCTGATCTAATAGGGGAGACAACATGCAAACAAATACATACAAAGTAAGCAATATACAGGATAAATAGGAAATAATTAAAAGAGGGAAAGCGCTGGAATTAAGAGGAGTTGGGGAAGGCTTCCTATAAAAGGTAAAGTTTTAGTTGGGATTTCAATGAAGCTGAGGATGTCAGTAGTCAGAGTTGAGGAAAGGCATTCCAGGCATGGGGGACAGCCAGAGAAAATGTTTGGAGATGAGAGATGAAATGTCTTATTTGAGGGATAGCTAGGAAGCCAATGTCACCTGACAAAAGAATATTTGTTGGGGAGTAAGGAATAAGGAGATTGGAAAGGTTAGAGGGGGCTGGATTATGAAGGACTGTGAATTCATTTAATCCTTAGAGAAACCTGGGAACTAAGTGCTATGATTATCCCCCTTTACCAGATGAAGAAACCGAGGCACAGAGAGGTTAAATGGTTTGTCACAGAGCTAGTGAATGATTCAGGATTCAAATTCAGATCTTCCTGACTAGATATCAAACATTTTATCCACTCTACCACCTTATGGTGTTGTTCATTTATTTGAGTTGTGTCTGATTCTTCATGGCCCCATTTGGTATTTTCTTGGCAAAGATATCGGAAACGTTTGCCATTTCCTTCTCCAGTTCATTTTGCAGATGAGGAAATGGAGGTACACAGAGTTATGCCCAGGGTCATAGACCTAGTAAGTGTCTGAGGCCAGATTTGAACTCAGGCCTTCCTAGCTCTAGTCCTGGTGCTCTCTATCATCTACCTGCCATGAAATATATTTCTGTGTAATAATGTCAATATGCTAGATAAGTATAGTGCATTCCATAGAATTACAGACTACATAAATATTGAGAGCTAAGAGAATAATGGAGGTATTTGGAATCTACAAGACACACAAAAAAAATGCATTGCATTCCATTAATGTTTTAATTTCTAGTATTCAATAGATCGTCTCTGTTGTAAATAGAATGATTGTCATCTCAATCACCCAGACTCAAAACACTGATTCTTCTTTCACTCCATCAATCCCTAAATCTTGTTTCTGTCTTTAAATACCTATCAAATCTATACCCTTCTCTGTATGCCCACTGCCACAGCAGGACTACACCACCCTCACACCTCACATCTTTTATCAAGAATTATGCTTTCACTTTTATGCTCAATTTTCCCTTCCAACGCATTTACCACAATGCTTTGATTGGACTCAAAGATTTGTATCCTAAATTAATTTCAAAATCCTTAGCCTGGCATTAAAGGTCTTCTGTGACATGGCCATAGGACTTCTTCCCAATATTATTCTCCACTTTTATCCTTCACAAACCTTATGTTCCATCCAACCAGGATAATTTCCTTTTTCCTAAACATATCCCATGCTTTCCCACCAGCAAGTTTTCATTCACACTGTTTTCTCCCTCTGGAACACTTGTTTTATCCTAGCTTCACCTGCCTGACTCTTACCTATCCTTCAAACCTAAACTTAAATTCCATCTCCACACTTTCTTGATTCTACAACGAGTACACTTCTCATTATACCTTCTCTCTATATCTTCAATGTATTTGTATGTACATCTTATATTTCATAATCTGTAAGCTCCATGGGTCCTAGGACTCTTTCTTAATCAGAGTAAGCATAATAAATGCTCAATAAATATGTATGGAATGGAGGGATGGATAAATGGAACGTGGATCCTCTAACTCTCCAGCATTCAGTCATGCCTTATGTCAGGGTTCAAGCAAACTATGGCTGAAAAGCCAAATCTAGCTCACAGCCTGTTTTTATATGATCAGGTTACTAAGAATGGTGTTTTGCATTTTTACATACTATAAAACTTTATTTAAATAAAGTTTACTCAAAACTTTATTTAAATAAAGTTTATGTGAAGCTTTACTTAAAGTTTATATAAAGCTTTACTTAAAGCTTACTTAAAACCTTGCTTAAAGTTTACTTAAAACTTTAAAGTTTATTTAAATAAAAGTTAATTAAATTTATTTAAAGTTTACTTAAAATTATTTTTAAAAAGTTTGAATAAAACTTTATTTAAATTTTTACTTTAATAGCATAAGACTTATAGTATTAAGGTAATTAGATATTTTTAGTAATCGCTAACATGAAAAACAAAGTGTTCCTTCTCTTCCATTACTGATACCTAATTCAAAAGTCTGGAGAAAATCACATACATTTAAGCAAGGCAGGACAGAAAAAAATACCTACCTACATAGATCATTTTAATAAGATAACTATTCATATTTATCTATCATTTTAAAGTTTACAAAAGTTTTTTACTCACAATAGCTTTTTGAGAAAATGCAAGTGTAATTTCCATTTTATAGGAAATGAGGATGAAAGTGGTTAAGTGATTTACTAGTAATGTAAAAATTCAGATTAAAATGACAATAGCTCTTATATCCATAGCATTTTAAGGTTCATAAAACTTATTTTGTCACCACATGTCTCCTGCTCCCAAGGTGAGCTCACTATCCCACAGTGCCTTTCCCAGGATCATGGATTTTTAGAAGTGGATAGAATGTCAGCTTCCACCTAATTTAATCCTTACATGATCAAGAAGCATCACTACAATATACTCAATAAATGTTCACCTAACTTCTTCAATACCTCCTCAAGCTGCCCGTTTTATTTATGGATAGTTGTAACTTTTTTTTTCATATTTTTCTACCACATAACTTTCCCTCGTTGTTCCTGGTTCTGCTTTCTGGGGCCAAACAGAACAAATCTGATCCCTTTTCCACATGCCTGCCCTTCAGATACTTGAAGATTAAAACTGTGTCTCCCACAAAGTTTTTTTTTTTCTCCACACTAAATTACCTAATTCCTTCAAATGATCCTGATATGATATGGACTTAAGGTTCTTCAGGATTCTAGTTGCCCTCTTCTGAATAGTCTCCTGTTTATCAGCATCCATCGACCGTGTCAACCAGAACTCAACACAATACTCAAGATATGGTCTGTCAAGGAAAAAGTACAATGGGACTAGCAATATCCCACTCCTGAGGTAGTCCAAGATAACATTATCATTTTGGACTTTCACATCACACTTGGACTCACACTGAGCTCTCAATCTAGTGAAAATATGAGACATTTTTCAGATGAACTGATGGGTTATCCATTATCCCTCCCTCACTCTATACTCATGAATTTGATTTTTAAGGCTCAAATTATCCCCATTGAATGTCCTCCTATTAGATTCATCACAACACTCTATCCAAAAACTTTTGGGACCTTGACTCTATCATCCAGCATCAGAACAACCATGCAAAGCTTTGTCTTACCTAAAACTTTGATAAGGATGCATTTTTACCAAAAAATTGATGTTATTTATTTGGCAAATAATTGAGAATTTGTAAAAAAAAAAATCTTCCTGAACTAAAATGATGGATGTTCATGATGCAGAGAGGAAGCTATTTCCAGAATTCTAGGACATGTATCACTCCAATATAGAGATCTAGTAAAGAAGTGCAATGGAATTACATCTTCCCTGTTGTCCTGTCTGCTATTGGTGTTGTATGGAGGATGCTTTCAGCAAGCGCACAGTGGATAAGCTTACATCCTAACTCTTTTACTCATTGATACAAATCAATTATTTTATACATCTGTAATAATAATCCTCTGAGCAGCAGATACAGAAAAGTAATGGCAGGATAGTTATTTGACAAAATACTATTTCTGTCTGAACTCTATTGAAAAAGATAAGAAGATATGGCAATAGGTATGATGAAAACAGTGATGATGATGATAATTGCTACTACTACTACTACCACCACTACCATTACCACCACCACCACCACTACAACCACCACCACCACTACCACCACTATCACTACCACTGCTAAGTCATAGAAATAGCTTATTAATGATTATAGGAGTTGAATAGAAAACAATTTAGGCCATGTATTTTATATAGAAGAGGGTGGCACAGTGGAAAGAATGTTTTATTTAGAGTGAGAAGTTCTAGGTTCGAATTCTATGTCGCTTAATACCTATGTGATTGTGCATGTCATCCACTTATCCTAGCATCAATTTCTTCATTTCAAGAATACTTTTATGATCTTTTCAAAGACTAGATGACTTGCATCCTATCTTTATATGCATGATTTTATGACTCCTTTGGGAAAGATTAGTTTTTAATGTATTCTATTTATGTATTATTATCAGTCTGTGTGTATGTATTTATCTATCTGAGTTCTAAAAGTTGATAGAAAGTAAGATAGTTAAATGTGAAGCCGAGTTAATATCACTCATTTCATTTTGATAATGTTGATACTTTTCTTTACAAATTACTTTAAATGACTTACAAAAAGATTATTCAAAAATACATTGAAGTGGAAGTTATTGTACTGTATGTTCCTTTCTTCACAAAGGAGTAGACAGCTATTCACTGTTCCAAGAATGGAACTGATCTCTGTCACGAATACATTACCGTGTAAATCATTTTGTAGATATAGATAAAATGTCACTTAATCACTGCCAAAAGGTATAATGAAACCAATGGTTTCCCTTCCTCAGTACTTATGTTTGTCATGAATGAATTACATTTTATTTTATCTTTCCCATAACATAATAAGTGATATAAAGTCTTGAATAAGACTAGCTTCAGAATTGACTCATTTGAAGTATTATTTCCTCCTATACAAGAAAGACAGAAGATCTAGATTTGGGAGAGATCATCTAGTCCAAGACCTTTATTATGCAGATGAGGAAACTGAAATCCAGAGAGACTGTGATATGCTGAAGATCACACAGATCTTCTCAAATATATTAAATTTATTTACTTATTCAATAAGTTTTATTTTTTACATATTTAAAAATTATGAATATTCAATACATTACTTGCTTTAGATGTTTTAGCATCAAGTTCATAAGGATTTGGTATGTATTCTTTAATTCTTCATTAAGAATACACATCACGGGGGCGGAGCCAAGATGGCCACTGGAAAGCAGTAACTGGCGTGAGCTCCCCACCAAGTCCCTCCAAAAACCTATGAAAAAATGGCTCTGAACCAGTGCTAGAAATACAGAACCCACAAAGGGGCAGAGGGAAGCAGGACTCCAGCCCAGGTCTGCCTGGATGGTCTCGGGGTAAGGTCTGCCCC
>CM053623.1:184451933-184478308 GCA_028646595.1 Phalanger gymnotis | reverse complement strand
TTCCTTCCTTCCTTCCTTCCTTCCTTCCTTCCTTCCTTCCTTCCTTCCTTCCTTCCTTCCTTCCTTCCTTCCTGGACTTCCCTTTCTTTTCTTTTCATTTTTTAAAGTACAAAGACTTTTTTTTCTTCTTTTTCTTCAGTTTGATATTCTCTCCCTATCCCTTACCTGTTCCTCACCCAACAAGAAGCAAGAAAAACAAAAACCTGGGACAAATATGTATAGTCAAGTAAAACAAATTTTTGCATTAGTCTCTGTTCCAAAAACAAAAAATGAAAGCAACAGAAAAAATATGTTTCAATCTGCGCTCTGAGACCAGCCTTCTCTCTCTGAAGGTGGATAGCACCACACAAGTCTCACATAACAAAAGTAAAATTTGATTCTTAAATACTCTGACTCCAAATTTTCCCTCCTTCCATTAAACCACATTGCCTTCTTCTCTTCATACAACTCTCTAGGTCCTAACAGATGGTCTCTCTGAGTTACCAAGACAGAAAATTCAGCACTTGGTGCCTGTCTTATTGATAATTAGCTTCTCTGAGGCATCCTAGTGGAGGGAATAAAGCACCGAACCTCTGGTAAGAAGAGCCTTTAGTTCAAATTTCATCTCTGTCACTTTGTGACTGTGTGCAAATTAATTAATTCCCGACTTCTCTTTTTTTTTTCTAATCCGCTGTAAAAACAATGCTTGCAGTACCTGCCTTACAAGCTTATCAGGAACAAAGCTCTTATAAGATTTTAAGTACTACGGAAATATGAGTTATTATTAGGGGAAAATTGTCTCCTAACAATAGACACTCAGTCCATAAATGGGCCCATCCTCCAAGACTTTGCATCTTGGAAACATTTCTATATAAAACTGAACCTCTTATAAAACACTTATTTAGCCAACAATACCATTAGAGTTTGTATTAAACTAAAGTCAGAGTCTGATGGCATGGGTTCAAAAGCCATATCTGACTCTTACTACCTGTAGGATCTTGGGCAAGTTGCCTGATCACTTTTGCCTCAGTTTCCTCATGTGTAAGTGAGGGGGTTTAACCAAATGACCTCTAAAGTTCCTTCCAATTCCATATCAATGATGATACAATCTATGAATCTAATAGATCTTTCTTGGTTTGCCTGTCAACATAACTTTGTTTCTAAATGAAATGGTTTCACTTTTTCAATGGACTAAGAAAACAATCTTTAATGAGATATCTCATCTTTTCCTTAAGATATTGAATTCTGGATATGCCAAAATTTCTCCTATCCCCAACCCTTTTTCTAGGCACTACATTTTAAGATCATTGGTGAGTTGTAGCATGTCCAGAGGAAAGATCCTAAGATGGTGAAATGACTAGGAAGACTGTAAGAAACATTTAACGATTATTAGTCTGAAAAGGAAGTCTAAGGATGGGGGTAGTGACAGAGGTTTCCAAATGTTTGAAGAGTTGTCATATTGAAACAGTATTTAAACTTTTTTGATGAGACCCTGAGGATAACTCTAGGAGCAATGGATGGAAATTGTGGGCAGGCAGATTTGGGCTCCGCATAACATAAAATTCTCTTTTGGTTAGGTATATCATAAAGTGGAATGAAAGTGGTTGATAGAAAATTGTCTTCAGTATTAGAATGAGCTGGACTTGAGTAGTGCCCCTGACGTTTGCCAACTATGTGACATTGGCAAGTCACTTATCCTTCCACTATCCCAGACAACTATAAATGAATTGTGATTGAGCTCTGGATCTATTATTTCTAAACACTGTAAATTATGGAGCTGGAGTTTCTTAATATGAAATTTTCCCATGCCAATAATAAGTAGATAGAAAATTTGACTTGGAGTCTGGAAAATGGGTCCTAATTCCACGTCATGCAAGTCTTATGAACTGTATGAACTTAGTCAATTAATAAATCAACCTATCTGTGCCATGAAACACAGAAAGAAGCAGGTGCAATGATCTTTGAAGTCTCTTATAGCTCTAAATGAATGATACTATGAAGCTCTGAGGTTTTTCCCAACTCTGAGATTCTCATTTCCTCTGACATTTTAATCTGTGCATCCATTCCAGATCCCACCCATGCTTAATGCCAAGCACAGTGTCTTGCATGTAATAGGTGGCAAATAAACATCTGATAAATGAATGGTTATCCTGCTGTCAACTCAATCTTAATATGTCAAAATCCAGCTCATTCTCCATTCCTCCTCCATCATTGCTCCTGAAAAAAGAATAACATATTCCTAGTCCTGTTTCCTTGTTTTTTTCTGCCCACGCTACACTTCTCTCAGGCTTCCAAGTTTAAACATAAGAGTCATATATGATTCATCCCCCTGTTCCATTCTTTATATTTGATAAGTCACTGTTACGTTAATTCTTTCCTTTAAATGGTTCTTGCCTCTGTCCGTTTCCTCCCCTTCTCATGACAACCACTCTTTCTCCTCAAGAACCTTAGCACTTTAAGCCTGAATAAAGGTAATGGATGACAAATTGATCTTCCTACATGTCATAATTATGATTAAAATTATTCATTGGCTGCTAAATGTCTAAAGAATAAAATCCAACCATCTCCTCAGCTTGGTATACAGGGCCTCATAATGGCTCACTTTCTGAAAAAAAAACCTTCTAAAGTGCTTTTCTGTACCTTTCTAAAGTTTCACTATAACTAAATTGAATATAATAATCCAAAATATTTAGTGCCTATTATGTGCAAGACACTTTATAGATGTTGTAGATACAAAGGGGAAAAATAATAGATCCAGAGCTCAATCAGATTTCATTCTCCTTGGGAGGGGGGGATATACAAAATGTATACAAGCATATAATTATAAATTATATATCAACTAATATAAAGTAACTTCGAGAGGAAAAGAGTTCTAATAAATGGGGCAGAGGGGGGCAGCAAAGAAAGATTCTATGCAGGCGATGATCTGTGATTTGTAAAAAAGAAAGCAAAGAAGTCTACAACATGTAAGTGAGGAGGCAGTATGTTCCTGATAGGGGTGGGCATCACTGGATCAAAGCCATAGAGGAAAGAGAGTGAATATTATGGCCAAGGAAAAGCAAAAAAGACAGTTTTGAATGAAGAGTAAAGGGGAATAATATGAAATATACCTGGCAGGTAGATGAGAGCTGGATTGTGGAGGGCCTTAAATTTTAAGTTGAGCTTTGAATGTTGCCCCAGCTTACTATGATAGTAATAATATCAAAATTGTTAATTTGGTCTAAAAGCTATAGGGGAATATGGAAAAGATTTAACATACAAACCTATTAAAATAGTCCCTGCCCACAAGGAAATTACATTCTTCTGTCAGATAAAACATATAAATAATAGACAGATTGGAATATGAAGTTATAGGAGACTGGTAGCCTGGAAGGTTTTGTAAACTACCGAAGAGTAAACTGAAAATCAAAATTGATGTCTATTGATTTGACATTGGCTAAACAATATTTCAACAAGGGTAAAATGTGGTGTGGCACATAGTAAAAATAAAAATAAAATCAGATTTATGGTCAGATCTATGTTTTAGGAATATCAATTAAAACAACTAAGAAGTTTTACCATGCATCCAGAAAATCGATAAAGGTAACAAAGAACAGCAACTCATTGGAGGACATGTAAAAAGACAGACACACTAATGGAGTTGGTGGAGTGGGGAATTGATGCAGCCATTCAGAGAAACTATTTAGAATTATTTAAGAAGTCACTAAACTTTCCATACTGTGACTGAGAGATTCCACTGCTGGAATGCCAAGGGACCTTTGAGACAGATGATGGTGCTCTAGGCCCAATCCATGCCAGGCCCCTCTCCCAGCCAGGGCTGTGGTATAGCAGTATGGCAACATAATATTCATAACAGTACTTTTAAAGGATGTGCAAGTCACTTTACCCTGTTTGTCTCAGTTTCCTCATCTGCAAAATAAGGTAGAGAAAAAAATGAGAAAGCAACCAGTTTTTTTTTTTTGTCAAGAAAATCCCAAATGGGGTCATGAAGAGTCAGATATGACTGAAATGCTTGAACAGCAACAACTTTTGGAGGTAGCTAAAATTGAGAAACAAAGTTGATGTTCATTGATTGGGCAATGATAAACAATATTTTGAAAGAGGTGACATGGTCAATTAGCATTCTTGCAAAAAATGTGTATATCACTTTGAGTCTTGAATATTGCCCTCTATTACTACACAAGTAATAATAAATTGACAACGAAATTCTAGGTTAATGTTTGTATTCTGTACACTATCGTTCTCTTGTGCTTTTTGTCATTTTGAATTAGAATAATTTCCTGCTCTAAACGTAATTCAGGTTTGTGAAAATAGATGGCTTTCCTATGGATGTACACAGAACAAATGTCAGAGATGAGGTTTGAACCCAGATCTTCTGACCTCCAAGCTCAATAATCTATTTACTATGTAATGCTGTCCAAACACAACCACCAGAGTAAATATGTGATAAATATTTGGTGAGTTGAATTTTACCTTTGTATAGTCCAGTGGATAAAGTGCTGAGTCTGAAGTCAAAACAACCCATCTTTCTGACTTCAAACCTGGCCTCAGACACTTACAAGCTGTGTGACCCAGGGAAAGCCACTTAACTCTGTTTGCCTCAGTTTCCTCATCTGTAAATGCACTGGAGAAGGAAATGACAAATCCCACTTTCTACAAGAAGCCATTCCCAACCCCTCTTAATTCTAGTGCCTCCTCTCTTTTAATTATTTTCTATGTATCCTACATATAGCTTGTTAGTGCATATTTGTTTGCTCATCATCTCTCTCATTATATTGTGAGCTACTTGAACTCAAGGGCTGACTTTTACCTCTTCTTGTATCCCTCATACTTAGCACAATGCCTGACTATGTGCCAATAAGCCTTCCTGAAGGCTCATTGCCCAATATACTGAGAAATGAAAGAAAGCTTACACAAAAATAGGTTTCTTTTGCTTATTTATAAACTACCATGGCATAATCAAAGTTAATTAATTAATTGAGTTTATGTATTTAGGAAGAAAGAAGGAAATTTTCCTTGATTGTCTTAGAAACTGGAGAATAGAATTATTAAGAAAATGAGCCAGTAGCAGTTAGAATGGGGTAAAGGTTGGTGTGATTATGCACTAGGATAATGCACAGTACAGCCTTTTGCACACTGTGTATGCCATATGAGCTGGTCATTATATACAAGCCTGTTTCAAAGATACATACACAAGTAGTGGTGAAAACATATAACTTTTTTTTTATTTTTAGGATAATGGAACTAAAAGGAATATTAAACAAGAAAAGGCCTAATGTAGAAGGTTCTTGAGAGATAGAGGTGAGAAATAAAAAAAAAAACATTCCAGGCATGAAAGAAAACCAATGAAAACAGGCTTAGGTAGGAGATTGTAAGCAATGTATAAGGAATAAGAAGAATAGGAATGAATAGTTTGGCTGGATTATAATATGCATGAAGGGGAGTAATACACAACAGGGTTAGAAAGATAGATTGAGATGAGATTGTGAAATAATTTAACATACAAACGTATTGAAGTGATTCATGGACACAAAGAACTTACATTATATGTTCTAGACACAACATAAGCCACACAAAGGTTGGGATGTGTGGTTCCAGGTGTCTGGTAGCCTGTAAGGCTGCATAAACTGATCTATATAGTGAACTGAACAAAACTACAAAGGAAAATTACATCATTAGTTCAATAACATAAAGGAAGACAAAATAGAAAGTCATCAGAACTCTGATCGTCACACTGGTTAGCTGTGACTTCACTGAATTCTTTATGCAACATGCCTCCTTCTCTTTCACAGAGAAGTAGTGAAGTAGAGATGTAGAACTGGGCAGATGGCATCTAAAGTTGAACTGTTTTGCTAAGCTATGCTTCTTTGTTTAAATAGATGGGTATATTGGCATGCAAATGTTGGAGGAGGGTCACTGGGAAATGATACTAATGTAAGAAAAAAAAAAGCACCCATAAATAATTTTTAATGAAGCTACTATTTTCACAATGTGGAAGTGATAATAGTTAACATTTATAAGGTATGCAAATAGCATATATAGTATCTCATCAAAATGACAAAATTGTGAAAGAACTTTTTTTCAATACTTGATACATTTTTATAGTATTCTCAAAATAAAATGGAGAATCTTAGATCAATCCTTTGGCTTCCTAATTATTCTTTTATTGATGACATAAAACGGAAATAATAAAGAAGTAATATGAAATGGCAGAAAGTCTACAAAATACTTAAGTTGACATTTTCAGTAGCTTTTTAAACATTATATATTATATATGATTGGTTAGTTACATTCTTGTTTGTTATTCTCTTGTTAACACTTGGACCTTCTCTCATTTGCTTATTTGGAAACTCCTATTTACAAATTTAAGTGATATCTTCTTATAGGCTATGTAGCTTATCATCTGTACTTTCCTGGGCTTTCCATCACCCATGCGATAGGGGAATCAGCTATCTTTTTTTGTGCACTTCCCTTTTACCCTAAGTCACTATGAAATTTCCCTGTCTATACCCTCTGAACTAGAGATTTCACTGTTAGTCATATTTCCCCAGAATATCAATGATAAAAGTTAAGATGTTCCACATATACCAAATATTCACAGTTGCCTATCTTACAGTAATTAAAATGGATACAAAGTAGGTCACGTTAATTGGAAATAGCTAAACAATTTGTGTTTTATGAACATAACAGAATATTACTGTTCCGTAAAGAAGAAATAATAAGATAGGTGTTTTGTTTGTCCTCCATTTCAAGGAGGATCAATGGCATCATGAGGTTGTGTCTTCATCTGAGAGTGAACTGGATTTAAGTGAGGCAGAGCTGCACAAAGCTGTCAGACTCACTCTCTCTTCCAGAGGCATTGAAGTCCAGTGACAAGACGAAAGTCAAGACGACTGGCAATAGCCCAGGATACTCTATGTGACCTTTGTGTCTTTGATGTCTGACCAAGCTCTAAGTGTTCTCCTATGCTTGCTTCAGCCACTTTCATGGCTGTTGGGACAAATTGCTCTCATCTTCCCATTGCATCTGGGGAACTCCGCATATTTGGGGTCGACATCCCCCTAACTTATACTACTATTATCTGCCTTTAACAGATGATAAAATGGAAATCCAGAAAGCTCATATTCACAGGCCTGGCAGGGAAGAGAAGCAAAGGGCTATCTCACAGAGCTATTGCAAGGAAAACTCTTTTTATATCATAAAGTATTACACAAATAAGAGCTATTGTCATTATTTTATCTTTTTAAAACAACATATGAGGTTGTGGTTTTAATATGTTTCCTAATTCTAATGGAATTATTTTTTTTTAAATCTTCACTTTAGGGAAACCACAACAATATTGTGTAAACATCGTTGGGGGAGAGAAAATAAGTTCACACTATTAGGATTATAGCACATTTCTCTACATTTTGCTTCCAAGTTCAAATTTGCTAACATCAATGTTCTAAATACAGAACTGGTGGGCAGGGGGAGACACTTCTGTGTCAAGAGGGCTGGCATAACTTGTCCAGTTGTTTTCAGGACCACAATATGGATACAGTGAAGAGTTAGAAAAATACAGTATAGTATATTATAGTGGGTGAAACTGAACAGAAGGGCTGAATAATTTAAATGGACATAACCTTCACTTTCCTTCCAATTCATATGAATTTAAAATATTACTCATTCTGATGAATGGCCCAACATTTTAGCTGCCACTGTGCTCGGATGTGGTTTTATACTTCACTTATAGTAAATACCAGTTTTTAAAATCTTCCATCTCCTCCTCCTAGGCAATGAGTCACTACTAATGACCAATGGCTTACATTCTTTTTGGATTTTCTCCTGAAATAAAAATCACTGTTCCGAAGCTACCAGTTGTGTATGCCCGTATTTTCTCTCAGCCATGTGCGACAGTTATTATATTAGGTTGTAAAAATGCAAGGGTCTATTGAAGAACACATAAAGAAGTACTTTTACAGAGAGCTACAAGGTCACAACTATAAGGGAACCATAGTCTAAACTTTCACATTATTCTGGGAGTGAGATTCTTAACAAGATGTGCAAGTACACAAAAGTAGCAAGAAGACTTGAAAGGGAGAGAGGGAGAGCCTAACACTGTGTTTGTATTTGAATGAATGATGTCCTAACATCACAACATGAAATTTCAATATGTAATAGGGAATCATATGAGGGAAAAGACTACATTTCCCATGTGTCTGTGGGCTTTAGGGTTAAACTTAGTTCATGTTTCCAGAACTTCAGTTTCTCTATGACTGTATCAGTATGATTGAATCAGGGGAGGAATGGAGATGGCCAGGAAGAAATAGGAGTCTTGAATCACAGACCCAAAAAGGGACAGATCCAAGGAATAGTAATGCACAGAACCATGTCAAAGAACAAACCTGTATCCTTCCCTTCATTCACATTGTCATCCACACTATTTAGGTCTCGAAAGAAGATAGGTCCCAATAGGAGAATATATTGCTTGATTCCATATCAACCTGAATATATTTTTTGTTGGTATCAGTCAATAAAATCCCTCAATAAATATTTTATTAAATGTATTCCATGTACCAGACACTGCACTAAACACTGAGGATATGTGTATGTGCATGTGTATGCATGTATGTATATGTACATATGCATGTATATGTACGTATATATGCATCACATATTTATACACAAATATATACATAGATACACAATGTATATGGATATATATATGATATGTATGAGGGTGTATATGCATGTGTATATATGCAAAAACATATAGGTTCTTTATAGGATGTATGTATATACATGAACACACACACATACACACACATGATAATAGTTCCTATTCCCAAGGAGATCATAATTAGTGGGGAAGACAGAATGCAAACAACTGTATACAAATAGTTTTTATATATGGGATGAATGTGAAATGATCAACAGAGCAAAGGCCCTAGAATATTGGGCATTGTGAAAAGCTTGGTCCTAAGCTAGCATTATAGGGCTGTATTAATGGTATACAGAGCAACGATTTTCAAAGTGTGGTTCAGGGATCCCTTGGTGTCTAAAAAACCCTATTAGGAGTTCTTGAGGTCAAAACTATTTTTATTATATTGTTTAGATAATTTTATTTCTAATGCTTAAATATTGATAGATATAATCTATATTCAAAAAGAAAAGTTCTTTGGGGTCCTCTATAATTTTCAAGAGTATAAAAGGGTACTGAGACAAAAGAAAATGAGAACTGCTGGTACAGAACATGAGGGAGTGAGGGGCTCACCAGAGGGGCAATATTTTTGAATTTCAGTGGGCTTGGTTATGATTCCTCACTGAATAAGCATATTCTGTGTTTTGTGGCTTCTTATCTTGCTTTCTTCTTTATGAAACCAAAAATGAGCCAAATTGTAATAATCCCAGAGGAAATCCTGGATGAGTACATGAGCTAAAGGAAGTGTATTTGAGGCGTCCCCATGATTAAATCATTCCTATGTAAACCCAAAGCTTTAGTTCAGGGTTCCTGGATTAGAAATGATGTTCCAAAATGAATTATGAAGTAATACTGAAACATATGACAAAGGGCAAAGATACAGAGAGTTGGAGGGGAGCTTGGTGATCCTAAGTCCAGTGATCTCATTTTATCCCTGAGTAAACTGAAGCTCAGAGAAGAAAATGAACTTATCCAAAGCTACAGGAACAGTGTAAGGATATAGGGATGCCAAGCAGGAAGAGGAAAAGAAAGGAACAAGTATTTATAAAGCAACTGCCGTGCTAAGAAATTTATAAGTATTGCCTCATTTTATGTTTATAACCACCTTGGAAAGTAAGTGCAATTATTATCCCCATTTTATAGTTGAATAGATGGAGGCAGACAATGGTTAAATCAGGGGTTGGGAACTTGTGGCCTTGAGGCCACATGTAGCTACGGGTTCCGAACTCCTTTATTACATATTTACTATGGATCAGATACTATGCTAATCACTAGCAGCACAAATATAAGCAAGACATTCCCTATCCAGAAGAAGATTATAATCTAATGGGGGAAAATAATACATAAAGAAGCAATGTGCTGGAGACAGCTAGAACTGCCTAGTGAGAGTTAATTGTTAAATTTTCCGTGTGAGCATTTACACTTTGGAAATTGGTAAATGGTTAAAATCAAAGCTTGATTTATTGTTTTAGTGTCTAGACTTAAGAAAGTGATGAACAATATGTTAATAACTCAGATTATATTTTAAAATGTATTGAGATATTCCCCCCCCCCCATAGCTGAATTTTAAACATTTACTGACACAACTCTGAAGGGAACTGAGCAAAGAGTGCAACAATAGGCAGGCATTTATTAAGTAATTACTCTATGCCAGGAACTCTGCTCAATGCTAGGCATTCAAAGAGAAGGATGAAATACTTCAAGGATCTTACATTCTATAGCTGATGTTAATCAATCGATCGATCCGGGTTCAGGGTATACATACAGGGTATCTACAGGTAGACAGGGTGTGTGTGTGTGTGTGTGTGTGTGTGTATGTGTATGTGTATATAAATATGTGTGTTATGTATATATATATATGTGTATATATACACATATATACACATATATTCATACACACATGCACACACATATTGGACATAGCCAATAAGGAACTTTATTTTGCTTTTCTATATATATTTGCTACAAAGATTTTGCTTTTCTTTCTTTTTGAATGGGAGTGAGAGGGAGATAAAATAGATATTTGTCTAGTGAGGGCTAACTCACATATGTAACATTGTAGTATAATTATGTAGCTCAAAGGGAGACAGAGCAGACCATCTCTAGCCTCTTTTTCCCCCACTCTTCTCCAAAGGAGACTTTAATTCCTGCTGAGAGGAGAAGCAGGATATTGGAGTCAGAGGCTTGGACACTCTGATCTGTTCTCCTCAGAGAGGGGGAGTACTGGGCTAGAATTATATCTATCTACTCCCTTAAGTATCATTAATCTAAGAGATTTAGTTTTAAAGTTTAAGGTCTACTTCTGATAATTGTTCATTAATGGGGAAAGGAGGACCCCAAGCTCTAAATCTAAGACTTAACTCACTTCCCACCAAATACAAGTTCCACAATGAATGTACATGGTAAATAGTAAAGAAATCAATCTATCCAAATTGATAGCAGAACAGAAATAGAAGAAAGCATACATAAGCGGCTCAGATTCCTTAAGAGACAAGCCAGTGCTGAGATTCCTTAAGAGTCTGGTCACTATGGTGGATTTTTAATAAACTTTGTTTAAAAAATTTACATAAGAGTATAAACCAGACTACAGAGTAATGGAGGTCTCCTATTGGGCGTGAGATAACTCAGCTCAAACAAGAGAGAGTCCTAGATCCTGCCCAAAGCAAAATTCTCCAAAGTTTCTAGTGTAGCAAGCTGGGTTTAAGGCCATGATGGAGACTGCTAGCTCCACTCATGGAGGCTTCTTCCCAGAGTCTCAATTCTTTCTTTAGCGACCTGAAGTGGGATTGGCAATACCCATCTTCTCTCTTGAAGCTGGAAACCATAAGCAACCCAAGGACTGCAGAACCCAAAGAAGTCTTGAGATGCTTAAGAGCACTTGAAGAAAACTGAAGAGACTAAAGACAAGAAAGCTCTCTTCTCTCCCACTCTCACTAACTCTGCCTTGCCCTGATGTAGGCATGGGGCATTGATCTCTACCAATGAAGAGAGAATCCCATATCAAGAGGCTTTGGGACTTTGGTTACAGTCACATTTTTAATTGGAAAGAAAATTTGAAAAGAATCAATCACTCAACAAACTTTTGAGTCTATTGCATACCACACACTGTGCTAAACATTGGAATAAAACACGCCCCCCCCCAAAAAAAAACCAATAACAACAATAAAACAAAACAAAAGTAAAACAATCCTTACCATTGGGGAACTTACATCCTATCAGAAGAGATGTCTTATGAAAAGAAATATAGAAAATAGATGCAGTGATTTTAGAGGTGACATTACTCACAGTTAGGGGTGATTAAATCAGAAACAGCTTCACATAGAAAGTGGATCTCGGGCTGTCTTAAAGAAAGCTAGGAATTTCAAGAGTTTGAGGTAAAGAGGAAATATAGACAAGGCATCAGGGATAGGGAGTAGGAACACAAAAAGGTGGGAAATGGAAATCTTCCTATGAGGAACAAGAAGATAACTTTGGCTGAAACATAGAATTTGTGAAAGGGGATTTATGTCACAAGCAAGGAAAGACTGCTTGAGGCATCTTTCCATGAAATCATAGACCTGGAGCTGGAAAGAACCTCAGAGGCCATTGAGTCTCATCTATCTTAATTTACATTTGAGTAAACTGGGATCTGGGGAGATTAAATGACTTGCTAAACATTTCACAGGTAGTAAGAAGCATTGGAAGGATTTGAACTCATGGTATCTAGATTCAAAGACAGTGCTCTACCCAAGAGTTGAAATTTATGACTACAGGTAGTATGCAAACCCACACAATACACAGAGGGAAAATGACATAAAATACTAATTACTCATTTTAAATATTTGCCATTCTTCATTAAAGGTCTAATCTGCTGCTTCATAAAGGCCTGGTTGTGACCTAGGGTTTTTGAAGATCATACCTGTAGAAGACAGCCTCTAGTAAGACTTCTTATCAAGACAGGATACCTTTGAATCTAGGCATTGGGACAGACTGTATATTTGTCATCGAAAGACCTGAGTAACTAAATGTAAACAAGTCTTATTAGCCAAAAGGTTGACTTTGTTGTTGATTTTTCATGATCTCATTTGGGTTTTATTTATTTTTGGTTTTATTTATTGGAGTAGTTTTTCATTTCCTTCTCCATCTCATTTTACATATGAAGAAACTTAGGCAAGGATGGTTAAGTGACTTGCCCAAGGTCATACATCTTATAAGTGTCTGAGACTAGATTTGAATTCAGGAAGATGAGTCTTCCTGATTCTAGACAGGACTACAAGATGATTTTTTAGCCAGAGCAACTCATGTAAGCAGGGTATTTAAGTGGCTGGAAGACCCATACCTACCATATGCTTTCTCTCTCAAAGCATCAAATAACATTTATATGATGGATTTCAGTTACCTTTAATTCTTGGCACAATCTTTACTATTTTACCTTTGCAACATTATGTGGCAATCTTCAAACTTATGTTTGAAGTTAACTTCCCAGAAAATGTGCTAAGAGTTAAATGATATGAGTTGAATTGATATATGTCAAATTGAATGTTCCCATAATAAAGTGTATGTTGACAGGACCATTTTTCTGAGCAACTACTTGAGGTTCAAATTTGATGGACATTGTGGAAAATATATTTTATAGGTCACTGACTTAATTACTAACGTAATTACAAATGTTGTTTAAAGTTTGCTTGAGTCTACATACATAGACTAAGAAAGGCATAATAATTTTATTTAGTTTCATTTATTTCAAAGATTTCCAGAAGAGGGTCTGTGCAAGGCATATGAGAACTTTGGGAATTCAAGAAAGTAGCTGGAAAATTCCAAGGAGTGGGTGTTGAGCTTCAGGCCAAACTCTAGAGAGACATCCTGAAAGGGGCTGTGCCTGAGGCTGGGAATTTGAGACAGCCTAAGAAAAGGAACTCTGCCTAAGGCTGGAAACTGAAGTGAAAGCCAGGAAAGGAGCAGGAAAGAAGGTTTTAGGTACCAGAGCATGTCAAGAAGTAGATTAACTGGGTGACATAGTTTGTGCTTAAGGAATAACATCGGTGAAATCAGCGAAATGCTGTAAAGTGAACCACTGTAAGTTAAATTTGTGTTAAGTCAGGAAGAGACAGTACAGGTTATACTATTTAAACAAAGACCCTCTGAGTTTTTCCTAAGGCAGTGTAGTGAAGAGAAAAGAAGGTTTTATACCAGAAGTCCTGGGTTCAAATTCCTGTGCAACCTTGGGCAACTGATTTTACCTCTTTCAGGTTTCCATTTTGTTTTCCGTAGAATGAGAGAATTGGACTAGGTGACCTTTGGTCAAGTTTAGGCATGATATCTATCTAGAAAAATCTCCCTCCTAATTGTTGTTGTTTACTCATTTTTCAGTTGTGTCCAGCTCTCCATGACCACATTTTTTTGTTTGTTTTTTTGGCAAAAGATACTGCAGTGGTTTGCCATTTCCTTCTCCAGCTCATTTTATAGATGAGGAACGGAGGCAAACAGAGTTAAGTGAATGGCTGGACTTGAACTTAGGTCTTCGTGACTCCAAACATTGCACCACCTAGCACCATCCTAGAACCATGCAAATGTGAAATGACTGCCTCCAGAAGTGATGAGTTCCTTACTCTTTAGATAGCTTCAAGAAGAGGTTTGAAAGCCACTTTTTGGTTATGTTATAATAGAGATTCTTTTCATGTACGGATTAGATTAGATGGTGTAACAACAATGCTTCTGGTAGCTACTGTGGCCATGTAAGACCAATAACGCCAGCACACAGAAGGGCTGCCAACAGAGGTTCTTTGATCTGCTTTTCTAAGGAAAGCAACTTTAAGGAGTTAGCAATCTCAGTTTAATTAAACATACATATATAATTCACTTAATTCAGGGGGAAAAGATCAGCCCCCTGAAATTCAGAGCAAATACAAACAGAAATTACAAGCATACATTATATGAAGGGAGCAAATAATACAAACCAGTCTATCCATAGCAATACATAGTTACCAGGGAAGCACCAACACCTGGGTTATCAAAGCAGGGGCTGGGGGCGGGGGGCGGGGTGGAAGGGGCTGTTTCAATGGCTTGCCCAGAGTTTTGTCAACAACAATGTTTCAATGAGTGTACCCCCCCCCAAAGGCAAAAAGTCAACCTCAGAGCTCTTTTAGGGGGACCCTGTTCAGGAGCCTGAGGGCTAGGGCCAATTTAGGGTGGGACAGTTCTTCAATCACTAGGACCATGTCGTATACATTATTTCAAATCACTGACTGCAGATTGCCTTAGTGCTGAGAAACACTCCAAAACGAAAAAGATCCCACTTTACCTGCCCCATTCAAACAAAAGCCAGACTCATTAAAGGCACTTGATAGCCTTAGCATCCCAGGAGTGCTTTTCTAGTGCCTTTCAACTCTGAAAATCTGTGATTCAATGATTGCCTTCTAGCTCTTAATGTATGATCCTAAAGTCAATGAACCACGCTGTTCTTTTTCCATATTTGTAAAAATTACAGGATTGGAACAAATGCTCTTTAAGATCAGTTGGTCAATGGCTCATTAGTGAGCGCTTATTAAGCCCCTACTCTGTGCCAGGCACTGTGCCAAACTCTGGGAATACCAAAAGATGTTTGGAAAAAAAAAAACTCTGCCCTCAAGAAGACCACAATCTAATGGAACAAAAGAGGAA
The DNA here is from genome assembly GCA_028646595.1 of Phalanger gymnotis. Taxonomy (NCBI): domain Eukaryota; kingdom Metazoa; phylum Chordata; class Mammalia; order Diprotodontia; family Phalangeridae; genus Phalanger; species Phalanger gymnotis. The sequence continues at coordinate 184,463,010 of CM053623.1, read as the reverse complement.
ACAAATATATGTGAACAAATTATATGCAGGATAAAATGAAAATAGATAATAAAGGGAAAACATTAGAATTGAAAAGGGTTGGGAGAGGCATCCTATAGAAGATCACTCTCTTCCAGTTAAAAATCTTTATATGATCCTTACCTTAAGCAATTATTGCTGCTGTTTATAAGACCACATTGGTTCTGTGCATAGCTGCACAGACAATAAGGGGGTCCTTTATCATAACAAAGCATAAGGCCGTTAGTCCTGAGTCACACTTGACAGATCTCTAAATTCCTTATGGTTGACTGGGGGTAGAAACAGTAACTTTGAGCATACGTCATGGCATTGACTCTATATATAATCCAACTTCTTTTTATAATAATAGATATTTCATTGTTTGTACTCTAGCACATAACAGCAATTACTATTAATACCCTATCTACACACACACACACACACACACACACACACACACATATATACACACACACCCCCTCTCTATTTCATAGAAAGACTAGATTGAAGAAGAATCAACAGATTAATCAGCAAGCATTTGTTATTTGCCAGTCATTCAGGGTACAAAGATAAAAAAAGTAAAGTAAAGTAAAGTAAAACCCTAGAAGAAATACTGTACTATTTCATTGAGATGATGGTGAATCAAGCTTCCTGCCCCTTGACAGAGAGATTGATGACTGGACCATAGGTGATATTTTCAGAGATGACCAATTTGTTGATTTTTTTTTATCTTGACTATACTTATTTATTATAAAAGAGGGCTATATTGTGAGAGGGGAAAAGTCCATGAAAAGTGACATGGATGCAAAAAAAGAAGAAGAATAAAAGACAAAAAAACCAATAGAACATTTCAAAAGGGAAGGAGGAAGATGAGAGTTAAGGAGAGAGAGAGAGAGAGAGAGAGAGAGAGAGAGAGAGAGAGAAAACAAGAAAGAAGAAAGAGATAGAGAAGGGAGAGAAAGAAAGAAAGAATGAAAAGAAAGAAGACAGGAAAAGAACAAAGGAAAGAAGAAAAGAAAGAAAAGAAGGAAGGAAGGAAGACAGAGAGAAAGAAAGACAGAAAGAGAAAGAGAGAGAAAGGAAGGAAGGAAGGAAGAAAGGAAAGAAGGAAGGAAAGAAGGAAGGAAAGAAGGAAGGAAAGGGAGTAAGGGAAGGAAGAGAAGAAGAAAGAAAGGAGAAAGGTGAGATAGAAAGAAGGAAAGAAAGAGATCGAGAAGGAGGGAGAGAAAGAAAGGAAGAAAGGGATGAAGGAAGGAAGAGAAGGAAAGAAGGAAAAAAGAGAAATAAAGAAGGAAATTACTTCCATTGGCAAGACAATTAGTTCCTATGTTGAATAATTCTAAAATCTGAGTCAGAGGGAAGTAAGTCATCTAATCTAGTTCTTAGCCAAAATGTGAATTTAACCTGAGAAGTGCTCATACAATTCCAGACTTGGAGATCTCTAGGGGCAGCAAATTCAGGTTCCTTTCATCTCCAACATCTAGCAGGTATTCCCAGTTCTGTCTTTCTCTGTATTTCATCAGGGTCGCTATCATTCTCTTTCCTTTCCTGATAAAGAAGCTTATTGGAACTATCTTCTATAAAATGAAGACATTCATTGTAAACTCAGTTATTGAAGCTGTCTGGAAAAGTTTATTTATATAGCCAAATCAGCTTTTGGTGAACAGAAATTTCTTCAATTATTTTCCATAAGTCAATTTGAAAATGGATTTGTGATTCCAATGGCATGCGAAATCACTAATGAGGAAATTCCACGTACTCAAGAAGATTAGTTTAGAGAATTTTTCAGTTTAGAGAATAGCCTAGGGCACTAGGAAGACAAATCATTTGCCCAGGATCACAAAGCTCATGTCTGAGGCAAGATTTGAACACAGGTTATTTTCACTCTAAGGCTTGCAGTCTACTATGTCACATTGCCTGTCATACTCTCACAGAAGCAAAACACATTTTGAACAATTAAAATAATTTTCTATTATAACCAAGACACTTTAAACATTGTATATGAAACATATTTTGCCTTGTCCTGTCTTTGATCAGATCCGTCATAATCACCAGAAGTAATGCATGTAACCAAAGTGTCCACATTTTAAGCTTAAAACTGCATTAAAACTTTGAGGACATGGTATAGATGAAGGGCAATCAATAAGTAATTTGAATTCTGGCATATCTTCAAAACCCTGTGGGGCAGCTAGGTTGCACAGTGGGTAGGGTTCTGGCCTGAAGTCAGGAAGACTCCTCTTTCTGAGTTCAAATCCAGCTTCAGACACTCATTAGTGGTGTGACCCTGACCAAGTCATTTAACCCTATTTGCCTCAGTTTCCCCATCTGTAAAATGAGCTGGAGAAGAAAACTGCAAACCACCCCAGTATCTTTTGCCAAGAAAATCCCAAATGGGGTCATGAGGGGTTTATTAGTTCTCATACCCTTAACCCCATTTTACCAATACATAGAATGGAGCCCAGAGAAATTAAGTGACTCACCCATGATCAGAAGTTAGAACTAAGCTTCAAACCCAGCCCTCATACTCTAAATAAAGAGCTCTTTCCATTATGCAAGAGGCACAATAGTGTCACAGAGAGAGCACTGAACTTGGAGTCGGGAAAGGGATGGGCTAAAATCCCACCCCTGACAATGATGGATAAATAAATCATTTCACTCATCTGAGCCTCAGTGATCCCATGTGTTACTATTGTTAGTCTTGTTTACTTGTTTCAATCCTATCCTACTCTATTACCTCATTTGGGATTTTCTTGGCAAAGATACTGGAATGTTTGTCATTCCTTTCTCCAACTAATTTTACAGATAAGGAAACAGGCAAACAGGGGAAGGTGACTTGGCTTGCCCAGGATCACACAGCTAATGAGTATCTGAGGACGAATTTGAACTTGGGTCTTCCTGACTCCAGGCCCAAACTCTATTCACTGTACCCCGTAACTGCCATGAGACTTTGTGTATTAAATGCCAATTTTAATATATGAAATATACCGAGGTGTTTTCTGAAAATCAAATAAGATCATGCATGGACAATGTTTTGCACATCTTGAAATATTGTCTAAATGACACCTGTATTGTTGTTGCTGTTATATTTAAAATGGGATCTGGGTTTCTGGACTCCATTTACCATCCTAACATTTTGAGAACCTTATCACCAGAAGATTTGAAGAAAGGTAATGAACTTTTAGAGCGTGCCTGAATACTTGCTATCGAGGGGTGTGTGTGGGTGTGTGTGTGTGTGTGTGTGTGTGTAGATTTGAATTGGAAGGGTATTCATCACTTAGTATCAATCTATACACAGAAACATGTATCCCATATACAAGGCCTAAAAGAAATCCAGATGTCCTTAATTATAGTAAGGAAACATGACTGAAAAATGAATGATATAGTACATAAAAGGCACTTAGGTGAGATAGTGGGTAAAACACCTGGGCTGAAATCAGGACAGACCTGAGTTCAAATAGAGACTCAGATGTTTACTATCTGTGTGTCCCTAAGTCACTTAATCTCAATTTCCTCATCTGTAAAATGGGGTTAATAATTGCACCTACCTTTCAGGGTTGTTTTGAGGATCAAATGAGATAATAACTGTAAAGGGCTTACAAAGTTCCTGGCACATAGTAGGTGCTATATAAATGCTAGCTATTATAATGATGATGATGATAACAAAAGTCCTTCTCTGCTTGACTTGTAGCTAACATGAAAATAACACTTAGAGGTCATGGAGTACTTTTGATGTAATCTCATTTCATCTTTACAACAACCCCGTGAGTTAAGGAGTGTAGCGAGTAGAGCACTGGGCTTAGAATTTGGGGGATCTACACTTAAATCCTGCACTAACACTCACATTCTTTGTGACCCTAGAAAGATCACTTAATTATGAAGTCTTGGTTTCCTGACCAGTGAAATGGGCATAATGAGAGCACCTACTTCAGAGGATTATTGTGAGGATACACACCTATATGTAAAGAAACATATTAATGTAAAAAAAATAACTGCTTACAAGACAATCTTTTTCTTCAATAAGTTCATATTTGATTAATGAAGTCAACACATAGCATTGAGTGATGGCAAGAGAAGAGTGCTTTGGAGAGGGGAGTCAAAGTAAATGGTGATTATAGTCTTGAGGCAATCGATTGATCTGTTCATTCCAGGAATGGTAGCACTAAATTGATTACTGTTCTCAGAGTGGGGGTTGGTAGCAGGGGAAACAGGACATCACCCAGAAGTGTTGCGAGAGGCCTATATATGAGTAATATAAGGTAGATTCTCAGGTCCCTGGTGTCATTGCTTAATTTTTAGTGTAGCCTTCTCCTCTCATTTTCAGGGACTGATCTAGCTCTCCCTTTAGACTCTGCAAACTTGTGGGAACAGCTTGAGGATGGACTTTGATCTTCATCATTGGATGGTCCTAGAATCCATAAGAGTACAGGTCCATTTGAATTAAACACGCACACACACACACACACACACATTTACTAGGTAGCATCCTTTATTCCAGTTTTTATACACAAGCCATTACTGGTAATATGGTGCAACATACTAACACACCCACCACAAATCCCTCATTGCCCTTTAGGATAGCCAATTAAAAAAAAAATCCTTTGATTTGCTGCTGGATTACACCAGTGAGACAATCCTGGTATAAATAAATAGATTTTTAAAAAATTGGCTTTAGCCTTGGCCCCTGACTCTCTATCACCCCATGTTTCCACATAGCTGCCAAATCTTGCTGTTTCTCTCACTCCACAACATTTGTCTCCTGTGGCTCCTTGCTGAGCACATAGCTAAAACTTTAGTTCAGACATACTTCTCACCTGAAATATGGAGACAGCCTGCCAATTGGCCTTCCTGCCTCACGTATCTCCCTATCACAGAACCTGGCAAATTGCTGTGATTAATAAGTGTTAGCTGATTGGTTGGTTGGTTAGTGTGGGTTAATTCATTGTTTGGTGTGGTGTTAGGGGAACATCTTGAGGCAACTGAGAGCACCACAAAAGGGAAAAAGGACCTATTTGTACAAAGATATTTATAGCAACTTTTTGTATGTTGACAAAGAATTGCAAAATTGACGGGATGCCCATTAATTGGGGAATGGCTGAACAAGTTGCTGTTTATGATTGTGATTGCATACTATTGTACTATAAGAAATGACAACAAGGAGGATTTTAGAAAAACCTGAAAAGACTCACATGAACTGATGCAGAGTGAAGTGAGCAGAACCAGAACACTGTATACAGTAACAGCCGTATGATATGGTGATCAGCTGTGAATGACAGGTATTCTGAACAATACAGTGATCCCAGAAAATTCCAAAGGACACATGAGGAAAAAAGCTGTCCACTTCCATAGAAAGAACTGCAGGAGTATTACTGCAAATTGAAGTATACTATTTTTCACTTTTTTCATGGTGTTTTTAAAAAAAATTTGGTATGTGTTCATAATATAACTAATACAGAAATATGTTTTGCATAATTTCATGTGTATAGCCTAAATTGCTTACCATCTCAGAGAGGGAGGGAGGTAATTTGAAATTTAAAAAAAATTAAAAACAAATGTGAAAAATGTTTTTACATGTAATTTAGAAGCAATAAAATATTATTTTAAAAAAGGGAGTATAAAATTTTCTAAAACCATTGCACCTTCCTCTCTCTTTTTGGTCCCAGAGCCTTTTGGACCTTAGATATCAATACTACATATAGGTATTTATTATCTAAGCTTATGTATTATGTATTATCATATGGCTTTTCCTACAAAATTTATATATTAAACTCTTTTGAATGGATATTAATATCATTGACTAGATCTTGCAATATTTTGTGACTTGACACCATCAGCCAAAAATGATCCACAAGCAAGAACTTGTGAAAAATCTCATTACTTATAGTGAATCTCTTTTCCATTTGGATTATGCAAAGAATTGCAATATTTAAAAATTATATAAATTTATTGCCCTAAATTTGGAAAACTTCAAAGACTTGGTAGAAGAATTGGCACAATTAGGCTTTATAGAGCAACATTTTTTTTCTGATGTTATTTACAATACTTTAAAAAGTGAGAGGCAGTGTGATATAAAGACCAGGGTTCAGGTCCCACCACTTAAGTAATGATGCCATTCAACTCTCTAAGACCATAAATTGTAGAGCAGCTGCTGCTACTTTAGTAGAGGTAGTTCCCTCACTTTGAGCTCCTCATACCAGTGAAATTGCAGATCTCAACTAAAAAGAAAAAAAAAATCTAAAGATAAGTCGTGTTGTCATTCTGGGTATGCTCTTTGTGAAAACAGGTTAACAACCTTTCTACAATTTAGTAGATGATCTCTATGAGTTTTTACATACTAGATAACAGTAAACCTTCTGGTGATGGATATCTCTAAAATTAATTCAGGCTTCCCATCAGAAGGTCTATATAGCCTTTCAGAATTGGTAAGGCCTCTCAGAGCAATAGTTCCTATGTCTTAGGCTTCAAGAACCCAAGGTCATTCCCACCCCCACCCCACAGCATGTCATGGTGAAGTATCTGAGTAGCCTTTTCCTGGATGGAGATTTATAATACAATGTAAAATTGGGATAAATGTATTCATTTAAGCTAATTATATTCTGTATTTAATAACTCAAGCTTCATTTTTTTTAAAATAGCTATTAAAATGTCTGGTGAGGCTGCAGTTATTTGATTTTTCCTGTTGCATATTAAAAAGAGAGCAGTAAAATATATTTCGGAGAAGGCAGTTATGCTAAATAAATTTATCTCAAAAGATGTGAAATATGGCTCATTTACATCTGTGCTCCAAATCTGGGACTTGGCAAGTAGAGAATCTATGATCATACCAATTCAAAACCTCATTTCTTAAGGCAATGTAAATGCATGTCAAATGAAGGGAGGTGGGGGCACTTCTCATTAACCAGGCAGTAGATATGTCTTTCATTCTATACAGCAGCTGAGCAGGGCAGGCTGGAAGGAATTTGCAAAATTAAACATTTACTCGCACATGCATGTGCCTTATGTTACAAAAATGTTACTGAATAAAATGAACAGGTGATGTTAGCCACTGACCTCCTCATCTTTAAAGGAAGTCTTTTAATTTCTCTTCATATTTTTTCAACCTTTTTTTCTGCTGCTTCATATTACAGAGCTTTGAAATGAACTCTCTCCTCCCAGGATCCTCTTACTTGCAGTAACAAGAAAAGAAATTGGAAAGGAGATCTGGTTAAAAATTTACCACTCCATGTTTAACACACAATAACACAGTCCACTCACATTTAGAGTATTTACCAGAATTAACAAGTGGTTTAAAGAGGGGAACTATGGCAAACCACACTGCCAGCACACAAGAGCTTCCAAATAGATGTCTATTGAATTGAATTTAATCTTGTTGAAAATTTATTTCTCAATGAGGGAGAATTAGCTAGATTGCACTGTGGATAGAATATTTGACTTGGAGTAAGGAAAGCCTGAGTTTGAATCCTTCTTCTGAAACTTGCTAGTTGTATGACCTTGGAAAAGTCACTTAACTTCTGTCTGCCTCAATTTCCTCATCCATAAAATGGGGATAATAACAGTGTCTATCTTGTAGAATTGTTGTGGGGAACAAATGAGGCAACATGTGCTTTGCAAACCTTAAAGCACTACATAAATTCTAGCTATTAGGGTTGTTATTATTGAGATTTAAGAATTAAGTATTATTGGATTAGAGGTAAAGATATTCTTCTAATACATATAGTATTTGCAGGGATTTTAAGAAAATTAAGATTCAAATTTGGATAAATATGTATGTATACAAGCATATGCACACATATACATGTTATGTGGAAATATATGTCATACATGTACATATATGGTATATGTGTATGCATATTTATAATCAATATATACACAATCATATCCTGAATACATATAATATAGTAGTGCGAAAATCTTTTTTTCCATTATTGACATCAGACTCCATTACATGGATTGGATTACAGGTGAAACTAAATTAAAATTCTTCCTGGTATTAAAAAATTATTAGTTAAAAGTACTCCTAGTATTAAAAAATCTTCCTTGTATTTGTTTTTAAAACAATTCCTCCTAGTATTTCTTTTTTTCATGCAAAACATATCCATAATAGTTATGTTGTAAAAAAAGATACCCAAAAATTCAAGAAAAATAAAGTTAAAAAAAGTATGCTTCAATCTGTATTCGGAAACCATCAGTTATTAAGCTCTGGCAATGGATAGAATTTTTCATCATAAGTCCTTCATGATAGTATTTCTGATAAACTAAACACTCAGGATGAGGTCCAAGATAGATGATGTTCTATTTTAACTCACATTGCTGTCGTCCTTGCATATGATTTCAACAATGTGGTCTTAGTTCATGAATGCAAATTTAGGTAAATGGAGATGGTTGTCCTGTGACTACTATCCTAGACAGTCTACTTAGAGACCAACCATCATCAAAAGCAATCCTCAGTTTACTGTCAGTGCCTCCACCATTTGAATGATTAAAGCCATCTTTTGGAAGACTCAACCTTTTCAATCTTAACTCATTAAGTATTTAGTAAGAATCTACTTACTATGTTCAGGGCACTATATTTGGTGTGAAGGAAATGGAGATAAAAAATGATATTCCCTATCTTAAGGAGTCTTAACCTCATGGAGGATATAACATATGCAATGATAAGAGGATCCATTGTTGTTTGAAGAGGATACTCAACAAAAGGGCTCCTTAATATTGCAGATTTAACTCTGATTCATTAGGAAGTTCAATTAGAAAATGACTTTGTTTTCTGCACCCTCTTCTCTACTTTAATACCCTTTCTTTTTGGTAACCTGACTGACTTCCATGAGCCTAATGGTTATCTCTCTCTGAAGGACTCACCGATTTATATGTCCAATCCTGCTCTCCTGAACTTACCCTACATCACCAACTGTTTATTGGTCATTTCAAACTGGATATCCTAGAGATTTATCCAAATCGTCATGGTCAAAACCATTATATGTTAACTTTCCTCCCTTAAAATACTTTTCTAAAAATTGTAATACTTCTGTCAATGATATATCATTCTTCTAGTCTTTCAAATTTGTAACCTTGCTATTATATTGAACTCCTCTGCCAACTCTCCCTACATATCCAACATTTCCCAAATTTCGCTATTTCTATCTTCAAAACTTCTAACCTCTTCCTGCTACTCACAGAGATATCACTTTAGTTCAGGCCCTCATCCTTTCTCACCTAGATCATTGCAATGGTCTCCTTATTAGTCTACCTAACTCAGGTCATTTCTTATTCCAACTCATCCTTCATATGGCTGCCAAATTCATTTTCTTTGAATATATTCCCAGAGTATATGCACTATGTACATTGTTATATAGGCATGTTTTGTCTCTCACAACAGAATTTAAGTTCAGTGAGAGTAGGGAGTGTTTCACTTCTTGTAATTGTAACCTCAACACCTAACAAAATTCATGGAAAATTGTAGATACTTAATAAAGGTTTTTAGCTTGAGTAATTATGATCAGTGAAGACTTTACTAAAAGTGGCACATGAGTTGATTCTTGAAGGAAAATATGGGATGTTTAAGGGAGAAATGAGGACAGAGAGCGTTCCAAGAATGGGGAAAGGATTTGCAAAGGCATAGAAGGGAATGATGAAATGTAGAGTCCATAGTTTAATAAGAATGTGTCATGTAAAATGCTATGAAATAAGCCTATTTAATAAACAGACAAATAAATAGTTGGTTGGTTGTTGTCCTTTGTTCTAGAAGAGGACCAAAATGACATCACTATGATTGAGTCAAGATGCAATGTGTCCAACTATGGCTGATCAGGAAAATAGGAGCTCAGGTGCTCTACCACAGCTACGGCACAGATAGTCTGTGTGAACATTTAGGGTGGATACTCCAAAGTTGCCCATCCTGCATTTCCTTTGAGCTTTTTCAATTCTGCTTTGTTCATAGAGCACAGCACCTTCTCTGATGTGGGAATGTTATGCTGAGTGGTACTGTGCCAATGTCTCCCATGTCATGCAATCAATTTCAAATTTCTTGGGACAGACCTTGAGAGTGTCCTTTTATCACTTCTTCTGACCACCATGTGAATAATTGCCCTGTGTGAGTTCTCCATAAAATAGTCTTTTTGGAAAGCATGCGTTTTGCATTTGAACAATGTGGCCAGCCCATAGGAATTGAGCTTTCTGAAGAAGAGTTTGAATGCTTGGCATTTTAGTTCATGTAAGAACCTTAGTGTCTGGTACCTTATCCTTCCAGGGGATCTTCAGAATCCTCCTAAGACAATTCAAATGGAAGCGATTCAGTTTCCTGGCATGGTGCTGGTAGACTATCCAGATTTCACAGGCATATAACAATGAATAAACAAATAAATTAATGAATGCCTAAGCTCTATGTTGCTAGATTAGGAAAATTTTAAATGTCAGGCCAATCAATTTGTATCTTGACTTAGAGTCTTTTGTACTATTATTTGTTTGGTTTTTAAACAGAAAACTACCATGACCAGTGTCTAATCTCTGCTACCATTGTCTCAAAATTGTCTTTGAAATTTTTTTCTGTCTTACCCAGATCCTTGTTGCAGCCATCTTCATCACTTTCCATCATCTCTAAGTACCCAACTTTAACTCTTTCTTTTCAAACAACATGTGCCCTTCCTCCTTTGAATACCCTGGTTCTCCCATACTCTTAAATCCTTGAATCCATAGGCTCTGTCTTTCATTTCCTTGAACCACACACAATAGTGGTCATGTATTATCTATCTCCTACCTAAACACAAACATCAATTTTTTTCTCAAGTTTTAGTATTCCTCGTTATGATTCTTTTAGGGATCTTTTTCAAGAGGCTATCAGTGGATTCTTTCAATTTCCACTTTACCATCTGGTTCTAGAATATCAGGGCAGTTTTCCTTGATAATTTCTTGAAAGATGTTGTCTGGGTTCTTTTTTTTTAATCATGGCTTTCAGGTAGTCCAATAATTTTTAAATTGTCTCTCCTAAATCTATTTTCCAGGTCAGTGGTTTTTCCAATGTGATATTTCACATTGTCTTCCATATTTTCATTCTTTTGATTCTGTTTCATAATATCTTGATTTCTCGTAA
>CM053623.1:184423137-184451433 GCA_028646595.1 Phalanger gymnotis | reverse complement strand
TGGGGAGCTCACGCCAGTCACTGCTTCCCGGCCGCCATCTTGGCTCTGCCCCCCCATAATAAGTTCTTAATAAATGTTTGATACCTGATTAAAAGCAGGATTAAAACTCAGGTATTACTGCCTGAAAGTCCAGACCTCTATCCACGACCCTGTGCTGCTTCTGAGATGACACATTATTTAGGTGAAAAGGTATAAAACAAGATTAAAAAGTCAGATGAAAGTAGGAAGGAGGGGAGAAAGGAAGGAAGGAAGGAAGGAAGGAAAGAAAGAAAGAAAGAAAGAAAGAAAGAAAGAAAGAAAGAAAGAAAGAAAGAAAGAAAGAAAGAAAGAAAGAAAGAAAGAAAAAGAAAAAGAAAGGAATTAAGGAAGGAAGGAAGGAATTAAGGAAGGAAGGAGGGAAGAAAGGAAGTAAGAAAGGGAGGAAAGAAGGAACAAATGAATGAATGAATTAATGATGGCAAAAAAATGTTTTACATGAAAGAGTCCTATGAGTGAGGATGAATGGGAGGGAAGTCCTATTGAAAGAAGTCCAGTATAGCTAAGTGAAGTGCTATCTTTTTAGTGGACAAATATACTTTGTTCTCTAAATAACTTTACAAGTTGTACAGAACTGGATTCCTAAAAGTGCATCTTTATTGAATAAGTGTAAGTCTGAAACCTTTCCCAGTGAAAGAAATGGGGCAAAATAATAAGGTAATCGGGAAGGATTTGAGAGATGATGGGAGTCCAGTCTTTATTCACTAGTTATGAAATCTTAGGTACCTGATTTACTCCTTCCACACAGAGTTGTCACATTTATAAAATAAGAGAGCCCTAAATAAAGGTTCTCTAACTCCAAATACATCCCTCTTTCCACACCTGGATCCATCCCATGCAAATGGTCCAGAAAGCAGGATTTGTTGATTCCTTTTAAAAGTATAAGGCCTTTAACATAGAAGAAAATGTAAAAATAGGCTTTCCGAAGTCTATCTACACAAATTTTATATTACCTCCCATGGAAAGTCTTTTCTGGTCTTACGGATATCACTAAGTGTTTCATGGAATGACTGGAATATATAAGATTTCTGAGTCTACAGCCTGGCAAAAGCATTTCTCTCTCTTCCACAGTGACGTGCTCTTAATTATTTCCTAGTGAACAAAGCTTCCTTAACAATAAGGTTTCCATTGTCCCTAAAGCATCCTGTTGTTCCCCTCACCTGCTGTGCTATTTGTCAAGTGTGCTCTTTGACCTACAGATGATGAAATAGAAGGAAAAAAACCCAGAAGGAAAAGCAGCTTGGAAGAAAAATACAGTAGTTAGGTGTGTGTGTGTGTGTGTGAGTGTGTGTGTGTGTGTGTGTGTGTGTGTGTTTAGTGGTGTTTGGAAGGTGTTTGTGAGTGTGTGTAACTGGAGGACACTTTGGCATGGTTGGTGGGCCATGTGGAAGGCTCTTAGGTTCATATTATCTTGCTTCAATTTGCTATGAATTTCAGCCTCATGTGCCTTATTCAAACTGACATCAAGGAAATGCCCAAGTTTATTTGATATATGCTTATCCTGATTGCTTTTCTGGGTGGTAATTCTTTTTTCTCCACTTGGTAGCTTTCTCTATGATTGAATACTTGGGTTCCTCATCTCCTGCTCTAAGCCACCCAAGGAAAAATGGCTGCCCAATCCCTTAAACATTTTTCCAGCGCCTTTGATTTGTGAGACTAATAAAACCTACCATCCTTTGTCATCTTGGTTAGTGGAATGAATGCTGATGAATAGGGGAGCAGCCATTTGGAGAAAGAGAAACTGCGTCCTAACGGAATGGCCCTGATGGCCAATTCTGGATTTTTCAATGTTTTGTTCTAGTTCTGACAATTTTATAAGAAGCAAGAACTGTCATTTATGGTAGAGCAAAGGAAGTCATTATCTCCTGAGGACCACAAACATTTGAACTCTGTTAAGTCCTCGGGCATTATTTCAGCTAATTAGATCATATATCACAGACCCAAATAATTGGGGAATATTAGTTTTTAAAATAAAAATCCAAGGCTCTAAAACACTTTTTCCATCACACTTAAGATATTGTTAAATGACTAATAAAACACATTGAAATTTATAAAGTTCATTACCAATGTTTATTCATTTGAACCTCATAATAAGCCAAGGGCATAGTATATGCCTTAAAAATCCTTCAAGTATCATAAAATCATGGACTTATAGTTTGAGGAAACTTTACTTGTTATCCACTCCCATCATTTTACAGGTAAGAAATTAAGGCACCAAGAGTTAGCATAATTTGACCAAGGTCATAGATAATACACAACCCTTTTAGAAGATGAAGGCCAAAGTATTAGAAAATTTAATTGAATTGCCCATGGTCATGCAGATCATAAGAGACAGAGGTAAGATTTCAACCAGGTTTTATTGGCTCCAAGTTCGACCCTATTAATACATGCATATAGATTAAGTGCAGAAGAGGACCTTTACCAATATTCTAATTTTATAGATCAGGAAACTGAGGATTAGAAAGGTTAAATGACTTGTCCAAGTCTATACAGCTAGTTACTAGGAAAATATGGTAAAGACAAGTTCCATATTTTCAGGTAAGCCTTTGGTTGTTACTTTTTCCTCCATATCTTGTTACCTGGTTACCTCAGCATGTACTTTTTGAATCCAAGTCCTAACTCTGACACTTATTATGTGACCCTAGGCAGAGTACTAATGCTTGATAGGCTTCAGTTTCCTTCCTTGCACAATAAGATTTCTTAAATCCCTTTCAGATCAAAATGAAAGATACTATGTTCACTTCCTATGTCTTTTGGAGAAACTTCAGGGTAGAAACTCCCTCCATAATGCAGAGGGATCTAGCATCTCAAAGAGTTGTCTTAATCTGAACCTTAAAATGCAAATTTAATTTTCTCCAATTATAAGCAAAACTCTCCATCTCTTTTCTTGTTTGTCCAAATGATTGTTACCTTACAGGTGGCCCTCTATGGAATTTCAAATTAATTTCCATGGCTGATTAGGTATTTTCTACTCTAATATCAGTTTATTGCCACAGAACCAATTAGATTTAGTCATTAAGGTAGCTGAAATGATCAAATTGCTGGCATAATTGATTCAATTATTACAAACTTAGAGAAAAATAAATGGTAGCAATGGTAAAGTGACTGACCTGTCGTTACCACAGCAAAAACAAAAGTTAAAAAAAATACAAAACAAGACAAAGTTGATGATTCAGGAGTTGACTGACATTGCTGGAGAACACACACATATATATATCTATGCCTATCTATCTATCTATGCATATCTGTACATATCTATATAAACATATAGACAGATAGACAGATACACAGACACATAGATAGATAGATGGATAGATATAGAGATATATATAGAGAGAGATAGATATATAGATATAGAGAGAACAAACAATTTTAAATAAAGTTATAAGGCATCTTACACTTTTGTTTGGGACACAAAGGAGTTAATAAATCTTTTGATTCATGGAAGGCATTCTAGCAAAACAGTAAGCGAATTATGGGAAATTTGAAAGGACTTTCTTATGTATAGGAATGACCTCCTTCAGAACAGGAACTATTTCATTCTTGTCTCTAAATCCCTAGTGTATATCATAATGAATTTCTTATCTTCTCCTCTAGTGATCTGGAATAATGGTATCATCGATACCCTAACAACGTGACTATGCAGATTATAAATCTTTGTATAATTTCTTTTCTTTCCTTAAAAGGGATAGAGACTGGAGATGCACTAGTGATTTCAGTGAAAGAAAGAACTCCTCCCTGAGGAAACTCCTTCAGCTAATCCAATTGGACACCTGCTCTACGAGAGAATACTACATACACTTTTAGAGAGTTTCCTGACACACTGAGAGGTTAGTGACTTGCCCAGAGTTACATTCAATATTTTTCAAGGACAGGACTTGAATCCAGGCCTTCCTGACTTGATGAATAGCTTTCTATACACTTTGCCATATAGTGTATCCATAGAAAATTAATTTTGTGGCAACATATTATACCTCAGAACAATGGTCTCCAAATCTTTTTGATCATGCACATCAAGAAAAAAATCACTTGCCTCCTACAATGTGTATTTATTTAATTATAATATATATATATATATACATACATATATATATATACTGGTAATACTGTACTATTAATTATGGATGTTCTAAAACTTACACAAACTAGAAACTAAACACATAAGATAAAAAAGAAATTATATTTTATTTTTTCTGTTCTGATTTATTTTATTTTTCTCCATTACATGTACAAACAATGTTAACTTTTTTTTAAAATTCCAAATTCTCTCCAATCCTCCTCTTCCCTTTCATACAAAGGCAAACAATTTGCCAAAGATTATACACATGCAGTCATACAAAACATATTTCCATGTTACCCATGTTGCAAAAGAAAACAGGCAAAAATGAGAAAAAAATAAAGTTTTTTTAAAAAAAGTATGTCTTAATCTGCAGACAGACTCCATCAGTTCTTTCCCTGGAAGTGGATAGCATTTTTTCATTATAAGTCCTTTGGAATTGTCTTGGATCATTTTGTTGCTCAAAATAGCTAAGTCATTCAGAGTTGATCATTGTTCAGTATTGTTATTAGTGTGTACAATATTCTCCTGGTTCTGCTCATTTCACTTTGTTCATATGTCTTCCCAGGTGTTTCTGAAAGGACTCTGTTCATTATTTCCTGTAGCACAATAGTATTCCTTCATAATCATAAACCACAACTTCTTCAACCAATCTTCAACTGGTGAACATTCCCACAATTTCCAATTCCTTGCTGCTACAAAAAAAGCAGCTATAAATATTTTTGTACAAATAAATCTTTTTACTTTTTCTTTGATCTTTGGGATACATACATAATAATGGCATTACTTAATGCATACTCAAAGATTATGCACAGTTTCTCCAGAATGGTTGGATCAGTTTACAATTTCATCTACAATTCATTAGTGTCTCAGTTTTTCCATATCCTTTCCAACATTTATAATTTTCTTTTTTTGTCATATTAACAAATCTGATAGTATGAAGTGGTACCTCAGAGGTGTTTTAATTTGCAATTCTCTAATCAATAGTGATTTAGAGCATTATTTCATATGACTATACATACCTCTGATTTCTTTGTCTGAAAACTGCCTGTTCATATCATTTGACCACTTATCAATTGGAGAATGGCTCATTTTTTAAAAAAATATTTGATCCAATTCTCGATGTATTTGAGAAATGAAGCCTTTATCAGAGAAAATTGCTATAAAACTTTTTCCCCAGTTTCTGAAGTCATATTTTATCCAGAATATAGTCAGACCTGGAGTTTGTGAAATCATTTTTTTTTTTAATTGTTTTGTTTTGTATTTCAAAATTAACTTTTTATTTTGAACTTAAACAGAATAAAGAGGATATTTCCATGCATGTCAGAATACACAAGAGGATTCTATATAAAACCATAAACCCCTATGTCATGTCCTTTACCTTTTTTAAAAGTATATAATAAGCTCCAGTTTGCCCAGTAGCTTGTTGTCACTGCTTTGTTGTGAATTTCTTTGTTTCCCTACTATGGATTTTTAAAGTGTTTTTAATGGGCCTCTTCCACCTCTTCCCTCAATCCTTCTCTCAACTAAAAACAGAGACCATGAAAAACTGTTGTAACAAGCAAGCAAATTTAAGCAAAATTAAAAAGTATATGTGCTCCTAGTGTCCCTAAAATGTATCTCTTTCTGTATATAAATCCATAGTCTCCCTGTCAGGAGCTGGGAAACATGCTTCATTAAAGATTATCTAGAGATGACACTGGTCATTTCTTTGATCAAAGTTTGTAAATATTACAAAATTGTTTTCATTTATAATGTTGTTCCTATATAACTAATGCTTGTGATTCTTCTCTCTTTAATCTGCATCAGTTCATATTTCCAAGGATTCTCTTCATCTCTTATTATTTCTTATGATGTGATAATATTCCATTATATTCATACAGCATATTTATTCAATCATTCCTCAAATACTGGGCACATGTATTTATATTCTAATTCTTTGCTTTAACTTTCCTACCTTTCATTTCTGTCTTTAGGATCAGAAAATGTATTTCACTTTCATATTTCCTCCCCAAGATTATTCTCTTTTTAATATACCTTACCCCCCATTTGCTTTCCTCTTGACAGCTCTATAAGAAAATGTGTGTATTTAACCATTTATTCTTCTGCTTAGATAAGAGTGAGATTCACCTCTTATTTGCTTTCATAATGCTTTCCTCTATATTTTTATATTATTCTTCTCATGCACCATGATTATGAGAAATATCATTACAACCCTTTCTTCATCTTTTCCACATTAGCGTATAGCATTTACTGTCCATTTTCTTTCCTTCCCTAAGTCCTTTTTTGTTGTTGTTATTTAGACCATACAATCCCCTTTCAACTCATTAAAATTTTGCAATAACACTGATTTCTTCTCACACTGTTATAATGTTATCTCTATATCATCCCACAATCTCTTCTGTTTATTGGAGTAAAATCGCAGGAATAACCTTATCTTTTAATCTTACCTTTGTATTTCAAAGTTCTTATAGAGCTTTTTTTTTAATCATTAAGCATTAATTCCTCCTTCTCCCTTTCTCACCCTCCGAGGAGGATTATATTCAATTTTTCAGAGTAAGCTGTTTTGGTTGTAAGCTCATATTTCTTTCCTTTTTGGAATATTATTTAGAAGAGCTCCTCTCATTTATAATAGTATCTTCCAATTCCTGTGTGATCTCCGTTAAGGTTCTTTGGTACTTGGATTCCTTTCAGACTGCTTGCATTAATTTTTTTTTCTATATGGAAGCTCCAGATTCTGGGGTTTATATTCTTGTTAAAGTTTCTTTTAGAAAGTCAATATATTTTTTCTATCTTTACTTTGCCCTTTGGTTTTAATAGATCTGTATGGCTATCACATTATTTATTGAAATATTACATCTGAGATTTTTAATCATTATTTTTGTGAAGACCAATGATTCTGTAATTATCTCCCCTTAACCTATTTTCCAGGCCACTTGTTTTGACAGTGTGATTTATATTTTCCTTTATTTTTAAATCATTTGATTTTGTTGTATTGTTTCATATAATCTCATGAAATAAGTGATTTTTGTTTGGAATGTTCTAATTTTAGGGTTCTATTACTTGATAAGGTTCAGTACTTTCTGTTCTAAGCAATTTATGATTTTCTTCTGAATATTTTTCTCAAGAGCTTTTATTTTTCTCTCTTTTACTGTTTTAAATAGCCATTCATGTAATCCTGATGGAAAAAATATATTTTCACTTGAGTATCTGCTTGAAGTTACTATGGAATTGCTCTCTGCTAAGTTACATTTTAGGGCATCTTTGGATCTGCAATATTTATGGTTTGTATCTTCTTTAGTTCACTTAACTCTCTACTCTTAGTTCCTAAACTGGTAGCTTATACAATGTCCAAATCTCCCTCCTTCTCTGCTTTTAAGTACACCCTGCTTGGACTTGACTTGGGACCCTTGTGTTCTTATACTGAATTCTCTGGGGTTAGACCACATATATCTTTGAGTGTGATCTCTACAGGGTCTTCTATGATACCACAGCAGAGAGTTCTAGTAAACTTGCACCCTTTGGGTCTCAGATGTTGCCATTACCACACTGGTTGCCACCACTTCTGATGACTTCCAAAGTGATGGGTGTGGATTTCTGATTACCTTGAGCTTTGTTGGGGGGAGGTGTAGAGCAGATTTTGTGCTTTGCAGGTATTCTTAGGTTTCAGTCACATTGAGGGGCTATCAAACTATTTGTCTCTGCTGGTAATGACTTTGATGATCCCCTTTCCTATTGCCTGTAGACCTCTGGATGACATTGTATCCAGTTCTGAGACAGAAGAAATCATTAATTGTAGTTTGTCATATTTTTAATCATTTCTTATCCCAGTACTGTTCTTAGGTATTTTCTGGGGTAGTTATATTGGATCTGGGCAGCCTGCTTCCTTTCAGGAAGCATCTTGGCCAGAAGTCAGGAAAATCATATTGCTACCTATGTGGAAGACAGATTCAAAAATGGAGAGCTTAATTAAACGGTTATTGCAGTAATATGAGTGACAGATGATGAAGACCTGAAATAAAGTATTGGCTGTGTGAGTATAAAAATGGGGCGGGTTGGAGATGTCAAAGGTGGAAAGTTGTGATCTGGCAGCTAATTAAATATGTGAGGTAAGAAAAATGATAACACTGAAGTTGGAAACCTGGGTGACTAGAAAGATGGTGGTATACTCAACAGTACTAGGACAATTTGAAAGAAGTATGTTTTTTTTGGGGGGGTGGAAGATCCTGTAATGAGATCTACAGCCCATATCTCCCTGCTCATCCCATGTAACTCACTGTATCCCAGTCAAAACAAAAGGGTAGGGTCGTTACTCAAGAGTCATTGCCCCAGAAGGCAAAGCTCACCCTCTGTGGGTTGTCTGTTTCAGCAATGAGATCATCGTAGCATGATAACAGGGGAAGAGGAGGTAAGAAGTCTGTTCCTTTAGGTATCTGCTCAGAAATTCCATTATAATTGTCTTCAAGGGCCAAATCTCGACACAGAAGGAGGAGGTTGACTATTTTCAGTGTAGAAGGAGTCGCAATAAGGAACTGTAGGTGAATAAGCATAGATGTGATTGTGTTGGAGGGAGGGAATATGGTGTGTAATCTCCCTTCCAATTCTCTGATTGGTTGATTGTTTCATCACACCTCTTTGGTATCAGCCTACATTCTCTGAGGGGGCTAAGGTTCCCATGTGGAGATCAATAATATAGGGGAAGGTGAAAATGATCAGAAAAATGAAAACAAATACATTACCTAAATAGATGCAATCTTACAAACTGCTAACATCGAGTTTAAATGAACAAATAAAAAAGTTCCAGATTATTTTCAGGTAAGCTATTTATTTCTCTTAAAGAAAGGAGTAACAGTGAATTGAGAGCTGACATTAAAGTTAAGAAGACAAAGTTTAAAGGCTTGCCCTTGATAGTGTGTGATACTGCCAAGTCACAACTTCTTAGTGCCCCATCCAACTTTCTATTAATATGCAATGCAGAAAGGGTACTGGTAGGAAAAGTTCCTTACCTGGAACTACCTATACCAGTGAATTATGTGTCCAGTAAAACACACACACACACACACACACACACACACACACACACATATATATATATGTATATATATATATATATATATATGAGGTATCAGCCTTAGAGTTATAAAAACATGGATTCAAGTCTTTATCTTTCCATGCAAGAACTGTATGACAATGGGCAAGCCACTTAACTTCTCAATGTCCCATTCCAACTATCTCAGACAACCTGCATTAGTACTAGGAATAATTACAGTAGGAGCTCCATATACTGACAAAATCACAAGTCTATCAACCCCCCCATATGTGTATATGTATATGCATCATGTTTATATATTCTGTCTGAGGAAAAGGCTAAATACTGAGTGACTTAAAATTTTATTTGCTTAACACATTACTTATAAGTACTGGTAGGAATAACTAGAAGGAAATGCAATCATGGCTAGATTGGATAGTAAAAATAGCAATTGGGTTAGTGGATAAGTAAACAATCCTGGGTGTTTATGTAGCACTTTCTTAAAACAACCCCGTGAGGTTAGTAGCATAAATATTATTCCATTTTACAGACGAGGAAACAGATTGAATTGCTGAAGGTCACAAAGCTAAAATGAGAAAGAGCTGGGACTTTCTGGAAACTCCAAAGCTATTTCTCTTTTTCCTACAACCTGGTTCCAGTTTATTTCCTTAATTTTACCATGACCTAAGATGGGAAGAGTACTTGTTCTAACCTATTATAAATGTATCCCATGGGGAGGCTGAAGGGGCTATGTGCTATGAAGTTTATCCCCCCTCCAATTCATCCTTTCTCAGATTCTGCTTAAAACATATTCTTTATATCATAACATCAAAGATAACTGGGCATCATAGTTCAATCATTCTTTGAAAAGTATTCTTTACAGTTCAGGGGTCACATTCAATAGATCCAGCAGAGATGGAAATGCAAAGCCAGTTCTAAGAAAAGAGGTCAAAAATGCTAAGTACTTAAGGCCACAAAAGCATCCCCAAAAGGGATTTCTTAACAAGGTTCAGAGTTTAGGGAGACAGGATGTCACAAGGCAAGTAACAGAATAACCTTAATCAAAAACATTCCCTGAAGCAGCTCATGTTCCTTTTCACGAACTTGATCTCAAATTTCACATTTGTAACTATTATAAAGAATACATTTTTCCAACAAAGAATAGAATATATTTTTTCTTTCAAACTTCATTTGCCTGGTGCCTACTTCGTGTACCAATATCATTTATATGCTTTGTCAGTATTAACTCGGCTTAACTTCAAAATCTTTTGAGCTCTCCATGGTACCCAAATACATCATAGTCTCACATTAAAAGACAGTGCTTGTGGGGCTACATTATAAGAAGGTGCTTCCATTGCTTCCGTGAACCAAAATCATCATCAAGCTTAAAGTTTAAGATTTTGTTGATGCCTTTAATAAAGAGCTTGAAATATGCTTAGTTTCACAAAATCCAATAGGGCAATTTAGGTTAATTAATAAGTGAATCATTTCTTGATGGCTGGGAATTAGAGTATATTATAAAAGACAATGAGAAAAGGGAGCTTGGCTCCTAAGGAATTAAATGCATCCTTAAAACCTAGGAAGGCTTTAATTTCACTTACAAGTGCCCTTGAAAAGGCATGTAATTATTTAAATTTCATTACATATCGAGTTGTTATTTCGCTGTGATACCTTAAGGTGCTAGGCACATATGACAATAGTAGTAGAATCAGAGAGTGTTAGCTCTGAAATGCATATTAGTGACCTTTCAGTCCAGCACTCTTAATTTTACATATGTCAACATACATGTCCAATCTGGGGGCTGCAGTATGAAAAGATTTATTCAGTGCTTCCCATTAGCAAACCATCATCATATTCAAAGTATATATTTTGCTGACACATTGAATAAAGAGCTTAACATGTACTTACATTTACAACATGAGACAATATTACTGATGGCTCATAGAACTGAAGAATTTTAGATTTGGAAGGGTCATAGTAGCCATGTAATTGAACCCATACCCCAAAGTAAAGCCCATTATGACATAGCCCACAAATAATCATCTGGCTTAAATTTGAAGAATTACAAGATGAAGGAACCTCATATTCTCTCCAGATAGCTAATTTCACCTCTTTTTTTCAAGTGGTTATTCCTTGTTCATGGTCACATATGTGCAGCCCATGGTAGAGCCAGTATTCATCCCCCAGGCTTCTGAATCATAATCTATTCCAACTTACCATACAAAACAAAACAAAAAACAGAAACAAAAAATGCCCTATCATTGTTTGGGGCAGCTGGCTTTGGAGTCAGGAGGACCTGAGTTCAAATCCAGCCTCAGACACTTGACACACTTACTAGCTGTGTGACCTTTGACAAGACATTGAACCCCAATTGCCCTGACTTCCCCCTCAAAAAATAAAATAAAAAATAAATAAGCAAAAATTTTATTTTTTTTTTAAATCTAGTGGCATAGAGTAGTAGGAACTACTTATTTTTCCATCCTCTGAAAAAAATAGTTCCTCGATGTAGTGAGTATCCCCTCTCTCCCACTTCTCCTTGATGTTTTTGAAAATAATCCTACATCAATGGAAGAAATCTACTCATATGCACAGAGGGAGTTATGGTTGACTGAAAGTGGAGGAAAAATGTGACCTTCTCTCTTCTGCTTTGTTGTCTTTAGACCAGACGTTCTTAACCTGGAGTTTGTTTGGTCTATACTTAAAGGGCTTGTGAACTCAGTTGGGAAAATTGCATCTTTTTTTTTTCAATAAGCTCTAACTGAAATTAACATTTCCTTCTATTACTTAAGGGTATTATTCTGAGGAGGGATCCATAGACATAGACACTAGATTGCCACAGAAGGCCATGACATGCAAAAAAGGCTAAGAATGGTTGCCTTTGACTGATAGGGAGATATGACATGGTTGTAATACCCTTTTAAGAACCTTGGGAAGAGAGATCATAAATTATGACTTGCTAACCTAAGAAGCCAAGGAGAATATTTCAAAACCCGAAAACCCCCATCTACCATTTCTCCTGAAAAGGAGAACATCTGCATTCGAAATGTCAAATATATTTTAAAATTAAAAAAAAAACTTTGATTTTTCCTTTTCTAATTATAATAGTAGTATGGAAGGGCATTTAAGATTCCTAAAACCATGTCATATAGTTAAAAATGTTGAACTTGGACCCAGGGAAATTGGGTTTGAATCCATTTAAATCTTCTGAATTATCGGTTTTCTCATTTGTAAAATGGAGTTGGACTAAATTGCCACTGAGGTCCGATCTATAAGTCAATGGTACCAGTTCTGCTCCTTATAGTAAATTTAACATTCGACAAGTCAGATCACCTCCCTATGTCTACTTCCTCATGGTAAATTACAATCTTGGAAAAGAGATGTCAGAGGATTGGATGAGATGACCTCAGAGGTCTGTTCAAGCTCTAAATCTATGATCCTTTAATCCCCCGATTCAATGTCTGCTATTTACCATGTGTTTACCCTTGAGCCAGGCAACTTACTTCTTGAATGGGGGGGAGGGAGTTGTGTCTCAATTTCCTCATCTATACATTGAGGGAATTTAACACTGAGGTCTTTTTCAGCTTTTTAGTCCACTATGTATCAGTGTACTAAAGAGGGATCAATTTAGAAGATTTCTTTGGATGAAGCAATTTTTTTTTTTATTCCACAGGATGGAAAATTAGCTAAGCAAGTTACAAACTTTTTTTCCTTCTTAACTTTAAGGACATGACAGGACTCAGAGATGAATCTTTAGCTACTAAGGTTCAGGTTTGAAATATTGCTTCCAAACTCCTTGCAATTAGGTATTTGAATATTGAATATTATGTGGGAGGGTGGAGGAGGCAATCTCCTCATCTTTTCATCCCACTTAGAGATAAATTAAATTCTCTGAAAGGTGATATATGGTATGGTGCCTGCTAGATGGAGGAGAAAAAAGACTAGAAAAGATGTCTCTTGGCTCAGTCTGAAAAGTATCCAGAGATACTTTTTTACCTAAATAGTCATGATATTTCTTACATAGAAATTCCCTCTATAAATAAGGGATGCTATTTTATTAAAAGTCCCCTCCATCATATTTGTATAAATGTATATTTCTTAGGATTAGAACTTCAGGGGTAAAAAAATAATTTCATTTAAAAATAGATAAATAATACAGAAGAGACCAATAGAGAAGATCTGCATGAACTTACATGGACTGAAGTAAACAATATACATAACTACAAAAATGTAAATTTATGGAACTACTAAAACAAATCCAAAGTGAATATCACAAAATTACAATGAATAAACATGCCTCCAAAGGAAAAAAAAATATGAGAATAAGTCCCCATCCCAGGCATTTGCAGAGGAAAGAGGTAAATGAATGTGGCATATTGTGCATATTTTCAGACTTCTGTTATCCTTATTTTTTCCTCTTCTTTTCCTTTATTTGTTCTTGAAAATATTTATTACAATGTATTGTTCTCTGAAAGGGAGAGAGAGATTGGGTGAAAATATGGTGATGTACAAAAAAAAACCATCAATAGAAACATTTAAAAAAACATAAACTAAGGTATTAACCTTAAGAAGAAGGGGGTAAATGAAGAATATTTTTACAAGTTTAAAACATTACTTGACCTCTGCAGGTTTTCAGATTAGAAATGGATCTCAAGTTTGCACTTACTTCACATGGACAAAGTGCTAAAGTTCAATTGTCACTTAAAATGTAAAACTTCAAGCTCTGGGATAGAAATGTATGTGAACACAACTTAAGATTGTCAACAGTGTAGAAGGTGTTGCTTACTTTGATCAAAACAGCTGTGATTATATGAGTCTGGGTACTCTCTCCTCTCCTAAGATCGTAAACAACATATAATTCCTTGGCAGTCAGATTTCATGAATTATTGCCTCCCTCCTACAACTGTCACACTCCTCAAAAAAAAAAAAGCATGACCGATGTCCAGTTGTTTATGGCCGTGTCTATCAAAACACAAAATCAAAGATTTGGAAGGTTCAGAGAATTGGTGGGTGGCCTATAGCAGAATGATGAGGGGAGTCATTGACACTAATACTGCCAATGAACCCTGAGGCCAGTTTTTTTTTTTCATTTAATTAGCAAGTAGTGGACATTTGGCATGATTCTTACCTGAACAAGAATTACTTTCTACAACATCCCCCCAAAGTGGTCATCCAACCTTTGTTTGAGGTTCTAATGATGAATTTTATTACTGTATAGGAAGAATTCTGGACTTCAAAACAGAACTTGAGTTCAAATCTCAGTTTTGCCAATTACTACTTGTGCAATGGTTTATAGACCTCAGTTTCCTCAATTCTAAAATTATGAGATTCTCACTTCTTTTCTAGCTCCAAAGCTCTAAATTTATGATGCAGCAAACTAATGAGTTCAGTGAGAAATGGTAAGTCTACTGTTGCACATCATAACCCATTTGCGGCTTCTCCCCTTGTACAATTCTTAGTCATACATCTTTTCATAGAGGATCTGTCCAAAGTGCTGGAGACCTTTCTCTACGTCTTCTACTTCTTTGTGGACACCAGCATATAGGTAATTCATCTGTTGTACCTCACTCATGCAACATGATTGATTCACCTCCTTTTTCAACCACTCTTTTCATTGATATTGTCTTTTAGAAAGGAAGAAAACAAACAATTATTAAGCACTCTCTGGCACTGTGCTAAAATATGCTGTGATACCATCAATTAAGTACATTCAGGCTCATAACCTTAGAGTTATCCTGGATTCCTCATTCTCTCTCACCTCTCATACCCACTTATATCAGTAAGGCAAGATTCGTGACCTTGAGGATGACCATGAACATGCCTGAATGGTTCTGAATCCCGAAATATAAGAAATCCTCTAGGTAGAAGGCAGAGAAAGTACAACATTTATTTAGAAATGAGAGAATCCTATCTCAGGGCCAGTATCCCCAATTGGATATAGTAGCTATTATAGTATCAGTAAGCCCACCTCAATATAGTAACAAGGAAATTATAACACAGTAGTATAGGAAGGAGCCAAGTTATCGTGTAACCATCCCCCCTGCTAGGGCCTTCCTATAAACAATCACTCATGAATTCTAACTCTCCACTCAGCATTCTCCTCTGCAGCTCTGTAGACTCTGAATTCCTGCTCCTTCTCCTTGGGTTGAATTCTAGTTCCTGTAGCTCTCTGTAGGTTCTGCTCTTTGATCTCTGCAGCTTTCTTGTTCTGTACTCTCCCCTCTGCAGAATCTCTCGATGCTGGCTCTCCATCTTGTCTGATGCCTCAATGTCTTCTTGATGTCTGCTTCTGAATTCTGCTGCTTTCAGTTCTGCTGCTCAGTTCTAGACTATCTTCATATACAGTCTTAGGCAGCAACTGAATGGCCAGAATTCAGTGCACATACAATTGGCTCTGGTCTTAGCATCTTTCCTTAGGGCCCTGAGGGTTTCACATCTCTTGTGACCTAAATAGCAAAAGGGTATGGGCCTGGGACCCCACACCTAGTTAGTGAAAGGGTGTGGGCCTGAGGCTTAGTGCCTAGGAAGTAAAGAGATTAGACCTGCCTACAAACAAACCTCTAAGCTTCCCATAATTGGCCCCACCTGAGGTCAATGCAGTAGGTTTGGAAGGGTCTTTAATCACTTATTGGCATCACAAAGGTATGGGCCTGCTTCTAATCAGCCCTCGCTTTGTTGTCCTCACCTGGGGTCTATTCAATGGGCAGGAAAGATCTTTCACCTACAGATTGGCCTTGTACCACTCTGCCACCAAGACCTGTAAACTTCACCTTTGCAAAACCTCCCAAATAGGACCTCTTCTCTCCTCTGACACTGACATCAAACTGGTAGAGAATCTCATCACTTCATGCCTGGACTATTGCAGTAGCCTGCCTGGTTCAAGTCTTTCTCCACTCTAGGCCTTCCTAAGGGAAGGTATGAACATGTTAAGCCCCTATTCAATAAATTCTTGTGGTTCCTTCTGTCTCCAGTATCAAGTACATAATACTCTGTTTGGCATCCAAAACCCTATGTAAACTAACCCCCTCCTATCTTTCCAGTTTTCTTCCACCTTACTAGCCACAACATACTCTTTGATTTAGTGACATTGTCCTCCCTTCTATTCCACAAAGAGAACACTCAACCTTTTTCCTGGCATTGTCTTCAGATGTCCCCCATGTCTGAAATGATATCCTTCCTCATGTCTGCCTACTGGCTTACTTGAATTAATTTAAGTCCTAACTAAAATATTATCTGTCACAGGAATATTTTCCAAGTGCTTCTTAATTCTAGTGTCTTCCCTTTTCTTGTTGTTCAGTCATTTCAGTCACATCTGGCTTTTCATGACCTAATTTGAGGATTTCTTGGCAAAGATGCTGGAGATACTGGTTTGCCATTTCCTTCTCCAACTAATTTAGAGATGAAGAACTGAGGCAAACAGGGTTAAGTGATTTGTCCAAGGTCATACAACTAAGAAATATCTAGGCTGGCACTCTATCCACTGTACCATCTACCTGCTTCTTCCTTCTTTTAATTATTTCCTGTACAGTATACTGTATATATTTGTTTATATATATTTGTTTATATGTCTTCTCTCCCATTAGACTGTGAGCTCCTTGAAGCATGAACTGACTTTTATCTCTTTTTGTATCCCGTTGCTTAGGACAATGCCAGACACATAGTAGGTACTTATTAAATGCTTATTGATTTATTGGATATCCTGTGTAATGTGGTACAATCTATGTGTACTTGTAACATGTTATAGCCTAAGATACTGAGTCATATATTGCTAATATCTTTGAAATTCTCAATATCTGTCTTATTCCTTTTTAATGGTAATTAAGGCAGATTTTTTTTACTGTTTTTTCTTTTAGAATGCTAAAGTAATTAAGTGCCTTTGATTTATTCTTGCTAGGTGCAAGCCCCAGTCTCACACCTTTTCCTTAAGTAGGCTCTGAGCCCTCAGGGCCCTGAACTGGGTATATACACTCAGAGGTTAGCGTTTTGTTTAGGGCTCTCACTCACTGGAAGAGTGTCCTGTGATTTGACCAGATGAGACTCTGGGTAGCCATTGTTAAGAGCCCGGGGCTTGGAAACCCAGATGTTGGTGCTTCCCTGGTAACTATATCCTAAGATGTTGGACAGAAAGCTAGAAGCCTGTCTACTGCTTTGTGTTATTTGATCTGTTCATATTTTCTGTTTGTAATTTGTTTGTTATTTGCTCTGAAGTTCAGGGTGCTGATTTTCCCCCTGAACTAAGTGAATGAGGTATGTATGCATGTTTGATTAAAGTGAGATTGTTAACCCCTTCAGGTTGCTTTCCTTAAAAAAGCAGATCAAAGAACTTGTGCTGGCAGCTCTTCTGTGTGCTGGTGTTGTTGGCCTTACACAGCCACAGTAGTGGCAAGCCACATTGTTGTTACACTCTTGATATTATACATGATATCTCAAAAGTCTGAGTAAAACTTCAATATCTTAAAACTCCACCAAGACCTTTAGGATACCTTGTATATATTGTCAGAATGCAAGGAGAAGAAAACTGTTAATCAGAGACAGCAAGAGTCAGAAGTCAGAACTATAAGGTTCTGGGTCACAATTTTAACATGAATTCAGGTACTTTTCCTGACCTAAGGTAATTCTTCATTAAATAGAGCAGAAGTGAACTAGAGTTATCTAAAATAGAGAAATCAGATGCCTTTTGATTTTGCCAAAAATAATCACCACATTTCATTCACATAGTGAAATAATTTTGATAATCTTCATTTTTCCCTCTTTAAATTTCACAATTTAAATTTAAATATAAATTTATGAAATTTAAATTTCACAGTTTAAAATCCATTTCACTGTTTCCTTAAAAGGCTTTCTCTCATTAAGAAGAAACATAATTGAAGTTGTCTTGTCTTTATTGAACAGAATTTCATAAATAAAATCTGTGTATTTCTTAATGGAGGTTTAATTCCTCCTCTAATGCCAAAAGATCTCCATTTTGTCCCAATTTATTACTTTATTTATTCACCTAATAAAGACAGTAAATCATAGAATCAAAGAAATTTTGGACTGGTAAGGAGTTCCAAATCTTTGTTTTCTTAAGCCGTTCCAGAGACATAGATTGACTCTTCGAAGGATTTTAAGAAATTTTATCTTCTTTACAAGGTTCTGGACCTTTGACTAGTTCCAGCAGCCTTTCCAGAGAAAATAATACATGTTATCTTAGCATTTCTCTGTAAGTCCTTTCATCCCCCTTGCCTTGTTTTTTTTCTTTTGTCAAGGAAGTTGACATATTTTGGGGGGTCAAAGGTAAGAAACATTTTTTAATTACTGGGCAAATATTATAGATAATGCTTTAACCCCCAGCAATCTTCTCTCATATATACATATCTGTGTATAGGTCATACTATTCCCTTCAATGGAATTTTAGTTTTCTGAAGGTGAGGAACATCTCTATCTGTCTGTCTCTCTCTCTGTCTCTCTCTGTCTCTCTCTTTCTCTCTCTCTCTCTTTGTCTGTCTCTCTCAGTATCTGTCTCTATTTTTTCCTCTCTCCTTTTGACTTCTATGGTAGAAGGTTGTGGGAGAAACATTAGAAGAAGAAAGAAGATCTTCAATCTAATAAAAAATAATGAGGAAATCATGTAGTTTATTTGGAAGGGGACTGGCTTGTGAGGAAGGCCAGAGATTAAAATTGGGGGGAAAAAGTTAAGGAAAATTAGGAGAATAATCTCTAGTTCTAGAATATCCTGCCAGATTCTGTCAGGGGAAAAAAAAAAGATGAAAAGAGATTTGTGTTGAAAAAGACACATGGGGAAGGAAAAGGAGAAGGTGATTATAAATGCAGCTACTGTAAGATAAGATAAATAAGAAATGGTTAGTGGAACAAATTGGTGAACAAAGCAAATTATTGTACTTAATTGATGGTTGAACCAAGTTAGTTAAATAGGTGGCTGCTAAACAAGGAAGTGGAGAATAACTGTAGAGTCACTAAGATTTAAGGAAAGTGGGTATGGCTATCAACTTAGCAAGTGGTACAAATAGGCATAAAGGTCTTAAGGAGATCCTAGGATCAAATGATCAAATGTACTTAAAGGTGAGGGGAAATCACCCCAAATAGTTAGAAAGATGGAAAAAATCTCTAACAGGATGGGGAGTAATTTTACATTAACTTACATCAAGTGTGTAATGATTATATTTCTTAAGCAGCCAAATATTTACTATCTATGTTTCCAGCATAGTCATGTCTCCCTATTAGAACAGAAGTTGTCAGGAGAGTGGAAAAAAATTCATGTAGCAACAAAAAATTTAAGCAATTTTTTCCAAATATTATGGACTCCTGGGAAAGAAAATGAATACCATAAGTCACAGGTTATGTTTTCCTCCCTGCTGTCCAATGAAGGCAAGTGATACAAAAGAGAAAACTTATTTGGCACAGTTCATATGTAATGACAGAAGTGGAGTTTATGAATGGAATTTAGATTTCTGGGTCATAATTTAAAATATAGAGGCAACAAGGTCCTAGCCAAGAACGTAGCCACCTAGTAAAATATAATAAAAATGAATTCTCCTTATCTACTGGAAATAAAGTCAAATAGGTATTAATGGTGGAGCAAATAGCCTATGGATATCTACAAAGCTGGACATAATTTCTTGTATTTGCAATTAGGGAATAATAGTGGTTGCAATATTCAGAATTCCATAAAAATAGAAATAATAAGAAAGGAGCCAGTAGCAAAACCATCATCTCAAGTGTCTATAAAAACACCTTAAGTTTAGACTATAAGTAAAATGAACTAGAAACTTCCATGTGAGGAAGTATCCACACCCTCATGCTCACTTCTAACATGGCTCATCTCTTAAGTCTTCTGAGGGATGGAAAACTCAACAGTAAAATTCTGAAGACAAAAATGAAAATTAGATTGGAGCAAGTAGAAGCTAGTTACTTTATGAGAAGTCAAGAAATTGTAAAACGGAACCAAAAGAAGGAATGAAAAAATGGAAGATAATGTGAAATGTCTCATTGGAAAACCCACTGACCTGGAGAATAGATCCAGGAGAGATAATTTAAAAATTATTGGACTACCTGAAAGTCATGATCAAAAAAAGAGCTTAGACATCATCTTTCAAGAAATTATCAAGGAAAACTGCCCTGATATTCTAGGACCAGAGGGTAAAATAGAAATTGAAAGAATCCACAAATTGCCTCCTCAAAAAGGTCCCCAAAAGAAAACTCCTAGGAATATTGTAGCCAACTTCCAGAGTTCCCAAGTCAATGAGAAAATATTGCAAGCAACTAGAAAGAAACAATTTGAATATTGTGGAAATACAATCAGGATAACACAAGATCTAGCAGCTTCTACATTAAGGGATCAAAAGGCTTGGAATATGATGTTCTGGAGGTCAAAGGAGCTAGGATTAAAACCAAGAATCACCTACTCAGCAAAACTGAATATAATGCTCCGAGGCAAAATATGGATTTTCAATAAAACAGAGGACTTTCAGGCTTTCTCAATGAAAAGACCAGAGCTGAATAGAAAATTTGACTTTCAAATACAAGAATCAAGAGAAGCATGAAAAGGTAAGCAGGAAAGAGAAATTATAAGGGACTTATTAAAGTGGAACTATTTTGTTTACATTCCTACATGAAAAGATGATATTTGTAACTCATGAGACCTTTCTCAACATTAGGGTAGTTGCAAGGAATATACATACATACAGAGGACACAGGGTAAGTTGAATATGAAGGGACGATATCTAAAAAAATGAAATAAAATTAATCGATGAGAGAGGAATATATTGGGAGAAGGCGAAAGGGAGAAAACTAATGGGGTAAATTATCTCACATAAAAGTGCCAAGAAAAAAGCAATTCTATTGGAAGGGAAGAGGAGGCAGGTGAAAGGGAATGAGTGAATCTTGCTCTTATTGGATTTGACTTAATGAGAGAATAACATACACACTCATTTGGGTACCTTACCCCATAGGAAAGTGGGGGAAAGGGATAAGAGAGGGGGGATGATAGAAGGGAGGATAGATTGGGGGAGGAGCTCATGAAAAGCAAACATTTTGAAAAGAGACAGGGTCAAGGGAGAAAATTGAATAAAGGGGGAAGGATAGGATGGAGGGAAACATAGCTAGACTTTCACAGCATAACTATTATGAAAGTGTTTTGCATAATGATACACATGTGGCCTATGTTGAATTGCTTGCCCTCTCAAGGAGGATGGGTGGGGAAGGAAGAAGGGAGAGAGTTTGGAACTCAAAGTTCTAAAAACAATTGCTGAAAAAAAGTTTTTACATGCAACTGGGAAATAAGATATTCAGACAATGGGGTATATAAATCTATCTTGCCCTACAAGAAAGTAAAGGGCAAGGGGATAAGGTGAGGGTGGTAATTGAGGTGACAGAAGGGAGGGCTGACTGGGGAAAGGGGCAATCAGAATATATGCCACCTTGGGGGGAGGAGGGAGGGTAGAAATGGGGAGAAAATTTGCAACTCAAAATCTTGTAGAAATCAATGTTGAAACTAAAAATGTTAAATAATAAAATATAGGAAAATAGCATCGAGCTTTAAAGGAAAGTTAAGAATAACAAAAAAAATAGTTTTACTTATATTGGAGGAAAGTGGAGGATCAAAAAAGGATTGAAAGCACTGCTTGGAATGGGTAGCACGTTAGTAACTAATAACAGAGGAAATGGAGCTGGTTAGTTTTTGTTTTATTTTGTTTTCTCTGCCAAGGGGAGACTAGATGATGATTGCCCTAAGGATGATAAAATAAAAACCACAAACAGGGAGTTAGTATACAATGTGAGTAAGGAGATTGCAAAAAAAGCAACTGGTTGCCATTGATGAATTCAAGTCATTTTTTCTCAATGAACTATATCTTTGGTGCTGAAAAAACCTTCAAATGTAACTTTTGAGCCATAGCTAGTGATATTTTTTTTTAATTGTGAAATTGAGACAAATAAACACAAATATGACAAAATGCAAAGAGCAAGAAAGATGATTGCATGAGAAACATTATTGTTGCATAGAATTTTAAAAAAACAATCTACATACATGAATTTTTGAAAGCAATAAAAAAATTTTTGTCCTCTTCTGTTCTTCTCTACAATTGTCAGAGTTATCTTAAAGATTACCAAAATCAGGACATTTGCTAGAGGACTAGAGAAGGGCAAGTATTTTCCTAATTTTCAAAAACAACAAAAAGATAAAGGGAGAAAACAGAGTTTGCCAATATATAACCACACACTTTAATTTTATGTCTTTTTCTTGAAAGCATCATTAAAGAGGTGGTTAATGAAACTCCAGTAACAGAAGTGATGATTACAAAAGCCGGCATGGCTTCATTAAAAACAGATCATGCCAAACTAACCTTATTTCATTTTTGACAGTTATTAAATTAGGAGATTAGAGAATATTGCAAATAAAGTTAATAGTGATCTTAGAGAAGCAATTAATATTCTCGTACCATGATTTGAAAAATGATGAACAGATGTAAACTAGAGGATAATACAATCAAATGAGTTCAGAACTGGTTTAATGGCCAGACTTAAAGGATAAATCTTAATGGTCCAATGTCAACTTAACAAAAGGTCTCCAGTGATACATCCCCAGGATCTTCCTTGGTCCTTTGATGTTTAATCAATGCTTTAGATAAAAGCATACATGGCATATTTATTGAATTTTCAGATTGACAAGGCTGAGAGGGATGTCTAATATGTTGGAAAGCAGAATCGTAATCCAAAAAGATCTTGATATATTTGATAATTAGGATGAACCTAATAAATCCAATTTTTTCACAATAATTTTAAATAACCATAAAGTTCAAAGTACATGAAAGGTGAGTCATGAACTGTAAGCTTTAACATTTTTAAGTTGCATGATGTAGCAGTCAAAAATTCATATGCAATCTTGGGATGCATCAAGTGGTGAAACTTCAGGAATAAAGGAGAGGATAAGTCCACTGCACTCTGCTCTCATCGAACCATGTTGGAATTATTACATTTGGTTGATTTTGATAAGGTCATTGATGAAGTTGAGCACTTCCAAGAAGAAACCCCAGGATTGTAAATGAGCTCGAGTCTTGAGGATCAGTTGATGAAACTGGGAAAATTTATTTTATGGGAGGGAGAATAAGGTACAGATGGAATCTTTTAATTTTGTTCAAAGATCTGAATTAACCATAGTAGCCTCTAAAGTTATTTCTAGCTCTACATCTTTGATCCTTTAATGCTATCAGTCATCCAACAAGTATTTTATCTGCATTGAAGATATAAGAGCATGACTTAAATAATTCTTACCCCTCTGACCACTTACTTGTAGGGTGTATTTTGATAGGGATTGCTTTCAGGCATGTATTAGACTAGAAGGCTGCCAATTCTCCAATTCTGTGATCCTGTGATTTTTCTTCCAGTATAATGTGATCATTTTTCTTCCAGTGTAATGTGATTATCCTATCACCCAAAATGGGATGGTATGCTAATTCCTAATAACAACTGAAATATCATCTGTATCCATCATTAGTGTTCTGCTGGATTAATGAGCCATTTGCTGCTGTTTCAGAACTGAGAAAGGCAGATTTCTAGCTATATAATACTGGTCACTTACATGGTTCTTTTTAGTGAAAAAGTAAAAAAAAATAAATCAGACCATGATATGCTAATATAGGAGATAAAATATGTATGTTTATATTAATGTGTGTATGTATGTGTACATACTAATCAAACCCAATCCATTTCCCGAGTCCCAGGACAACTGAAGTTGTGATTTCAGTACTTATTAAACAGACATGATTTCTCACATCCTCTCTTTAATGATGCCTGCAAATTTTGAGTTTCATGTGCTGCAATTAATCTTATGCACACAAATAGTTATGACCATCATTGCCCTGCAACATTAAGAAGTCTATTTGGAAATCTGGCCCCTCACAGAGCCTAAAGTTATTTAATAAAACCAATAAGCCTTGGGGAATGAGCCAAATACATCAGAGAGCAAATGGGAAACAAGCAATCTATGATATTGGAAGATGAGCAAAGTTTGAGTAAACCAAAAAGCCATTTAATGTTCCATAATAATTATCTTTTACTTTAGAGCATTTAACTGGAGGATAACAGAGTTTAGATGCCAGAAACCAGTGCCGTCTTCCATATGGATTATGCTCAATGATCTGAGACTTTATTGGTCCCAGAGATTCCTCTGTCAGGGAGGGTCACAAACGCCTAGACTCGGAGCTAGAAGGATTTGTAGAGGCCATGTAGTCTAATTCTTCATATCACAGATAAGGAAACTGAGGGTCTCAGAGCTTATATAACTCTCACAGAGTTTAAGTTTCAGTGGGAAGATTGGAATGAGTTCTTCAGTACTTCAGTCTCAGAACTCTATCTTTCCTATACCATATTTCCAATTCACACACTAAATAAGACTTCCATATATAAAATTTCAACCTGAACATTCACACACAGAGAAAATTTGCATATCTCATATGAATAAAATGCTTTCATTTACCTTCACAGATATCTGTGAATAAAATCGGGCAATGTTGGAAGAAAGTTCCCTCTCCATGTTATACTTGGGGGCAAATTTCATAATCCAATTCAATATTTCTACCTTATTCTTCATTATAATTTATGCGTAACTTATATCTATACAACATGTAACTACATATATGTACATATATATTACATCCTTATAGTTTATCAAGTGTCTCTCGTTTGATCTTCGTAAAAAATTGAGACAGATATCACCCATTTTCACTTTATAAAAGAAGAAATGGAGAATCAGAAATTAATATTTTCATGATATCTGCATACACAGGATGAAGAAAGATGGACTACAACTAGGTTGATTTGGTACTAGTTAAGTGATTGGAATGAAAATGGGAAAATAACAATAAGAATTAATCCAGAGAAGCACATAATCTGCAATTTGAAAGTGACCTCAGCCACTCTAACCCATACCTGAATAAGGATCTTCTGTGTGTGAGAAACGTGCCCACTCTAGAAAGAACAATACTTGTTGACATCATGAAAGCTCTTATTTTATTTTACATTTTTGCAAATGGGTAACTCTCTAAAGAAGCACACTTGCTAAGGCTAATACTAGGCTATGTATTCCCTGTTCCCGATTCAAATTTCCCTCCCTTGTTCTCCATTAACTGGATACAACTTCCTGAACCACCTATACCATGTTTTTCTTCTAGACATGTTCCCCCTCTCTTGTCTTGCATTGCATGTGCATTCAAATTAACTTGTTCCACCCTGGGGGTGTGTGGGTCAATACTAAACAGCTCATTAACCATGCATATAAGCTTCTGACCTTTTACTTGATCAGAAGCCTGGTTCTTCTGGGTCACAGCTCTAGCTAGAACCAGTCACCTCTGACTTACATCCTGTTATCTTTCCTGTAAAGCTGGGCATGTGTACTTGTCACTCCTGTGGAAACAGAACTTCTGTTTCTCAAGTCTATAAAATTCCTGGCAAGTGGTTATTCATCCTTTGCTTGACCTGCACCATTGAGCTAGAACTCATTGAGCTAGCTCTTCTCATTGTGAGGAAGTTTCTCCTATCATCCAGTCTAAATTTATGTCTTTGCAACTTGTGCCCACCGATCTTGCTTCTGCCATCTTGGGCCAAGAAGAAAAAGTCATTCCCTATCAGTAGGAAAACAAAAGCTTGGGGCGGTGTCTCAGTACATCTGCTAACTGTGATTCTAAGACCTTCCTACAACTAAGTTTCCAAACATAGATTAATATCTTTTTAGAGGGCTGTCTGGGCATCTCCCTGTACCCTCATTTCCTCACTGAGACCTTTCCTCAGAGTTTATTCTGTGACTTTAGTAAGGTTTGAAATTGCCTTGTCTTGGATATTCGCTTCTTCTTTGACACAACATTCAATCAGTCAATAGACATTTATCACCAACTGTGTTTCAGGAACTGTTCTAGGTATAGGAAAAGTGCTTTTTTTTCTCTGTTTTTCCTTCTCTTTTTTTGGAGGGGGGAGGCAATCAGGGTTAAGTGACTTGCCCAAGGTCACACAACTAGTAAGTGTCTGGGGCTAGATTTGAATTTAGGAAGTGGAAATAAGGTAAGGACTCTGGGCAAAGCAATGTGGGCAAAGCAAGTAGTATAAGCGGTAATAAATGGATAGGGGTGTTTAAGGACCATTCAATGGACAGTGTATAGTGAAGTCTGGCTGGAGTTGAGAGTTTATGTCGGGAAGTAGAGATAAGTTCTTTGAGGGCATCTATTATTTCATTTACATCTTTGTATTCTAAGTGCCTAGGATGATATCTGATACACTGACAAGTGTTAATTTAATAGGTAAATCTTGGTTGCTTGCCTGGTTGACATAGAGGGAATTAAGTTTGTAAAAGTCTTTTGGGAGGAGACTGGTAAAACTTGAATACCAACCTAACATTATAAATTCCATCTTATGAATTATGAGAGATTTTTGAATATTTTGAGAAGGAAAATGAAAATAAAAAATAAAATAAAAATAATTATTGTAATTTTCTGCTCTGTTATAGCACAATTTAATATAATATGGGTCTCATTAAATCCAGGGCAATTGGGCAGTGTGAAGGGGTTAAATTTATCTTACTGGAAAGATAAAAGTACAAAGCTGTATTTTTTTAGGATCTAGGAATGTGCAGATGAACTGCAAATCTGAGAGGCAGAAGGGACCTCAGAAGCTATCCCATCTTATCAACACCAGACCAAGAATCATGACCAGAACATCCTCCAACATTGGTCATTCAGCCTTTTCATTGGACTTCTGGTAAAAAGAACTTGTCCTTTTTCAAAATATTCCACTTCAGTTTCAGGTTACTCTTGCTGTTAGTAAGTTTTCCTTAAAAAGATCAAATTTCCTTCTGTAATATCTGCCCATTATTCCTTCCTCCATCAACTGGAACCAAGCAATGTAAGTTCAATCCCTCTTCCACAAAACAGTCCTTGAAACATGGGGAAATAGCTATCACGGCTACCTTAAATCCTTTTTAACAACAAAAAATATCCCACAGCCATCAACTGATCTTTATGTGGTGCAATCCTACAGATGTCCTGTAGCACTCTTACACAGTAAGAGTTAGATATCCTTGCAGCCCAGGAGAAAGCTTCACCTATAAAGAATTTCTTGAGGATTTTGTGAGGGGGGGGGGAAAGGACTTCCAGTAACCAGGAGTCATGAGTTACCCCCTTAACATGTGCTCTCTAAGCTCAAGCTCAGTCTCCCTATGTATTCTCCACGTATTTGTGGATCAGGGAGCTTTGGATGCAGGGGTTGTTCTTTGAACAAATTATTCTTACTTTATTATTTCAGTAAATGCCCTTCCTCAAAATGAAACAACTAGTTATGTCTGGCAGATCACGAATGATAGTGTTGTTAGCCCTAGAATGATGAAAGGGATAGGAAAAAACTGTCACCCTCTGTGGACTGCCCTACCCTACCAATAGCATATGGGGATTGGGAGAGAGGGAGAAGAGCTTCCAAAAAGTGCTTCAGCAGGACTAAAATCCAGGGCTACTCAACTCCAATTCATGGCATTGTTGGGATAATAAAGTTGCCTATTATCTTAAATAGTATGCATAAAGTCTTTTCTTTAATGTCACTGTCCATTATGCGTGCTTTTGTTTTAATATTAAAGTATGGGACTCATTTACAAATCACCTATATGCTCTATATAGAACAGATCTTCCTGTAAGGATCTCAGAGAAATAAAGTATGCTTTCAAAGTCTACTTTCACAGCAGGCACACAAAGGGAGGGTAACATTTGTTCCAAACTCTTCTGGTATTTAGAACATCTTGAACATCATAACTATCAAATATCTTCAGACAAACTAAGGAGATAAAATAATATCCCATTTTTTGAGTCCATGTATATGAAATACTATGATGCTTCAAAAGATTCACAGATATTTTGAGTTCCATAGAATCATACATTTAAAACTCAAATAATCCTTGTAGATCATCTATTTCAACTCTCCCTTCTTTAAAAGATGAGGGAATGGAGGCCTAGAAAGACGAACTCACTTACCCAAGGTCATACTAATGAGTAACAGAGTCAAGCTTTGAACTTAATTACTCTGCCTCTGAATCCCATGCCCATGCCACCAAATCCCAATGACTCTTAGTAAAGGGAGACATAATAGCAAGCATTTATATAGCACTTTAAGCTTTAAGCTCTGCAAAGTTTTTTTCTTTTTTTTT